>OZ038003.1:16168717-16181217 GCA_964035705.1 Porites rus | reverse complement strand
ATGCCAAAAATATCTTTATCTTAAGTTGACTGTCATATAACATCTTGGCACCCACTTACCTTCAGTTTTTACAAGGTGTGAGCAACAAGTACGATGATATCATTTTTGCTTTGCTTGGTACAAGTCTTGATATTGTGGCCTTGACTGGAGCAATTGCTACATTGATAACTTTGTTTTACCCTCTCAAAACCAGCAGCTTCCAGAAATTGAACTCTGTATTTTTTTAGTAGTTGTTTCAAAGCAGAAATTTCTCTGTGATTAGAGGATCTAAAGTAATTTTTTGAAGCTACATCATTATATTTTTCTATACCCTGCTGACTGAAAAATGCAACATTTTTGTACAACTTTAAAAACTCTGGAACATGGGAATAGAGGGCAAGCATATAAGGGGTGACATCCTTGGCTTGGTATAGGGACAAGAATATTTTAAACCAGCCCTTAATTTTTTCTTCAAGTTGTACAATTGACTCATCTGTTTTATAATCCAGTTTTAAATCATTAATGATTTCCATAAACTCACTCCATAGCTGCTGCAGTTTTTCTATATTTTGGTCACCTGGCAAAAGGGAAGGGAAGTCAATGTTTTGCATTACAGTGAGTTTTTCTGGACCAGTTAAATCTCTGTAGTCCAGCTTTTTTGTATCTTTGTTTATCCTCCACTCAAAAGAAATGCCAAGGTTCTTCAGGAATGCTTCATACCCGGCCATATGCTTTAACTTCTCTCGGGAAAACCCATTTAGAAATGTTGCCTTGTCATATGCATCCTTTCTCCTCAATTCTCTAATTAAAAGTTCAGTCAATTTTGAATTTAATTTATTCCATTTTCACTGCATTAATTGAAACAAAGGTATCACACATAAATCATATACATATATATATATATATATATAAAGAAAACTTAGCTAAATTACATAAGAGAAAAATTAGCTACATACTAGAAAAAAAAACTTATTGCAGTGTGGAAGGACTAGAACAGAACATACGAACCATTCGAGCTAGTCCACCCAAAAACTACAACAGACCCTTAAATAAGGAAAAAGAAAAAAAAAATTAGACTTAGATCTTAAATGTAAAAACTATAATTGCTAATATGTCATATCCTAGATTAATCTACTCAGAAAATAATTGTTACATCAATCACTACGTCCAAGTGACATGCGGGTGGTCAGGGTCGAAGTTCTTTTTTTTATAGAACTCATTACATTGTTTTTTAAATAATGATAGGCTTAAATTAGAGATCCTGAGTTTATCAGGCAGGTTGTTCCATAAATATGGTAATCTATTGAAAAAAGTGCCTTTGAATAACTCGGTTCTGACTTTGTTAATCTTTAACTTATTACTAGAATATGACCTTAATCTTTTGTCTGAGCAAAAGTCAAAATATCTTTCAACTGAATAGTTATAGTAACCACACTCCAGTATATAAAATGTTATGTCTTTAACTTCTCTTTGGTACACCAATGGGAGAAGATTGAGCTGCTGAAGGCGTTCATTGTAAGTTAAATTAGGTAGGAAAAGCCGCGTAGCACGTCGTTAGACACCCTCAATAAGCTTTATTAAGGTGACAGACTTTGGACTCCAGATTTCAGAGGCATACTCCAAATGCGAACGCACAAGGGCCACGTAGAGAGATCTAAATGTTGGCAGAAACTGATCACTTCTGCTGCTGAGTGAACGACGGATAAAACCTAACATGTTATTAGCTTTGTTCACCTGGGCGTAGATGTGCTCATTGAATCGAGCATCACAAGTGATGAGAACGCCAAGGTCACGCTGGGCCTCGACTCTCTTAAGTGCCTTTCCTCTCATATTGTAATCATAAATTATTGGATTGCGCTTCCTCCTTATCGCGCAAAGCGAGCATTTATCCATGTTAAAAGCCATCTTCCAAACATCACTCCAGTCAACCAGGTTATCAATATCACCTTGAAACAGCACACAGTCACTGGCAGATCTAATAGTGCGGCAAACAATGCCAATGTGCTAAACTGAGACACAGCAGAAGGCATGTCATTGATGAATAACACAAACAGAGCAGGATCAAGCGGGGAGCCCTGCGGAACTCCCGAGGTGACCGGTAACCACTCAGAGTTTTTGCCATCGATTACCACACGCTGAACCCTGTTATCCAGATAACTTGTGAACCACTGCAGAAGAGGGCCTTTAATTCCAATTTGATCTAACTTGCTGATCAAGTGGGGGTGCGAGACTGAGTCAAATGCCTTGGAGAAATCTAAAAAAGTAACGTCAGTTTGAACACCCTGGTCAATTGCGCTTGTTATCCGATGCACAGTGTCCAAAAGCTGGGTGATAGTTGAGCGTCCCTTAACAAAGCCATGCTGCAGCGGATAAATATTACCAGCGATGAAAGAATAGAAATGGGCGAATACACAACGTTCAGCAATCTTGGAAACAAGACTTAATAAAGAAATGGGTCTGTAGTTGATAACCTCCTCTTTGTTACCTTTTTTAAAAACAGGAACAATGTTTGCACACTTCCAATCCTTAGGGACACAGCCAACACGCAAAGATAGATTAATTAAACACGTGAGTGAGGGAGTAATCTCAGAAGTACATTCTTTTAAAAGTCTCCCTGGGATTTGATCCGGTCCATAAGCTTTCGATGGATTAATAGCTTTTAATTCTTTTGTCACTTCTTTGATCTTGTTTGAATTAGGTGAAGCTCATTATCTGACGCTGTTTGCGTACTTGATGTTGTATGTAAATTGGGCTTCTGAAATACAGTGGCAAAGAAGCGATTGAATAGGTTAGCCGGCCTTGGCTACAGGAGTAGAAGCCTTCTGATCACCAAAACAGACCACTTTAGGAATCCTTGCAGATTTTATTTTGCCCCGTAGAAGGACCAGAATTTCTTCGGGTCATCTTTAGGATTGGTCTGTATATTCATTAGGAAGTCGTGATATTTTCGCTTGGCAGCAGTTTTTATTTGTTTACGTTTCGCCCTATAATTGTCCCAGAGTATTGGTGAATTAGACTGCTTAGCTCTCTTCCATAAGCGGTACTTTTGCTTTGATAACTTGATAATTCACTATCAATCCATTTGGGAGATTTGGCATCCCTGAGCTTAATTTTTGGGATAAATGATTCAGCAACAGCGTTTAAGAATAAATCGCGCCAACTTTCCCAGCTTTGATCGATATCATCTTCATCAAATCCCATATCCAGTTGTATAGCTGAGAGAGATTGTCTAAGGCCCTCGAAGTCAGCTTTCTTGAAGTGATAGACAAAACGTGAAACGCGTGCCCTCTTGGTTATGGTCTTGATGTAGAACTGAACGCCAAGATGATCCGTGGCGAGCTGGCAATCGAAAGTCGTTAGACCATATATGCGTTCAGGCTGGTTAGTAAATACAAGATCGAGAATGTTCCTTGAATTATCAGTAATTCTTGTCGGAGCATGGTTCATTTGTGTTGAAAATGAGTCATTGATAATATCACAGAACATGCTAGGGAGATTATCAGAGCCTGGAGCTACTTGAAAATCCCAGTTGATATCAGGAAAATTAAAATCACCACAGACGTAAAGGGGAGTTGAGCCTCGTTCAGCATTTGCCAGAACGTTCTTAAACGCCAACAAATATTCACCATTTGTCGACGGGGGACTATAAAATCCACCAGCAATAAACTTGTTGCCCCTACACCGGTTGATTTCCACAACCACAAGCTCGCAATTGGTCTCAAGGTCAGTCCGACGAGCAGAAGAACGTCATTTTTTATAGCTATAAGAACTCCTCCACCTCTTTTGTCTTCTCCTCTGTCTCGATATCACTACCAATCATGCTATTACGTATACAAAAATGGAGCCAGAGAATGCGCACACGAGTACTGCCCCAATCTTAAGCGCCAACCGTGACAAGAGCTTAAAATCGTCTGTAAATATTGCAAAATCCGGATTTCGAAAATTGCCATTTGCCCCATTGAATTTTGCAGCTATAACTTTAAAATGCGTCTTTGAAAGTAGCTTTAATGTTCTTCTCTGAGAATTCGTAGGTAAAAATGTTCGCTTTTTACACGTCTTTGAGTAAGCGAGCAAAATATTCAAAATTGTGCGTGTTTTTCACTGACCTAGAGTCAGACACTCGTGGGGGCGTTATCACCGGAACTTGATAGAGGCTATTGTTTACAGTGAGTTCGGATATGAACTATAAGGCTAGCCCAATCGATTTTGAACGAATTTCCCTCCGAATATAAGCCCCTCCAAAAATAAGCCCCTCAAAAAGGGCGTTTGAAAAATATCAGCCCCGGGACTTATTTTCGGAACTTTACGGTATATTGAAAGGAGACGAGATAAATGTTTTTTCCTACATCGAGATAGTTCATTCTGTTTTATGATCCACAGACGCACTACAGTGTATTTAAGGCAACGAGATAAATATCTTCAGTTTTTCCTACACCGAGAGATACTTCAAGTCCTGGACACATCAAGAAGAAAAGAAAAAGCAAGTATTTCATACAACAAAATGATGAACGTATCAACTGGCACGTGCGCAAATTTTACGTCTTCAGTTCCTTCACGGGTAGAAGGAATAACAGTGTCTGTCTTTTTCTTGTTGGAAGCTGTCCTGATTATCGCGGGAAACGTTCTCACAATTGGTCTCTTTGCAAAAGAGAAAAAACTTCGAAAGAAGAGCCTTTTACTGGTTGTAAACATGGCTTTCGCAGATTTGATTTTAGGAGTTGTTTCCTTGCCCTTGTATGTTTTCTTATATATCGGGCCCAGTTATCGGCTATGGAAATGTGATACATCATACAAAACGATGCGTATCGGTTCGGATGTCGTTGATGTCACCGTCTCGCAGGCATCATTAATTTCAGCAGTTTGTATAGCCTGTGAACGGTTTTACGCCATTTTTCGGCCGCTGAAACACCGAACTCTATCACTCAAAGCGTACTTCATTGTAATTGTTATCATTTGGACGCTGGCCATGCTTGTTTCCGCGGTGTGCAACACAGCAAACTACTTAATTTCATGCAAAGCAGCTAAGTATGCTTGGGTGTCATTCCCTTTGCTGTTTCTATTTATTGTTTGTCTTTGTAACATTGGTATTTACAGCGCCTTTCACAAGAGGAAAGTTTCTTCACAACAGAGAAACAGAGAATCTCAAACCAAACGCTTGACCGTAACCTTGTTGCTCGTGTCCACCGTCTCTTTACTGTCATGGCTTCCTCTTGTGACTGCAAACTACATATTTTTTGTTCAAAACATTACTATACCTAACGGATTGTTGATTTATAATATCATAAATATTCTCAACTTTTCAAACTGTTTTGTAAACTCGGTTGTCTACTCATTAAGTATACCTGAGTTTAGGCAATCATTGGTTTTGTGCTTCAAAAGACGCCAGACAGTAATAAACAGGGGCGAGCACGAAGGAAGAGATAACAGGGGGTTTGCTTTAACGCCGGGGATAGAGCCATCAGCAATATCAAGGAAGTCAAGGTATCTACAGCAGGATTTTGAACTGAAATCTGTGGACACTAAACGATGTTAAATGTTAAACACTAAATTTATGTAGAGCCTGGCACTTTAACTTTCAAATTTTGAATATATTGATGCTTTTTTTCAACTGAACCATATGGTAGTAAAAGTCATTTGTATATAACGTCAAGAATCATTAAGTCCTTATTCCTCTAGAAGTCAAATTCCACAATAAATGAGCTTCCTCTGGTGCATAGGTAAAATTTTAAAGAAGTTCAACGACAAGATTCTTGATTTCCTTTTTTTTTTTCTCCCTTCTTTCCTTCTTTTTTCTTTTCTTTCCATATATTTCTTGTAGCATTTTTGTCAATATTTTATCTTGGTTCAGCTATTAAACTTTTCATTATGCATAGTTTTGTCTAATGATTTCGCACAAAACCTATCTATCCAAGCTGTAATGTAATTGGTGCTTTATGTTGAACACCTTTACTTACGGTGTATGTGTGATCAACGGAACAAAATTAATTCACGGAACAAATACCATAAGTTTTGTTGACGCATCCAGTTACCTTTCAGTAGCTCGGCAACCTACTGTACTCCACTTAAGAAAACCGATTTCTTGACATTTACACCCCTCACTCCCTCCCCCCCCCCCCCCACCCAAATGATGAACGTATCAGCTGCTACGAGCTCAAATACCATGTCTACATCATATCATTTACGAGTAGAAGGTATAAGTGCTGTGCAGCGTTTTCCTCCTGGAAGCTGTCTTAATTTCCGTGGGGAACTTGCTCACATTTGTAGTCTTCGCATCAGATAAACCGCTCCGCAAGAAGAGTCTTTTGCTTGTAATAAACATGGCCTTTGCCGATGCTATTTTAGAGGCTGTTTCTCTGCCTTTGTATGTTTTCTTATGGATCATGCCCAGTTTTTGGTTAAGAAATTATAAAGAGAAACTGTCCTTGGATATCTCTTGGAGTGTCGTTGATGCCACTTTCTCGCAGGGCTCGTTAATCTCAGCAGCCGCTATAGCCTTTTAACAGTTTTTACGCCATATACTGGCCACTGAAACACCGAACTATGACATTTAAAGCATACTACACTATAATTTTCATCATCTGGACGTTGGCTTTCCTTTTATCCGCGGTGTTTAACATAGCAAAGTTCTTAATCTCATTTAAAGCAGCTTCTTTTTGTTGGATGTCATTCTCTTTACCGTCTCTATTCATTGTTTGCGCTTGTAGCGTAGGTATTTGGAGAAAGTTTCAACTGAGGAATATTTCTTCACAGCAACAAAACAGAGCCTTCCGAAACAAACGCTTGAAGTTCACTCTGCTTTTTTGGGTCCACCATTTCTCTACTGTTATGGCTTTCCTTAGTCATCGCGAATTGTCTTATTTATATCCTCACGATTAATATACCTAAAGTTGATTTGTTTTGTTATATCATAGTTCTTCTCAACTTTTCCAACAGTCTCGTTAACCCGGCTGTTTACTCATTAAGACGGCCTTTAAGAATTCTCGAGTTCAGACAAGCGCTGGGTTTTTGCATAACAAGGCGTCGGAAGCCCGATAAACAGAGACGAAAGGAACAAAGGGGGGAGATAACAGGGGGTTCGCCCCAACGCCGGCAATACGACCATCAACACAGCCAGAGGACCAAAATCGTCTTCAAAAGGGTATTTAAAGAGAAACTATTGTCACTAAACTGTAATCAGCTATGTTGGTCTAATCATGCAACTACATTGTGCTGTAAAAAATTTTGACAAAGAAATTTAATGTGTAGTGTAGCCAGGCACTTGAATAAATGAATGCATGGATGCATGAATGAAGGAATGAATACATAGACGGACGAACGAACGGCATGACATGCATGGCAGTGAAATTTGCAACCTGATTGGTTTAGTTTGTTTGTTTTGAAACGGAGAATTAAAAAAAAAAGCGGTTTGATAAAAAGAAGTTATGGTATTTAGTAAACATTTTTAGCCTGGATGTAAGGAATAAAAGCTTGAGAGAAATAAAAAACCATTAGGGCTATTTTTCGTGATATTTGTGGTAAAACCACGCCATCAGTATTGTGATGGCGTGGCCTTACATCGGGAATCAGGAGAGTGTGTCTAAAACAAATCTTAGAGACGTTTTTAAATTGTTTGGTAAACAGTTTTATCCAGTTTGTTTATCTGTTGTTTTAGAAAATGTGTTCAATTTTCTTATTAGAAACCCGTCAAATTTGTTGAAACACTTTTTTACGTTATGCCCTTTACAATGTTGACTCCTGAGCCATAATATGGCTCTCGGTTGACTTAAACCTCGGACGTACACGCAAATTCATACCTCCACCGTTGTAACAGGGGGGAGGGGGTGGATGGAACCCTACCCCGAGTTTTTGATATGTTACAGTATTTTGAAACGATTTGGCCTTCAGTGGAAAGCCATTAATCTTCTTTTAAAACAAGATGAGGTATATTTTATGGGTGGTGGCGCTGTTGTAGGCCTGTGACGTCACCAACAATAATCGCCATCTTGGATATTACCAAGAATTTAAAATCAGGTTAAAACCGCAAGAAATGATAATTTTTTTGTGCTTTACATGAAAAATAACACATAAATAAGAACTTTGCTTGATTTTAGCCACAAGATATACTTTTATCGTTGAAAGAAGTTGAAAAAACCATTTATTTTCCCCTAAAATTGGCTTGACCACCTGCTACTTGTGACGTCATATCTCGTAGCCATAGCATGCAACTGACCATCACCAGACTGGTTTGAAAATCTGCGCGAGGGATGAACGAACAGCTACTGAAAACGTCAGGTGCTAATGTTTTATCCTCTAGGAAAAAACTCAGGAAAACCTTATGGGGGTGACATTCACTCCTACCCCCCACCCACCCACCTTGTACGTCCAAGGGTTAAAAAATAGAAAGATTCTCAAAACCGAAGACGAAGAGAAGAATTGCATGCAGGGAACAACTAGATAGGCTGGTTGAGGAGATAGTGTAGTTTGCCAAATACCAACGCATTTATAACATTCCCAAATGTCCTGGTGCCGAGAAAATGTGTCACCCTATTAATCTGACATAAACTACCTAAATATGATGAGAGAGTGTTTGTAATATGTTCAACAAAGCTAAGGGTAGAGTCTACTTAAAGCCCCTGGTCTCGTGCAGAGGAGGCTACAGTAACTTCCTTTCCAAGAAGAGTGACGTGAAAGTCTGCAGGTAGTCTCTGTAGCATTTGTCGGGTTCCCAGCACCATCAACTTGGTCTTGTCTGGGTTGGTCAAAAGACTATTATAGCAGCACCAAGACGCAATCTTTGATAAATCATCATTAATTTGCTGGACCACACTGCAAGTATCTTTGACAAAAAATGACAAATAGAGTTTTGAATCGTCAATGTGTGATTCCAGAGAACCAAGTTTCGGGATGTTGGAAAGGTCGTTAATGTAGATAGTAAATAGGGCCGGACCTAGGATGGAACCCTGTGGTACACCATGAGAAATAGCACCCAGAATTGAGGCCTCAGCACCGATCCTGACGTACTGTTGACGTCCCGACAAATAGCTTCCAAACCATTCCAGAGCGGTACAACCAATCCCCAGTGTCCTTATTTACGGAAAAATCAGGATGACACCAACCAGCAGCTGAAGCATTACTTTTAAATTTAATATAGGGATACATGATTGAAATCGCCAACAGAAGGCGATTTCTCTGTACGCACTAGATAATATTCAATAAACCCATTGTCGTCGACAAAAAAAGAAATAACTCAAGTTGGCATTTTAAATGAAAGATCAACTCATATTATTACATTTCTTGCTGAGAGCTTTAATTGGTAATTTAATCTACAGTGCTTAGGGCAGTCGTTGAATGTTTTTTTATGATTTTCTCGCAAATTGAGGTAGAAAGTAATTTTTTAACGCCAGCTGAGTAACTTAAAATTAGCAGGAGGACTCGAGCCAATCGTAAACGGATAGATACTTGAATGAATAATGAATACAACTGTCTTAATATTTCCGAAATCTTACTCTCGCATGAGGATACCGTTCTGGTTAGTTCATATAAATTTTGATCATCTATTTTTTATGCTTATTTTCTTCAAAGTTGCGCTCAAGTAACTGATATTTGGCCGATACTTTGTGAGGACTTATTAACAAATTCAGACCATTAAGTCGTCTGAAAAGGTATAATAAATGTTTGCTAAGTCAAAAAACGGTTAAATTAGTTTCATTAATTAAACACCTGCATCATGACCCACAAGACGCATAAAATGTATCTAAGGCGACAAGTTAATATCTTTTCAAGTTTCTATATCGAGATACTTCAAGCCCTGCATCATGATCCAGAGACGCATTCAGTGTAATCAAGGCAACGAGATAAATAGTTTCAGTTTTTCCTCCATCGAGATACTTCCAATGCTGGTCAAATATGACTCTTTGTTCAGGACGACAAATTTTATTACTTCATAAAAAAAAAAAAATGAGGAACGTATCACCTGGCTCGAGTGCAGATAATACATCGTCCTCATCCTTACAGTATTCAGTTCCTTCACAGGTAGAAGGAATAACACTGTCCGTCGTTTTCTTGATGGAAGCCGTCCTGATTGTCGAGGGAAACTTTCTCACAATTAGTCTCTTTGCAAAAGAGAAAAAAATTCGAAAGAAAAGCCTTTTTCTGGTTGTAAACATGGCTTTCGCTGATTTAATGTCAGGAGCGGTTTCCTTGCCTTTGTGTGTTTACACATCTATCGGGCCCAGTTATCGGCTATGGAAAACATCATATAAAGCGTTAGATATTGGTTGGGACGTCACTGATACCACCTTCTCGCAGGCATCATTAATCTCTGCTGTTTTTATAGCCTTTGAACGTTTTTAGGCCATATTTACTGGCCGCTAAAACACCGAACTTTGTCAACCAAAGCGTACTACATTACAATTGTCACCATCTGGACGCCGGCTTTGCTTATTTCGGCGGTGTTCAACCCTGTCAATTACTTAATTTCAGACAGAGCAGCTACGTATGCTTGGATGTCATTCCCTTTGCTGTTTCTATTTATTGTTTGTGCTTGTAACATTGGTATTTGCAGAACTTTCTACAAGAGGAAAGTATCTTCACAACAGGGAAACAGAACATCTCAAACCCAACGCTTGACTGTAACCTTGTTGCTCGTGTACACTATTTCTCTACTGTCATGGCTTCCTCTAGTAACTGCAAACTACATATTTTATGTTCAAAACATTACTACATCTAAATGGTGTTTGACTTATGATACCATAAATATTCTCAACTGTTCTAACTGTTTTGTTAACTCGGTTGTGTACTCATTAAGAATACCTGAGTTCAGACAAGCACTAGTTTTGTGCCTCACAAGATGCCAAAAGGTAATAAACAGACCGGGTGGACACGAAGAAAGAGATAACCGAAGGTTCGCTTTGACGCCACTACAAAGCAACTCGAGACCTCTGCAGAAGGATTTTGAAATGAAACCTATAGACACTAAACTGTGATCTGCCGTATAGGATGCTTTAATCAAAGCGAACTGTATGTTGTAACAATGTTGAACACTAAAGTTTTGTAGAACCTGCGCGTATTAAAATTAAATCAAGTTTCAAATTTCAAATCTCGACGTTCTTTTTCCTATCTATTTTATTACACTCGCATTGTAACTGCAGTTCGGCCTTAGCTGAAAAATAATGCAGAAAATGTCACAAGGAGACAAATTCCATAGTAAATTAGCTTGGTGCATCACTAAATAACGTTTTACTCGCATTCAAATAAATTTTATAGAAGTTTGCCTGCAAGATTCATAGGTTAATATGTTAATATGAAACATGCCCGCGATAGTGGAAATTGTTCCCAAGGCAACCACTTAGCTTTCGGGAACAGCTTTTGATGTTTAGGCTCCCGTTCTCCTCTCTTGCGATAGATAAGTTTCCTACGCCACTTCTGGTGGTCTTGAACCTCTTACTGTGACTTCGGCTTTATATACTTCTTCAGCTTTCCTTTCGGAGGCCCGTCTGTTCTGCGTATCTTGTTGGCACATTAACCAACAATTAAGTTATTATGACCTAATTCCACCGCTCTCTCCTCAAACGCACGCGCCACCGCCATCACTGAGTGGCCATTTCTGTATAAATCCTCCTCGGTCGATCTTGAGCGCTGACCTGTGCCTCCCTTCCCTCTTGGTAAGTATCAAGGACGCTACTAACATTAGTTGCCTCCTGGTGTGGTCATGGTAATTACACACGCATGCGTATTTGAGTCGGTTTATTAGGAAACTGGATTTACAGAACAGTAGTCGAGGAATACTGTTTACTTTGCTGCTCGTTACTACTGGACGCATTCATATTACATGGTCGTCGCCAAAAAATAGTCAAGCAGGTCAAGTTGGCGTATCGTTAAATCGACATTCGTTAATTTTGAAGGAGATAATTTCCATTTCCATGCAGTCATGCGAAGCATTTTCAATGAGAGGAAAAATAATATCAAGATTTTTTACTAAGACCATTGTTAACGTTTTTAAAACGATTAAAATCTACAGTGCTTAGGGAAATTGTTGAATGCATTTCACGATTTTGCCGCAAATTCGGTAAGGAAACATTTTTCTACCTACTGCACCGACAGGCCAAATTCTGTCGCTCTCTTGGCATTTTTTGCCTTCTGTCTTTAAAAGGCGTCTTACAAAACTGTCTCGAAACAGGAAGGTATATTGAAACGCGCAGCATTTTGAGTACTCCTGCAAGCGATGTTCATGAACGACTGAAAATAAACTGCAAAGCGTTTAAAATGCACGAGAGGCTACTAACGATCAATAAAACAAATATAATTCGGTGAAACATTTACAGAGACAACAATTTTCATTCACGAAGACAAGTATTAACGATTTTCTAAAGGTTGCGTTCCTTTTAGCCAAACTTTTTTCGGATTTGGACAACCCAGATTGTCTGGGTTTTTGTGCTAGCCGGAACAAAAATCTGAAATTGAAGTAGCTCTCTGCTGCACTTATCTTCCCCTCAATTTCAACACATCGTTTTTTATTTCCCTCGGCTGAATTAAGCGTCTTC
>OZ038003.1:16161217-16163717 GCA_964035705.1 Porites rus | reverse complement strand
GATCAACGCGCGGCCAAGAAAATGAGGCCTGGGCACTGTACAAAAAAATCCATCCCGGGTGTCCTGGGTTGACCTTTCTAGGGACCGATACATAGCTTTACCAAAGTTAGCCACCCCTGCTGGAAATACATTTGGTCGAGGGCTATTGTTCACTTGAGATAAACGCGACTCGCCCAAAGAGAATACATGTTCCAGTGCAAGCGTCAAAATGAGAAAAAAGGAAACACGTAAAAGGTGATGTTTGCATTTTGCATTTTTTTAACTCTCGGAAAATTCCAATTTTCAAAGCGCGTACGCTTAATTGACCACGGCGACAGCCGATACATGTCTTTACCAAAGTTAGCCACCCCTGCTGGAAATACATTTGGTCGAGAGCCATTGTTCACTTTAGTTGAGACAAACGTGACTCTCCCAAGCAAACAACATGTTCTAGTGCACGCGTCAAAATGAGAAAAAAAAAAGCACGTGCATCAAGTTTTTTTTTTAGATAAACAATCAAATTAAGTGTGATCGTGTGATGCATACTCCAAGCTGATGTTTTGCTAATCTATAAAATTGGTGTTTGTTGTTAATGTTGTCGTTGTCACCAAGTTTGTCAAAGTCTGCGGTATTCGTTTTCCTATCTGGGAAAGCTTCATTAGTTTCTATATCTGCTACTATCCTATTACTACGATCCTGGCATGTTTATTTTCTATAAGTTGTGTTGAAAAAGATCATGGCGGCGAAGATGGCATCTCGTGTCTCCTACCATGTATATTGTAATTGTATATAGAGTGAATTTGAACAAATTATCACGAAACTTCGTTGGAGCAATAAGGACAACAACAACTAACTGCAGGGTAAGTTTCATTGACTTATATTCAGTATTTCCTACAAATTTTAGGATCGTATTTTTACCCCATAGAAACACTGTCATTTTACTAGAACCGTACTGTGGCACTATCACAGAGCCTGGGTTAACTGTGCTCCAGCCATAAACGATGACAGGTCGCCGATCTGAAACATTTTAAGACCTCTTATATCTTTTCTCTTCCGAGGATAAGTACAAAGGATTTTCCTTATATTAAAGGAAGATTGACCGATCGAATGGAATCAACTACAGCTCTGTCAATTTTAAATGGGCCCAAGTCTTTCTTTGTTGCCAGTCGTTTGATCGCAGAGGTCAATGAATTTTTTAAAAACACAATTCATACAAGATAAGTCTAAACCAACGCATGTCGCTATGATATGGCTGAGAGTTAAGGTGAATAGAACTAGGCTGTGTACGGGTGTCCACTTCGCAAGAAATGAAATAAAATATCAGAAGAGTCGCGAAAACGAACTTTTCCAGCACAAACTTTATGCATCTACGATAGGTTGTTTGTCATTTATATCGCTCTATAAACAGAAGTTTTACAAATTTTACCCGCTGTCCCCTTCATAGAAATTGGGGGAAAGCAAAAAATTACCATAGCCAGTATCTGTGACAAAAAGGAAATCTTGTAAAACTTTTCGTTAATCGCCAAGAGATATAAAAGGCTGCCCAAGATCGCGCTGTGAGGTTACGCATAATTTTAGCTTTTCACATAGCGCTAATTTATTACACCTAGGATTTTAGGGTGTACGAGGCGACACGTGACCAGCCGATGCCAGGGCTTTTTCCCGCCCCACTCATTTTTTAAGAGAAAAGCCCTGGGACGAGGTTGTTAATCATCGACTTTTTTAGGCTAATCATCTGCAAAAGTGTCCTCTTGGATATTTGGTCCATACGTTGAAAAAGCTTATTATCAAATTTAGTCCAGCAGGTCGTCTCAAAAGATACAATAAATTGTTGAATATTTGTTAGGTTAAGCCAAACTTACGGTTAAATTAGTTTCATCAATTAATTTCACCTGCATCCACAGAACGTATACAGTGTGTATTAAAAGGCGGCGAGATAAGTATTTTCTTTCCTACATAGAGATAGTTCATTCTCCTTCAAGATCCACAGACGCAGTACACTGTATTTAAGGCAACGACACAAATATCTTCAGTTTTTCCTACATCGAGATACTTCAAGTCCTGGCCACATATCACCTCTTGTTCAAGAAGCAAAAAATTCTTGCTTCATACGAATTAAAAAATGAGGAACGTATCACCTGGCACGAGCGCAAATCGAGTAATAAGTCTTCCTCATACACGCTGTATTCTGTATTCGCTGTGCCTTCCTGTCCCACATTTTAGCCAACTGTCTGTAAACCTGACGTCAGTTTTGAGAATATCGGAAAATATCCTTCAAATTTGGTCAAAGTCAGTTGGTTATGAAAAGTTATCAGGAAGATTTGAGCCAATTTAAAACGGATATATATGTGAATGAGTAACTATTATAAATATCTGTCCTAGTATTTCCAAGTTCTTACTCTTGCATAAAGGGACTGTTCTTGTTTGGTTGAATAAATTTTAATCATTTACTTTTTTATGCAAGTCATCTGCAAAAATGCCCTCTTGCAATTGATATTTGGCCGATACGTTGAGAAGGCGT
>OZ038003.1:16121217-16156217 GCA_964035705.1 Porites rus | reverse complement strand
TTCGGCCTTAGCTGAAAAATAATCCAGAAAATGTCACAAGGAGACAAATTCCATTGTAAATTAGCTTGGTGCATCACTAAATAACGTTTTACTCGTACTCAAGTAAATTTTTTTAAGAAGTTTGCCTGCAAGATTCATAAGTTAATATGTTAATATGAAACATGCCCGCGATTGTGGAAATTGTTCCCAAGGCAACCACTTAGCTTTCGGGAACAGCTTTTGCTGTTTAGGGTCCCGTTCTCCTCTCTTGCGATAGATAAGTTTCCTACGCCACTTCTGGTGGTCTTGAACCTCTTACTGTGACTTCGGCTCTGTATACTTCTTCAGCTTTCCTTTCGGAGGCCCGTCTGTTTTGCGTATCTTGTTGGCACATTAACCAACAAGTTATTATGACATAACTCCACCGCTCTCTCCTCAAACGCACGCGCCCCCGCCATCACTGAGTCGCCATTTCTGTATAAATCCTCCTCTGTCGATCTTGAGCGCTGACCTGTGCCTCCCTTCTTTTTTGGTAAGTATTAAGGATGCTACTAATATTTGTTGCCTCCTGATGTGGTCATGTTAATAACACACATGCGTAATTGAGTCGGTTTTTTACGAAACTGGATTTACAGAACAGTAATCAAGGAAAACTGGTTACTTTGCTGCTCTTTACCATGACTGGACTCATTCATATTACATGGTCGTCGCCAAAAAATTGTCAAGCAGGTCAAGTTGGCGTATCGTTAAATCCACATTCGTTAATTTTGAAGGAGATAATTTCCATTTCCATGCAGTCATGCGAAGCATTTTCAATGAGAGAAAAAAATATCAAGATTTTTTACTAAGACCATTGTTTACGTTTTTAAAACGATTAAAATCTACAGTGCTTAGGGAATTTGTTGAATGCATTTCACGATTTTGCCGCAAATTCAGTAAGGAAATATTTTTCTACCTACTGCACCGACAGGCCAAAGTCTGTCGCTCTCCTGACATTTTTTGCCTTTTGTCTTTAAAAGGCGTCTTACAAAACTGTCTCGAAACAGGAAGGCATATTAACAAATTACTTCAAGTCCTGGCCACATATCACTTCGCAATTCTTGTTCAAAAAGCAAAAAACTATTGTTTCATACAAAAAAAAATGAGGAACTTATCACCACGCACGAGCGCAAATCGAGTAATAAGTCTTCCTCATACACGCTGTATTCTGTATTCGCTCTGCCTTCCTGTCCCTCATTTTAGCCAACTGTCTGTAAACCTGACGTCATTTTTGAGGATATCGGAAAATATCTTTCAAATTTGATCAAAGTCTGTTGGTTATGAAAAGTTATAAGGAAGATTTAAGCCAATTAGAAACGGATATATATGTGAATAAAGAAATAAGTTCTTACTCTTGCATAAAGGGCTGTTCTAGTTTGGTTGTATAAATTTTAATCATTTACGTTTTTATGCGAGTCATCTGCGAAAATGCCCTCATGTAATGGATATTTCGCCGATATGTTGAGAAGGCGTATTAACAAATTTAGTTCAGCGAGTCGTCCCAAAAGATATAATAAATTGCCGAATGTTTGTTAGGCTATACCAAAATAACGGTTAAATTAAGATTTATCATTGAACGTCACCTGCATCCACAGAACAAATACAGTCTGTATATTAAAAGGAGACGAGATAAAGGTTTTTTTCCTACATCGAGATAGTCCATTCTGTTTTATGATCCACAGACGCAGTACAGTGTATTAAAGGCCACGAGATAAATATCTTCAGTTTTTCCTACACCGAGAGATACTTCAAGTCCTGGAAACATCAAGAAGAAAAGAAAAAGCAAGTATTTCATACAAAAAAGTGATGAACGTATCAACTGGCATGAGCGCAAATAATACGTCTTCCTCATACACGCCATATTCAGTTCTTTCACGAGTAGAATGAATAACAGTGTCTGTCTTTTTCTTGTTGGAAGCCGTCCTTATTGTCACAGGAAACTTTCTCACAATTGGTCTCTTTGCCACAGAGAGAAAACTTCGAAAGAAGAGCCTTTTTCTGGTTGTAAACATGGCTTTCGCAGATTTGATTTCAGGAGCTGTTTCCTTGCCTTTGTAGCGGAGCTCCGGCGCGCGAAGCGCGCCAGCGGAGCACCATGGGTAATAAAATTTGGTAAACCATCCATCCGAGAAAATTTGGTTATGACGTAGCTTACGCCCGTACACTCTTTACGGGGGAGGGAAGGGAATCAGGTGTCAGCCCGTCCGGGGGAGGAGTATGTTATAAATCGCGCGATGCATTTGTGCAACCCACCTGTTTCTTGGCGGGAAATCGCGCAAGAAATGACGTGGCTGTTGTCGCGTTCAAAAACATGTTTAATTCAAAGGAAACTACTTCATTGCATAAGAATTTTGTGTCCGGAGAGCTCAGTTTCTAGTAAACTATTTCGAAGAAATTGTTATGGCAACAAAAAATAGCGGATTGGATTCAAACTATTTGCTTGTAAGTGAAAAGCGACGGGAAAGAAGAAGAGAAAGGCATAGAGTAAGAAATACCAGGCGCGCTAGCGAAGAGGATTCAAGTGGAAAATTTATCCAGCATCTGCGACTTGTTCACTGATAGCTGAAGCTGACAGAGTTTTGATTCATTTTTTGATGTTTTTACCTGTCTTTTTGCACTGGATCTACAAAATGAAATACGGCAGCTATCAACATTCTTTTGTTATTCTTGGCTGGCTTGTTTACTGGGTTGTTGTTGAGAAATGTGCCGCACAACAAAAAGAAATCGGGAATCATCGTTTTCAAAAATATGCTACTCTTAGTAAGCTTACTTCGCCTTGCTGGACCATGCGAAAAATCTTAAGCGATTCTGGCCTCATATACTTGATGGGTTTCCGTGCTGCATCTCGACCGGTAAGCTTGAGTAATTTTATTGCATTTTATGTGTTTTCTTTTTTCATGTTTATGCCGTCATTTTAAGCACATTTGTAAGGTTTGAATCAATTTATCTGACCTAGTAAAGAACTTAAAAAGTCTTTAGACATTTTCTGACCGCGACTAGAAAAAAAAGTTCTGAAAAATAGTTTAGTTATCCTATTGTTTGTAAAAAGAAAACTTTGAGCGATATTCTTGCCTGGAGTTCATCTTGCAAAATAGCAAACACGGCGAACTTAAAACTTAAGGCTTAATTTAAATCTATTCGTGACTCAGCTTTACTCTCAAAACACGTCTTCGGGAATAAAAATTGTTGACCTTTAAATGTTTCTTCGTTTTATATTTGTTGTCTTGATTGTTTGTCAAGATCTCTTTCTTCCGAGTTCTTACATGATTGCTTTGCCAGTTGTTGTTTTCAGTCGTCCGTGAACGCGTTGGTCACGCTCTACGTCCAATGTTTATGCTCTGATTGGTCAAAATTTGACAGGTGAGTTCATGCGGAAAATTTATGCAGCATCTTGAAACTTGCTTACTGTGACAGCTGAAGCTGACAGAGTTTTGTGTCAACTTGTCATGTTTTTAACTGTCTTTTTCTACTGGATGTACGAAATGAAATTCAGCTACTATCAAGAGTCTTTCTGTTATTCATAGCTAGTTTGTCTATTGGGTTTTTGGTTGAGAAATACGTCGCCTGTCAAAGTCGGAAATCCGATTTCGGATGGCATCGATTCGTTTTCGTTTTTCACCTTGCTAGATTGAAAAGTCTGAAGCGATGTAGCTTTCAGGAGCTGTCTGAGTAATTATTGTATTTGTGTTTGTTTTTTTCATATATCTAATTTCATGAAGCCGAGCGCAGTTTATGAGGCTATAGTTTATGCATGTTTGAATTAAGACAATTAAGATTTGAGATATCTGACCTATAGTATGAGGTTTGATTTAAGCTTGCAGAACTTTAAAAAGTCTGTAGTCGATATTTTCTCACCGCAAATAGAAAGAAAAAAACGTTGCGTTTTTATTTTGGTTGTAGAAAGAAAGCTTTGAACAATTTTCTCGCCTCGAGTTCATCTTTGGAAATAGCAAACACCGGGAAGCCGGCTTTAAAACATAAACTTAGGCTTTAAGCATAAGGACTCGGGATTCTTAGAGACACTTTAATACTTAATTGTCTTCGTGAATGAAAATTGTTGTCTCTGTAAATGTTTCACCGAATTATATTTCTTTTATTGATTGTTAGTAGTCTCCCTTGCAATTTGCCGTTAATGTCTTCAGTTGCAGGAGTACTAAAAACGTTGCGCTTATTAAACGCTTGTTAAGTTTACACATCGTTATAAAACCATGAAATAAATAAAAAACACAATAAATTCTTTATTCTGTTGAAATGTAACTCTGTTAATGTTCATTCAAACACTCCACAGCTTGCAACTGGCTGGCCGTTATATAGGTGATTTTGGAAATTTTTTTAGCGGTTTCGCTAAAAGCCCACACGTGCTTCGATCGTCCTGAATATTGAATGAGTGTAATTTATATTTCAAAACTGTGAAATACTGCATTCTGTCTGAGGTCTGTATGATAAAAACAGCGCCTCATAGTACTGTTTCACCTCAGACTGTCAGATGTGATGTATAAAAAGTATAAAAGGTTGGTTTACACGCCCCCCAGATTTGTTAGCAAGATTTTGTAAAGCAAACTTGTCAAACGGAAAAAAATCTGCCGGATTTGCTTTCCAAGTATTTGTTTTCCAGGCCTAATGTACTGTGATCAAGAGCCATTATGGACGTTAAATGTGATCGAAGATGATTGCTATTTTGTGGGTGTACATATAAAGGCCGTCAGCTCTATGTAAGGTTTGGTGTACTCTTGGACTTTTAGCAAATTATTTTTCTCTCAAATCACTTAGCCTTAATCCCTCAAAACAAAAGTCACATGAATGTGCTCTAAAGTGAACTGATTTGTGGAATACAAGTTAATTGTTTGATTGAAATTACAAATTTATTAATGGGAGCTTCGCTTTTAGCGCTGGCTAAATCTATATATTATGTGTACTTATATATCGGTCCCACCTATCGGCTATGGAAATGGCATACATCATACATAACGTTGCGTATCGGTTGGGACATCACTGATGCCATCTTCTCACAGGCATCATTAATCTCTGCAGTTTTTATAGCCTTTGAACGATTTTACGCCATTTACTGGCCGCTAAAACACCGAACTTTGTCAGCCAAAGCGTACTACATTACAATTGTCATTATCTTGACGCTGGCTTTGCTTGTTTCGGCGGTGTTTAACCCTGTCAAGTACTTAATTTCGGAAAAAGCAGCTACGTATGCTTGGATGTCATTCCCTTTGCTGTTTCTATTTATTGTTTGTGCTTGTAACATTGGTATTTGTAGAACTTACCACAAGAGGAAAGTTTCTTCACAACAGGGAAACAGAGCATCTCCAACCCAACGCTTGACCGTAACCTTGTTGCTCGTGTCCACTATTTCTCTACTGTCATGGCTTCCTCTAGTAACTGCAAACTACATATTTTATGTTCAAAGCATTTATACATCTAAGTGGCATTTGATTTATGATATCATAAATATTCTCAACTTTTCTAACTGTTTTGTGAACTCGGTTGTGTACTCATTAAGAATACGTGAGTTCGGACAAGCACTAGCTTTATGCCTCACAGGATGCCAAAAGGTAATAAACAGACCGGGTGGACACGAAGAAAGAGATAACCGAAGCTTTGCTTTGACGCCATTACCAAACAACTCGAGGCCTCTGCAGCAGGATTTTGAACTGAAACCTGTAGACACTAAACTGTGATCTGCCATATTGGATGCCTTAATCAAAGCGCACTGTATGCTGTAACAATGTTGAACACTAAAGTTTTGTAGAACCTGGCGTTTATTAGTATTAAAGTGAGTTTCAAATTTAAAATCTCGACGTTTTTTTCTTCCTCTCTATTTTATTACACTCGCTTCGTAACTGCAGTTCGGCCCTGAAAAATAATGCAGAAAATGTCACAAGGAGACAAATTCCATTGTAAATTAGCTTGGTGCATCACTAAATAACGTTTTACTCGCATTCAAGTAAATTTTTTAAGAAGTTTGCCTGCAAGATTCATAGGTTAATAAGTTAATATGAAACATGCCCGCGATAGTGGGAATTGTTCCCAAAGCAAACCACTTAGCTTTCGGGAACAGCTTTTGATGTTTAGGGTCCCGTTCTCCTCTCTTGCGATAGATAAGTTTCCTACGCCACTTCTGGTGGTCTTGAACCTCTTACTGTGACTTACGCTCTTTATACTTCTTCAGCTTTCCTTTCGGAGGCCCGTCTGTTCTGCGTATCTTGTTGGCACATTAACCAACAAGCTATTATGGCATAACTCCACCGCTCTCTCCTCAAACGCATGCGCCACCGCCATCATTGAGTCGCCATTTCTGTATAAATCCTCCTGGTCGATCTTGAGCGCTGACCTGTGCCTCCCTTCTCTCTTGGTAAGTATCAACGACGCTACTAACATTAGTTGCCTCCTGGTGTGGTCATGGTAATTACGCACGCATGCGTATTTGAGTCGGTTTATTACGAAACTGGATTTACAGAACAGTAGTCAAGGAAAACTGTTTACTTTGCTGCTCGTTACTACTGGACGCATTCATATTACATGGTCGTCGCCAAAAAATAGTCAAGCAGGTCAAGTTGACGTATCGTTAAATCCACATTCGTTAATTTTGAAGGAGATAATTTCCATTTCCATGCAGTCACGCGAAGCATTTTCAATGAGAGAAAAAATAATATGAAGTTTTTTTTTACTAAGACCATTGTTTACGTTTTTAAAACGATTAAAATCTACAGTGCTTAGGGAAATTGTTGAATGCATTTCACGATTTTGGCGCAAATTCAGTAAGGAAATGTTTTTCTATCTACTGCACCGACGGGCCAAATTCTGTCGCTCTCTTTGTTTTTTTTGTTTTTTTTGCCTTTTGTCTTTAAAAGGCGTCTTACAAAACCGTCGCGAAACAGGAAGGCATATTGATGCGCGCAGCATTTGGGGTATTCCTGCAAGCGATGTTCATGAACGACTGAAAACAAACTGCAAAGCGATTAAAATTGCAAGAGAGGCTACGAACAATCAATAAAACAAATATAATTCGGTGAACCATTTACAGAAACAACAATTTTCATTCACGAAGACAAGTACTAACGTTTTTCTAAAGGTTGCGTTCCTTTTAGCCAAACTTTTTTCGGATTTGGACAATCCAGATTGTATGGATTTTTGTGCTAGCCGGAACAAAACTCTGAAATTGAAGTAGTGCCTGCTGCACTGATCTTCCTCTCAATTTCAACACATCGTTTTTTATTTCCCTCCGCTGAATTAAGCGTCTTCTCGTGAGAAATGAAAAAGAAAGTAGCTCTTTTGTAGTTCATACTGGGACTGGTTAACGTAAAATTACTTGGAATTTGATTCAAGAAAGTTCAGAAGACAATTACGGATTCTCAAATGCTGAGAAGCGCGTACTAAACACAAACACGCATTGGACACAAAAGTTTTACGGTGAGAAAATCCAGGCGCTTCCGTTTCCTTATGGATTTAGAGTTACATTGGAACTTTAATTTAATATAATACAATCCCTTAGCGGCATGTAGGGTTAGGGTTAGGAGGAGGAGTATAAATAACTTTTGCCTAAACTAACCTTGACCTGCCTCGTATATCGATGAACAAGCACGTTCTTGCGATCGAAAAGCATTTTCGTTAAATGGAACAAAAAACCTGAAACCAGATTGAGAAACCAATCTGAATGATCCAGGCGCTGAGGTGGATCGTTCAGATTGCAATCTTGTACTGATTTAGTCCTTAATGGAACGGAAAATAAAATTTCGGATCGTAAAATCCGGATTTAGATTGGTCAAAAAGAACGCTTAAGTTTATGTTTTAAGCCGGCCTCCCGGTGTTTGCTTTTTTTAAAGATGAACTCGAAGCAAGAAAATCGCTCAATGTTTTCTTTCTTCAGCCAAATTTGTAACTAAATATTCTTCGGAACGTTTTCTTTCTATTTGCAGTTAGAAAATATTTCTAAAGGCTTTTCAAAGTTCTGTAAGCTTACACTGTAAATTAAAAAGATCTGTTTCAGCCCCAAAGTGTTAATTCAGCCCTGCAGGCCAAAGTCTGATTCAGCCCTTCTTGGAGCCATTTGAGCACAATTTAGGCCAAAAAAGCTCTATCAAAAGGCTACTCCAGCCCACGGTAGGGCCCATTTCAGCCCTGGGACCAAATCAGCCCTAGCTAATTGGACTGTATTGGCCCTGATTTAAGGGAGCCAAATTAGACCCAAACATAGGACTGTATTTTACCTCAAACCTCATACTAGGTCAGATCACTGTCTCAACTCTTACAAACGTGTATGAACTTGACGCATAAACTGTGCGTGACTTCATGAAATTAGATATAAAAAACAAACATCAAATAGAATAATTGCTCAGGCTTACCATTCGAGATGCAGCTCCTGAAAACTATCAAGTAAGGCCAGAATCGCTTGAGACTTTTAAACCTTCTTACGCATGAAGCAAAGTGAAAAACGAAAACGACGCTATCCGAAATCGGATTTCCGACTATAACAAGTGACGCATTTCTCAACCCATAACCCAATAAACAAACCAGTCATTAATAACAGGGGACTTTTGATAGCAGTTGTTTTTCATTTTGTTTATCCAGTGGAAAAAGACAGTTAAAGTTGTCCCAAAACTCTGCCAGCTCCAGCTGTCGAAGTAAACAAGTTTCAAGACGATGCATAATTTTCCGCAAGAACTCACTTTCAAATTTTGACCAATCAGAGCATAAAAATTGGACGTAGAGCATGATCAGTGCCAGCGTGACCATGGTAAGAAAAGGTCTTCCCCGCCTGTAATTTTAAAGCAACTGGCTGAATTTTCGTGTCCGAGGTCAGTTTGAAATCAAAATCTTAATAGTGCAGGGCCATAGTGAAATAAGCACAACATATTTCATATGAATTGTTAAAAAAATAAACTTGAGCCTGCGACTCTTTCAAAACTAGTAACTTGTCAGCGGATAACTTCAAAAAATACTTGACCTCAATGGGTCGACACCTGAGCCCGCGATATGGCCAAGTGATACTGGTCAGCGGATGCCCTGTTTTAACAGTTGTCAATTGATCACAACATTGATGTGTAATCAGTTTTTTCCCTGGGCTCCCAAACTATCTAGGAAGTGTGAGTAAACATTGGTTTCCCTGTGGTGCGGACGGGCGGTCGTTCGTTCGGTTGGTGTAGGGTCACGTGATTACCGAATTTTCTGGGATGGGTAGATTTACTTACCCATGGTACTCCGCTGGCGCGCGTTTCGCGCGTGCGAGAGCTCCGCTAAAAATTAGCAGAGGGACTTGAGCCAGTCGGAAACGGATAGATCCTGTATTGATATTTCCGAAATCTTGCACTTACATTAAGGCACCGTTCTGGTAAGGTTATATAAATTTTAATCATACTATCTTTTATGCTTATCATCTTTAAAGGTTGCGCTTAAGTAACTGATATTGGCCCAGACGTTGTGAAGGCGCATTTGCATATTCAGACCAATAAGTCGTCTCACAAGAAATAATAAATTCTCGAATATTTGTCGGGTAAGCCAAATAACGTTCAAATTAGTTCCATCAATTAAACACTTGCATCATGATTGGGAAAATTTTTTATGCTAATCATCTGCAAAAGTGGCCTCTTGGATATTTGGTCCATACGTTGAAAAGGCGTATTAACAAATTTAGTCCAGCAAGTCGACTCAAAAGGTAAAATAAATTGTTGAATATATGTTAGGTTAAACCAAAATAACGGTTAAATTAGTTTCATCAATTAATTTCACCTGCATCCACAGAACGTAAACAGTGTATATTAAAAGGAGGCGAGATAAGCATTTTCTTTCCTACATAGAGACAGTTCATTCTGCTTCATGATCCACTGGCGCAGTACACTGTATTTAAGGCAACGATATAAATATCTTCAGTTTTTCCTACATCGAGATACTTCAAGTCTTGGCCACATATCACTTCTGGTTCAAGAAGCAAAAAATTGTTGTTTCATACAATAACAAATGAGGAACGTATCACCTGGCACGAGCGCAAATCGAGTAATAAGTCTTCCTCATACACGCTGTATTCTGTATTCGCTGTGCCTTCCTGTCCCACATTTTAGCGAACTGTCTGTAAACCTGACGTCATTTTTGAGGATATCGGAAAATATCTTTCAAATTTGGTCAAAGTCAGTTGGTTATAAAAAGTTATCAGGAAGATTTGAGCCAATTAGAAACGGATATATATGGGAATAAATAAGTATTATGAATATCTGCCCCAGTATTTCCAAGTTCTTACTCTTGCATAAAGGGACTGTTCTTGTTTGGTTGTATAAATTTTAATCATTTACTTTTTTATGCAAGTCATCTGCAAAAATGCTCTCTTGTAATTGATATTTGGCCGATACGTTGAGAAGGCGTATTAAGAAATTTACTCCAGCAAGTCGTCCCAAAAAATGAAATAAATTGCCGAGTATTTGTTAGGCTAAAAAGCCAAAATAACGGTTAAATTGGTTTCATCGATTAACTTCACCTGCATCCACAGAACGCATACAGTGTGTATATTAAAAGGAGACGAGATACGTATTTTTTGAGCCAATCAGAAACGGATAGATATGTAAATAAATAATTATTATAATTATAAGTCCTAATATTTCCAAGTTCTTACTCTTGCATAAAGGAACTGTTCTAGTTAGGTTGTCCCCAGTACAGATTTTATTCACTTACTTTTTCATGCCGCTATTCATCTGCAAATCCCTCTTGTAATTGATATTTGGCCGGTACGTTGAGAAGACGAATTAACAAATTCAGTTCAACAAGTCATCCCAAAAGATGAAATAAATCGCCGAATATTTTTTAGGCTATGCCAAAATAACGGTTAAATTAAGTTTTATCATTTAACGTCACCTGCATCCACAAAACACATACAGTGTGTATATTAAAAGGAAACGAGATAAAGGTTTTTTTCCTACATCGAGATAGTTTATTCTGTTTTATGATCCACAGACGCAGTACAGTGTATTTAAGGCAACGACATAGATATCTTCAGTTTTTCCTACATCGAGATACCTCAAGTCCTGGCCACATATCACTTCGCAATTCTTGTTCAAGAAGCAAAAAAAATTATCGTTTCATACACGAGCGCAAATCGAGTAATAAGTCTTCCTCATTCACGCTGTATTCTGTATTCGCTCTGCCTTATTGTCCCTCATGCATTTTAGCCAAATGTCTGTAAACCAGACGTCATTTTTGAGGATATCGGAAAATATCTTTCAAATTTGTCAAAGTCAGTTGGTTATAAAAAGTTATAAGGAAGATTTGAGCCAATTAGAAACTGATATATATGGGAATGAATAACTTTTAGAAGTGTCTGTCCTAGTATTTCCAAGTTCTTACTCTTGCATGAAGGGACTGTTCTAGTTTGGTTGATACATTTTAATCATTAACTTTTTTATGCAAGTCATCTGAAAAAATGCCCTCTTGTAAATTAATATTTGGCCGATACGTTGAGAAGGCGTATTAACAAATTTAGTCCAGCAAGTCGTCCCAAAAAAATGAAATAAATTGCCGAATATTTGTTAGGCAAAAAAGCCAAAATAGCGGTTAAATAGGTTTCATCGATTAACTTCACCTGCATCCACAGAACGCATACAGTGTGTATATTAAAAGGAGACGAGATACGTATCTTTTTTGAGCCAATCAGAAACGGATAGATATCAGAAACTGATAGATGTGTAAATGAATAATTATTATAATTATATGTCCTAATATTTCCCAGTTCTTGCCCTTGCATAAAGGAACTGTTCTAGTTAGGTTGTCCCCAGTACAAATTTTAATTATTTACTTTTTCATGCCGCTAATCATCTGCGAATCCCTCTTGTAATTGATATTTGGCCGGTACGTTGAGAAAACGTATTAACAAATTTAGTCCAACAAGTCATCCCAAAAGATGAAATAAATTGCCAAATATTTGTTAGGCTATGCCAAAATAACGGTTAAATCAAGTTTTATCATTTAACCTCACCTGCACCCACAGAACACATACAGTGTGTATATTAAAAGGAAACGAGATAAAGGTTTTTTTGCTACATCGAGATAGTTCATTCTGTTTTATGATCTACAGACGTGGTACAGTGTTTTTAAGGCAACGACATAAATATCTTCAGTTTTTCCACACCGAGAGGTACTTCAAGTCCTGGACACATCAAGGAAAAAAAAAATTCATACAAAAAAAAAAAATGATGAATGCAACAACTGGCACGAGTGCAAATAATACGTCTTCCTCATACACGCCATACTCAGTTCCTTCACGGGTAGAAGGAATAGCACTGTCCGTTGTTTTCTTATTGGAAGCCGTCCTGCACTGATTGTCGCGGGAAACTTCCTCACAATTGGTGTCTTTGCAAAAGAGAAAAAACTTCGAAAGAAAAGTCTTTTTCTGGTTGTAAACATGGCTTTCGCCGATTTTATTTTGATATTTGGATATCTGGACCATGTATCGGCTATGGAAAAGGGAAATCTTCAAAACCTAAAAAACTTTGGGAATCGTTTGCGCCGTCGCTGATACCACCTTTTCGCAGGCATCATTAATCTCAGCTGTTTGTATAGCCTGTGAACGTTTTTACGCCATTTTTAGTTCACTGAAACACCGAACCCTGTCACTTAAATTGTACTTCATTATAATTGACATCATCTGGACGCTCCGTGGTGTTCAACACAGCAAAATACTTAATTTCAAAAAAAGCAGCTATTTATGCTTCGATGTCATTCCCTTTGCTGTTTCTATTTATCGTTTTTCTTTGTAACGTTGGTATTTACAGAACCTTTCACAAGAAGAAAGTTTCATCACAACAGGGAAACAGCATCTCAAACCCAATGCTTGACCATAACCTCATTGCTCGTGTCCACCGTCTCTTTACTGTCATGGCTTCCTCTTGTGACTGCAAACTACATATTTTATGTTAAAAACATCACTACACCTATAAAAAGACTTTTGAGTTATTGTATCATAAATACTCTCAACTTTTCAAACTGCTTTGTAAACTCAGTTGTTTACTCATTAAGAATACCTGACTTCAGACAATCATTGTGTTTTTGCTTCACAAGACGCCAAACAGTAATAAACAGGGGCGAGGACGAAGGAAGAGATAACGAGGGGTTTGATTTAACGCTAGGGATAGAGCCATCAGCAATATCAAGGAACTCGAGGTATCTACAGGAGGATTTTGAACTGGAATCTGTGGACAGTAAACTGTGATCAGCCATGTTGGCTTTAATCACATCTGACTGTATGCTGTAAAAATGTTAAACACTACGTTTATGTAGAACCTGGGGCTTTAAATTTCAAATTTTAAATCTATTGATGTTTTTTTTCCTTCTCTATTTTGATAGACTCTCTTTGTAACTTCGGTTCTTTAACTGAACCATAATGCAGTAAAAGTCATTTGTACGTAACGTCAAGAATCATCAAAAATCCTGAATCCTCTAGAAGTCAAATTCCACAGTAAATTATCTTCCTCTGGTACATCAATTAACGTTTTAGAAATTCAAGTAAAGTTTTAAAGAAGTTCAACGACAAGATTCTTGATTTAATTTATCTTTTTTCCCCTTGTTTTCCTTCTTTTTTTTTCTTTCCATATATTCCTTGTAGCATTTTTGTCAATATTCTATCTTGGTTCAGCCATTAAACTTTTCATTATGCATAGTTTTGTCTAATGATTTCACGCACAATGTATCTATCCAAGCTGTATATTTTATTATTGCCTACCTGACCATAACTGATAAGCAAAATGTTAAATATCGTTAAGACTGAGTATTGCTCTTATCAAGAACAGGATATTATTTTTTCAAAAGTGAACAAATTAAAATGTTTATTTAATGAATATTCAATATGTTTTATCATGCACTCAGTCGTGCAGCGATATTCCAGGACATTGCACAAATTATTCCTAAGTTAAGTTTGCCTTCAAAGGTGGGAGACGTTTGGTTATTTTATGATTCTTTAATTAAAGTTGCAAAAACTATAATTGATAACTAAGTATTTGTCACCGTTCTGATGTGACACGCAAATAATGAGTTCTCTTAATGTTTCTTCCTTGTTGATTTTTCGAATCCTGAGCCAAATTTCTACTGAATTACTCAAGACAATTATATTCGTTCAGGTATTTATGAAGTCTATTGTCCTTTGAACTTCCTGCCTTGACATTAAAATTTCACCGTTATCGTAATTAGCAAAGACATCAGTTGTGTAAATAAGGAAGTTGAACAATTTGGATTTGTTCAAGTAAATACAAGTAAATGGCTGGGACAAATAAAACTTCTTTAGTTTAACACTTCACAATGTTTAGTCAGTAGCTTTTAAGCACAGACCGATCTTTCAAAAAGCATATAGTTTACATAAAAAAGTAAGACAAGTTTATGTTATCCATGAGGTTAATTTGCGTTTTCTTTCCTCTTCCTGTCTATAACAAACTAAGACCAATATTTTGCAGCGTAAGGAACACCTGTACACGCAAAGCTCACGAAATGAAGATAATATGTCAAGATGATTTTTCAGTCATTGATCCAGCCCCCTGTGGAAAAAACTCAGAGTATTCCCGATAGGAGACGAACCTATGGCCTTCTGATTGCTAGTCCAGATGCTCTACCACTAAGTTACAGGATATTCTTCGGAGCTAGGGACACTAAACTAGGTTTACGTGACAAACATCCTGCAATATTACTGCTAGGAAGCCAGGCCGAGAACATTTTTTAAAGGTCTCTCTGGTTTGTTACACAACACCTATTCATCTAATGAGATCGAGCTTAACTTTTCATGATAAACAATTTTATGTAAACTCATCATACATGTATCAAGACATTTTTAATTTTGTTCGGTTTCATCTATCTCTTCCAGCAATATAAATTAATTTCTCTAATTGACCAACGCGCAAAAAGTGTCCATTATCGGTAAGCTTAAATATTGTTGTTATTACGCGCTGAACATTAATTTTTTAATGCATGCGAAAAAATTAGAATGTATATATTTAAATGGTGACGAATGAAAACAGGAAATAATTACAGGGTGTCCCAAAAGTTCGTTCCTCTAAATTCATGTACCATAACTTTTGATCAAAACTTTATTTTTACATGAAATTGCTAGAAGATGTTTATTTTTCTATTGAGTACATTTATTCAGAATTTCAGTAACTGGCATGCCCTTTTTGTTTTTTTATCACATTCTATAGCCGTTGCGGCATGCAGTGGGATACAGCTTGTCGACCCACAGATGATCCATTTTGAGCTTTTTAATCACCCGGTGCGCAATAGCCAGTTCAACCCCAGACAATATTTTTTTTAGTTTAGGCAGCTGGAAAACATATATTTTGGGCATTCATCCAAAAACGATAATCATCCCGGCCTCCTTCCACAGCAAGGTTTTGTACTGCTCTACAACTTGAGACGAGCTGTGCGTTACTTGACTTACTTGGAGGACTAAGCAGAGGTTTTTTTGCCATCTCACGGGCCTCTAATTTGAAAAATTTTAATCAGCTTTTGGTACCCTTTCTGGACTTGGCTTGCTAACTATGCGAGAGCTTTCTCGTCGAGTCTCCTTTTTTGTATCTAGCCTTCTTTAAGACTATTTAGCTGCTTTATTCAGGAGTTTTGGACTTCCCCTTCATTTCTTGCCTTCAAAAGCTTCATTCCTCCATGATCATTTTACCACCCAACATTCGGATTTTCCAGTTTTTTAGCAGTTTCTACGACAGATAAGCCAGTAAATCGAAATATACACGCTCATTCCCTAAAATAGCTGAACGTTTTTGCGTTAAGGGGATTTATCTTTGGTGATATTCACAAAAAACAAGGAAGGAGTTCGAGCAATTCGGGCTATAAAATACAAAAACTATGTGGCAGGAAAATAAACTCGCGCACGCCACCTTTGGCGCGGAAGTACACAAATCGAATATTCAAGTCAAAAAATCGCACAACAAGTATGAAAATGGTGAATTAGATTGAAAGAAAAATTTTGTTTCAATGATTTGCTTACCAAGACCAATCGTACTGAAATACAGACTTATAACGTAGAGGAACGAACTTTTGGGACACCCTGTACACTTGCCTTTTGTCAAAAGTCTCATAATTTCTCGAACCTTTTGTGAGACTTTTAACCTTTTTTTTTCTTAATTTCACGATTATACCACGTATTAATATCATGGGTTATAATTGCGCTCACAATCGTGTGGGTTTATTTGTTTTTTATCAATTGCATATTGCCATTTTATCATCAAGAAAAGGATCGGACAGGCGATTAAAACCTGGCTTCAAAGACACAAACGTTCAAACCGATTACTCCATCGTCTTAGTTCAAAATAAATTGGCGAATTTTTGCAGTCTCAATAATCAGTATAGTTGAGTTTGATCGTCCGGGTGAACGTAGTCCTGAATAGGACTGTTGTTGTTGACAGTGACTGACGTTTCGACAACCTGTGCGGTAGTCATCTTTAGAGTCGAAGTGAGTTGTATCACGTCAGTTGATGGTATTATACTCTGGTTATCGCTCTGATTGGTCAATTACGTCGCGATGATATTGCTAGTCTGTCAGTTAAGCCGTGATGTTATTGGCTATGAAGACTCGTAATGTAATTGGTGCTTTATGTTGAACACCTGTACTTACAGTGTATGTGTGATCAACAGAACATAATTAATTCACGGGATAAATATATCTTAAGTTCTTTGACGCATCCAGTTACCTTTCAGAAGCTCTGCGACCTACTGTACTCCAGTCAATTAAGAAAACCGATTTCTTGACATTTACAACCTCTCCCAAAAATGAAGAATGTATCAGCTGGTACGAGCTCAAATGACATGTCTTCATCATACCATTCACGAGTAGAAGGTATAGTGCTGTGCAGCGTTTTCCTCATGGAAGCTGTCTTAATTTCCGTTGGGAACTTGCTCACATTTGTAGTCTTCACATCAAAGAAAACGCTTCGAAAGAAAAGTCATTTACTTGTAATAAACATGGCCTTTGCCGATGCTATTTTAGGGGCTGTTTCTATGCCTTTGTATGTTTACTTATGGATCGGGCCCACTTTTTGGTTATGGAATTATAAAGAGAAACTGTCCTTGGAGATCTCTTGGAGTGTTGTTGATTCCACCTTCTCGCAGGGCTCGTTAATCTCAGCAGCCGCTATAGCCTTTGAACGATTTTACGCCATATACTGGCCGCTGAAACACAGAACTATGTCATTTAAAGCATACTACATTATAATTTCCATCATCTGGACGCTGGCTGGCCTTCTTTCCGCGGTGTTTAACATGGCAATTTTCTTAATCTTATCTAAAGCAGCTTCTTTTTGTTGGATGTCATTCTCTTTGCCGTCTCTATTCATTGTTTGCGCTTGTAGCATAGGTATTTGGAGAAAGTTTCAACTGAGGAACATTTCTTCACAGCAACAAAACAGAGCCTTTCTAAACAAACGCTTGACGTTAACTTTGCTTCTCGTGTCCACCATTTCTCTACTGTCATGGCTTCCCTTAGTCATCGCGAACTGTCTTATTCATATCCTAAAGATTAATATACCTAAAGTTACATTGTTTTATCGTATCATAGTTCTTCTCAACTTTTCCAACAGTCTCGTTAACCCGGTTGTTTACTCATTAAGAATTCCCGAATTCAGACAAGCGCTGGGTTTTTGCATAATAAGACGTCGGAAGCTGATAAACAGAGACGAAAGGAACAAAGGAAGAGATAACAGGGGGCTTGCCCCAACTCCGGCAATACAACCATCAACACAGCCAAATGACCAAAATTGTCTTCAGAAGGAGTTTGAACTAGAAACTATTGTGACTAAACTGTAATCAGCTATGTTGGTCTAATTATTGCAACTACGTTGTGATGTAAAAATTTTGGCTGACAATATGGGCTGACATTATCAATAAATGTTTTTAGAAAAAAAAACAATTTTGTATTTTTTTGTTTTTGTTTCATCAGATGGTCTAAGCGAAACAATTTCCTGTTTTGTTGTTACAGGTACATTGCCACAACCAATATCAAAATCACAGATATTAAGTCACACCTTACAGCTGCTGCTGACTTGCTGACTGCTAAATTTTATTGAAAAGTAAAAGGTGGAAAAACCAAACGTTTCTTGTTTCGGTCCGAGAAATGCTTAGATTAATCCTCCTCACTTTTTTTACATTGTGCTCTTTCATTTTAACTCCAGAACCATAATATGGCTCTCGGTTGACTTAACACTCGGACGAACACGCAAATTCATACCCCCACCGTGGTGCGGGGGTGGGAGCGGAAGGAGCCCCTCCCCGGAGTTTTTGATATGTTACAGTATTTCGAAACGATTTTGCCTTTAGTGGAAAGCCTTTACTCTTCTTAAAAAGATGAGGTATATTTCATGGGTGGTGGGCTGCTGGAGGCCTGTGACGTCACCAACAATGGTCGCCGTCTTGGATTTTACCAAGAATTTGAAATCAGGTTGAAACCGCGAGAAATGGTTACCGTAATTTTTTGTGCTTTACATGAATAATAACACATGAATAAGCACCTTGCATGATTTTAGCCACAAGATATACTTTTATTTTTACCCACAATTGGCTTGACCACCTGCTACTTGTGACGTCATATCTCATCACCACAGCAACCGACCATCACTAAACTTGTCTCAAAATCTGCGCGAGGGTTGAACGAACAGCTACTGAAAACGTCAGGCCCCGCGGGTTGTTCAAAAGTTGGATAAGCACTGGGGAAACCAATAGCACTATCCAGGTTTTGAACAACTGGGGCAAGGTGCTAATGTTTTATCCTCTAGGAAAAAACTCAGAAAAACCTTATGGGGGAGATGTAAGTCCGAGGGTAAAAAAAAAAAAAAAAAGATTCTCAAAACTAAAGACGGAGAGAAGAACTGCATACAGGGAACAACTAGATAAGCTGCTTGAGGAGATAGTGTAATTTGCCAAATACCAGCGCATTTACAACATTCCCCAATGTCCTGGTGCCGAGAAAATGTCTCACCCTATTAATCTGACATAAACCTACCTAAACATGATGAGACTGTTTGTAATATGTTCATCAAAGCTAAGGGTGGAGTCTACTTGAAGTCCCTGGCCTCGTGCAGAGAAGGCTATAGTAACTTCCTTTCCAAGTAGACTGACGTGAAAATCTGCAGGTAGTCTCTGTAACATTTGTCGAGTTCCCAGCACCATCAACTTGGTCTTGTCTGGGTTGATCAAAAGACTATTATAGCAGCACCAAGACGCAATCTTTGATAAATCATCATTAATTTGCTGGACCACACTGCAAGTATCTTTGACAAAAAATGACAAATAGAGTTTTGAATAGTCAACGTGTGATTCCAGAGAACCTAGTTTTGGGATGTTGGAAAGGTCGTTAATGTAGATGGTAAATAGGGCCGGACCTAGGATGGAACCCTGTGGTAAACCATGAGAAATAGCACCCAGACTTGAGGCCTCAGCACCGATCCTGACGTACTGTTGACGTCCCGACAAATAGCTTCCAAACCATTCCAGAGCGGTACAACCAACCCCCAGTGTCCTTATTTACTGAAAAACCTTGATCACACCAACCAGCAGCTGAAACATTACTTTTAAATTTTAATATAGGGATGCATGATTGAAATCGCCAACAGAAGGCGATTTCTCTGTACGCACTAGATAATATTCAACAAACCCATGGTCGTCGACAAAAAAGGAGACAATTCAAGCTGGCATTTTAAATCGAAGATCAACTCATAATATTACATTTCTTACTGAGGGCTTTAATTGGTAATTTAATCTAGAGTGCTTGGGAGAGTCGTTGAATGTTTTTTTTTTTTTATGATTTTGTCGCAAATTCAGGCAGAAAGTAGTTTTTTAACGCCAGCTGATTAACTAAAAATTAGCAGGAGGACTCGAGCCAATCGGAAACGGATGGATACTTGAATGAATAATTAATACAACTGTCTTAATATTTCCGAAATCTTTTATACTCCCGCACTAGGATACCGTTCTGGTTAGGTCATGTAAATTTTGATCATCTATTTTTTATGCTTATTTTCTTCAAAGTTGCGCTCAAGTAGCTGATATTTGGCTGATACGTTGTGAGGACTTATTAAGAAATTCAGACCATTAAGTCGTCTCAAAGAGTATGATAAATTTTTGCCTTGTCGGGCTAAGTCAAATAACGGTTAAATTAGCTTCATTAATTAAACACCTGCATCATGACCCACAGGACGCATACAATGTATCTAAGGCGACAAGTTGATATCTTTTTCAAGTTTCTATATCGAGATACTTCAAGCCCTGCATCATGATCCAGAGACGCATTCAGTGTATTCAAGGCAACGAGATAAATAGTTTCAGTTTTTTCTACATCGAGATACCTCCAATGCTGGTCACATATGACTCTTTGTTCAAGACGACAAATTTTCTTATTTCATAAAAAAATGAGGAACGTATCACCTGGCTCGAGTGCAAATAATACATCGTCCTCATCCTTACAGTATTCAGTTCCTTCACAGGTAGAAGGAACAACACTGTCCGTCGTTTTCTTGTTGGAAGCCGTCCTGATTGTCGCGGTAAACTTTCTCACAATTAGTCTCTATGCAAAAGAGAAAAAACTTCGAAAGAAAAACCTTTTTCTGGTTGTAAACATGGCCTACGCAGATTTAATTTCAGGAGCGGTTTCCTTGCCTTTGTATGTTTACTCATCTATCGGGCCCAGTTATCGGCTATGGAAAACATCATATAAAGCGATAGATATCGGTTGGGACGTCACTGATACCACCTTCTCGTAGGCATCATTAATCTCTGCTGTTTTTATAGCCTTTGAACGTTTTTACGCCATTTACTGGCCGCTTAAACACCGAACTTTGTCAACAAAAGCGTACTACATTACACTTGTCATCATCTAGACGCTGGCTTTGCTTGTTTCGGCGGTGTTCAACCCTGTCAAGAACTTAATTTCAGACAAAGCAGCTACGTATGCTTGGATGTCATTCCCTTTGCTGTTTCTATTTATTGTTTGTGTTTGTAACATTGGTATTTACAGAACCTTTCACAAGAGGAAAGTTTCTTCCCAACAGGGAAACAGAGCATCTCAAACCCAACGCTTGACCGTAACCTTGTTGCTCGTGTACACTATTTCTCTACTGTCATGGCTTCCTCTAGTAACTGCAAAGTACATATACTATGTTCAAAACATTACTACATCTAAATGGTGTTTGATTTATGATATCATAAATATTCTCAACTATTCTAACTGTTTTGTTAACTCGGTTGTGTACTCATTAAGAATACCTGAGTTCAGACAAGCACTAGTTTTGTCGCTCACAAGATGCCAAAAGTAATAAACAGACCGGGTGGACACGAAGGAAGAGGTAACCGAAGGTTTGCTTTGACGCCACCACCAGGCAACTCGAGGCCTCTACAGCAGGATTAAAGCTAAGCAAAATGGCGGTCGGACGTGTTTTCTCTTGCTCTGTCATATTGATCACATTGATCAGCTTATCTGTTCTACTTCGACTTCAGACCACAAGTTTTAAGAAGAAAAGCTCTCACAGGACTCGAGGAGCATATCATGATCCTAAATATCTCGGGGAATACACAGGAAATGCGAATTTCCAGAATGCTCAATACCGCGCTTTTCATCTAACAACATGGCGGACTAACTTACGGCTACTGGTGCTGGCGAAGATAAAAAGGTCGCAGACCCCAACTACCCGATATCACGACTGTGTATTTACCTTTCATCCGATTATTAAACTGCTGCACGACATCGAATTGAACCCGGGACCGAATCAAGGAACTTCCAAACGGCAGGCAAACAAGACGCGTAACAATGTCACAGTAGCTCATTTAAACGTTCGGTCGTTGAAATGCCGAGATCACTTTATCCAAGTCAAACAGACAGTGCTCGAAAACAAGTTCGACATTTTAACTATCTCTGAATCATGGCTGGATAATTCCGTCACGAACTTGGAGCTAGAAATACCAGGATATGATTTATATCGTGTCGACAGACAGGACAAGAAAGGTGGTGGCGTTTGTGTTTATATTCTACAGAGCTACAAGACTGAAGTTCTTTGGGATATTTCTGGTATATCGGTTGCTGGTTTCCACCAGCTATGGATTAAGGTCCAAGTACGCAACCTTCGCTCTCTAGTTATCTGTACTGCTTACAGGCCGCCTGATGTACCAGTGAGATGCTTTGATACTGATTTGACTCCTACCTTTATTGCTGCTTCTTTACACAACAAAACAATATACATTTTAGGGGATTTAAACTGTAACCTTTTAAATCTTGAAAACCCTGACTCCAGAGCTCTACTTGATTTTTGTCGCTTGTATAATCTATCTCAGATGGTTAAAACACCAACTCGAGTGACTCCTTCCACTGAAACACTTATAGATGTTATTTTGTCCTCAAACGAGCAACAAGTCCGGGAAACAATCGTGAAACCGTGCTCAATAAGCGATCACGATATTGTTTGCGCTACACTCCGCTTGAAAAATCAACGTCAAAAGCCAACTTATATTACAACAAGGTGCTTCAAACATTACCGGCCCGATCAATTTCTTGTTGACGTTTCGCAAGTACCCTGGTCCGTTTTGGACGTTTTTGATGATCCTGAAGATAAATTGAACGCGTTTAACCTATTATTCAACAATGTATTAGACGAACATGCACCCATCAAAACAGTCAAAATTCGTGGACGTCCCAACCCTTTTGTAACATGCGAAATTCGGGACCTTATGAGACTTAGAGATCATTGGAAGAAGGTAGCCCAAAAAAACAAAGATCCACATGCTTGGTCTGAATACAAAAACCTTTGTCGCGAAGTCAAACATGAAATAAGGACGGCTGAGAAAATATTCATCGCGGAGCAAGTTGTAAACAACAAAAACAACTCTAATTGCCTCTGGAGAGCAATCCGCTTGTGCATACCCAAGAAGTCCGCTTCTCAAAGGAATTATTCCAAAGATGACAAAATTGTTGCTGATGAATTTAATAATTTCTTTTCCTCTGTAGGAAAGAGTACCATCAATAGAATTACTAAATTGGCAGAGGAATCGAATTATACTCTTAATCAATGTTCATTTATTCCGAGAATCTACCCATTGTCAGAGCAGTTCACCTTCAACGCAGTGAAGTGCGAACAGGTACAAAAAATTGTCACATCAATGGCCAGTGGTAAGGCCCCTGGGATTGATAAAATCCCAATCCATGTGATCAAAGATTGTTTGCCTGCTATCTTGCCATCGTTAACGTCTATTATTAATGCTACCTTTGAGTTTGACACCTTCCCTTTGGCCTGGAAAACAGCTGAAGTGACACCGATACTCAAGGCTGGAGACCACGATATTCCAAACAATAATAGACCGATTTCATTACTCCCTGTCCTTTCTAAAGTCTGTGAACGTGTCGCTCACAATCAACTTACGTCATATCTACTTTCGAGAGGCCGTTTATCATCCAAACAAAGCGGAAATAAACAGTGGCATTCAACGGAAACATCTGTCATTCAAACAACTGACGAAATCCTAAATGCCATTGACAAAAAGAAACTGACTGCAGTTGTCCTCCTTGATCTAAGCAAAGCTTTCGACAGTATTGACCATCAAATACTCCTCGCTAAGTTACAGGACATTGGTGCGTCCAGACCTGCGATAAAATGGCTCGGAAGCTATTTAACCTCGCGATACCAATTTGTGCGAATAAATACAACTCTGTCGACCAAACTACCTGTTAGTTCTGGCGTTCCACAAGGGAGCATCCTTGGCCCATTACTCTTTCACATCTACGTTAATGATCTCCCTTCTGTGCCAGAAAATTGTACATCGCAGTGTTACGTCGACGATACCAAACTTCTCATGTCATTTCAACTCCGCGATCAGCACGAAACGATAGAAAAAATGAACAAGGACTTGTTAAGCATTAGGAATTGGTGCTTTGATAATCAGCTTTTACTCAACCCAGATAAAACAAAACTAGTGATATTCGGCAGCCGGCAAATGACTGCTAAGGTTAGCGACTTTAGGCTATTTCTATTGGGGAAGGAACTCGAGCCCGTTAGGGCTGCAAGAGACCTTGGTGTCACACTGGACTCTAACTTAACATATAATGAGCATATTGTTTCTACTGTATCCTCATGCATGTCACGTTTGGGTCAAATTAACCGCGTTAAGCATATTTTTAATAAACACGCGCTAATTATTATTATAAATGCCTTAGTTTTTAGTAAATTATTTTATTGCTCTTCTGTTTGGAGCAATACTACTCAAACTAATCTGGACAAGCTCCAAGCAGTACAGAATTTCGCTTGTCGTATTTTGAGCGGCGCTAAAAAATTCGATCACATAACTCCTTTGCTAAAAGACTTGCGCTGGCTACCAATCAGGCAACAACTTTATTTTCGTTTTGCTGTTCTGGTTTTTAAGTGCATGACGAGTTGTGCTCCGGAGTATTTGACATCAAAGCTCGTTGGAAGATCCGCCGTCTCGACAAGGAATACGAGAAATTCTCAACTTTTGAACATACCACTCTTCCGCACTGCCAGCGGCCAAAGGACCTTTCAATATAGAGCAACCTCTCTCTGGAATGAGTTGCAGCCTGCGCTCAAACTTAGCCCATCCGTGACGGAATTCAATTGTTTACTCAGGCAAAAGCTTCTTAATGACTGCTTTATTTAATTAATTTAATTAATTTTATTGACCTTTGTCTTCTTTTATCATTGTTATATTCTTATTGTCATGTACTTGGTTTATAATTTTGTAATGTAAAATTGACTCTGAAAAGCCCCGTGGGGACGAGCCAATAAAGTATGTATGTATGTATGTATTTTGAACTGAAACCTGTAGACACTAAACTGTGATCTGCCATATTGGATGCTTTAAGCAAAGCGAGCTGTATGCTGTAACAATGTTGAACACTAAAGTTTTGTAGAACCTGGCGCTTATTAAAGTTAAATGAAATTTCAAATTTCAAATCTCAACGTTCTTTTTCCTGTCTATTTTATAACACTCGCTTCGTAACTGCAGTTCGGCCTTAGCTGAAAAATAATGCAGAAAATGTCACAAGGAGACAAATTCCATAGTAAATTAGCTTGGTGCATCACTAAATAACGTTTTACTCGCATTCAAATAAATTTTATAGAAGTTTGCCTGCAAGATTCACAGGTTAATATGTTGATATGAAACATGCCCGCGATAGTGGGAATTGTTCCCAAGGCAACCACTTAGCTTTCGGGAACAGCTTTTGATGTTTAGGATCCCGTTCTCCTCTCTTGCGATAGATAAGTTTCCTACGCCACTTCTGGTGGTCTTGAACCTCTTACTGTGACTTCTGCTCTATATACTTCTTCAGCTTTCCTTTCGGAGGCCCGTCTGTTCTGCGTATCTTGTTGGCACCTTAACCAACAAGTTATTATGACCTAACTCCTCCGCTCTCTCCTCAAACGCACGCGCCACCGCCATCATTGAGTGGCCATTTCTGTATAACTCTTCTTCGAACGCTCTTGAGCGCTGACCTGTGCCTCCCTTCTCTCTCGGTAAGTATCAAGGATGCTACTAATATTAGTTGCCTCCTGGTGTGGTCATGGTAATTACGTACGCATGCGTATTTGAGTCGGTTTATTACGAAACTGGATTTACAGAACAGTAGTCAAGGAATACTGGTTACTTTACTGCTCTTTACCATGACTGGACTCATTCATATTACATAGTCGTCGCCAAAAAATAGTCAAGCAGGTCAAGTTGGCGTATCGTTAAATCGACATTCGTTAATTTTGAAGGAGATAATTTCCATTTCCATGCAGTCATGCGAAGCATTTTCAATGAGAGAAAAATAATATCAAGATTTTTTACTAAGACCATTGTTAACGTTTTTAAAACGATTAAAATCTACAGTGCATAGGGAAATTGTTGAATGCATTTCACGATTTTGCCGCAAATTCAGTAAGGAAACATTTTCCTACCTAATGCACCGACAGGCCAAATTCTGTCGCTCTCTTGGCATTTTTTGCCTTCTGTCTTTAAAAGGCGTCTTACAAAACTGTCTCGAAACAGCAAGGCATATTGATACGCGCAGCATTTTGAGTACTCCTGCAAGCGATGTTCATGAACGACTGAAAACAAACTGCAAAGCGTTTAAAATTGCTCGAGAGGCTACTAACGATCAATAAAACAAATATAATTCGGTGAAAAATTTACGAAGACAAGTATTAACGTTTTTCTAAAGGTTGCGTTCCTTTTAGCCAAACTTTTTTTCGGATTTGGACAACCCAGATTGTTTGGATATTTGTGCTACCCGTGACAAAAATCTGAAATTGAAGTAGCTCTCTGCTGCACTTATCTTCCTCTCAATTTCAACACATCGTTTTTTATTTCCCTCGGCTGAATTAAGAGCGGATGAAATATCGACCAGAGGTCTACAAAAGTGAAAAATCGAAAATTCTCAAAAAAATTTACAAAGTAGCACTAGGTAAGCTATTAACATAAATGTAATTTTTACTTCGATCCGATAATTATTTCCCACGTACGGAGAGGTTATTGGTTTCGCGGCTCTCGGACCAGGTTTTCCAGGCCCGAGACCATGTGTCGCAAAAAAATCGTTCTAAAATTCAAATCAATTGTAATGCGGACAACAAATAACTTATTCAGAAGAGTACTTAATTGCACACATTCTAAGTGGTGATTTACTCAGTTTGAACGAAAGTGTAATATTTTGGAGATTTTTCATTATTTTCAATATTTTGAACCTTTCCGTTCAATAAAAAAATGGCAAATTTCAAAGCCCAAAATCGTCGACTGGTTCCTCGATTTTAGTAACGAGTCTCATACCACGTTAAAGAGCGTTATCTCTTCTTTCAAAATCTGTTTTCAAAACTACGGGCAACTTAAAAGAAAATGTTTGAGGCCAAAAAATACAAGCACAGGCAGCCCAAGCTCACGTCCCGGCTCGCACACCGCTAATAATTAATCTAATCCTTTCACGTGACGTGAGCTTGGGCTGCCTGTGATACAAGTAGTACTTTTCTGAAATTTGAGCTTTCCAGACTCAGCGGGTCGATGCTAAAAACTCAGAAAAATGCAATAAGAAATCAGTCTGAGCAACAGTGATTTAACGTTACCAGCTATCAGAAACCAACACGTGTTTATCGAGCGATCTGATAAAATTTAAAGCCGTTTTCCAACAAGAAAAGCAGAGTTTAGCCATCTTCTGCTACCAAACGCACGAGTCACGTAAGGTTGTCAAAGGGCAAAGCACAATAATAAACTTCAAAAAGCACAACGTTTCTGCGTCCAGGAATTAGACTTTAGCGGACAGAACAATGCCTACGAGTGTATGTTTCATACCTTAGCATGGGTTTCCTAGATACTGGAAATAAAAAACATCAAGGACAGCATCGGCAAGAGCATCTTCGGCTGCTCTCAAACGACGGAGATTGCGTTACTTTTCACAGATTGACCGCTTACCACCTGTTTTTGGGCTCGCATTTCGACGGAACGCTTGCCTTGAGAGGCGCGCGGCACGGATCTGAATTCTTCTTCACGAGACATTGAGTTGAATTTATCGGAAATATGCCACCACCACCAACAACATGAGCTTTTTTCGGGTATTTGTCGTTTTTTATGGGAAACGTTCGGCTAAGCAGATTCTCGCAAAAACCTATTGGCTTAAAAAATGTGTTTAAAAGCCCACCCTGGATTTGAAGCCAAAAGTACTTCCTCGAAATGAGCTAAAAATACCCAATTCAGGCGGTGAAAAAATGGATGATTATGGAAGGATTATCGAATTCTTGCCTAACCTGAGGGATTTCCCGTGATGTAGGATTAGGGCTAGGAAAAAAGCCCATAACCTGCTCCTGTCGTTGTGAATTTCCTCAAGATCAAAAATTTCAGTAAGAACCGAAAACAACAGCTTAAAGGAGGTGCACACACCTTGAACTAGCCAGCAAATAGGGGCTTCTGATTGAGCTAAACTGTCATTGATGCACGGTGCAATTAGGTAGACCTGTTACTATCCCCCGCGCAGCCACATGGGGAGTACTTTGAAGCGGTCCTGTCGGGGACTTCCGGGGGTAGGGAGCGGGGCAAATCGAAAATAACTTCTCTTTGTTTTTGTGAAGTACGTCATTTCTCGCACGGTTGACAAGGTGACGGCGGACTCCGTACCATTGAAAAGGCCTTTTTGAAACATGTCCTGGCACACTGCAGGGCATCACGAAATTAACGTCAACACCTTGAATCAACTCCATGAACAGGGGGAGGCGATAAGTCCCATCTTAAAAGATGCTTGATGTCCAGACGTGAATAGTCTGTCCACAGTCATTTTTCATTTTGTATTTCGGGACCATTTGACAGCGTACGAGTGAACAGGAGCGCAGTAACGAGCCCTGACCCCACCCCATTGCCCTTGCGGTCATCATCATCGCGTTTTTCATTTTTTTTATGCGCGTTCGAGAACCTCCAAAGGGAATATTGAGGGTCTTTGTACAGTTTCAGTTTATTTTACCGACAAAAAAGAACAAAACAAAGCAAAGGACAAGTATACAGAAACACGCAGAAGCAATGTGGTGAGGAAGCCCAAAAAGAAACCATAAGGCTTAGGTCATCCCCTTTTCGTTCGTTTAGCGTCGAATAGGTTTCCTGGTTTTGGGTGGGTCGGTCGGTGGGGTGAAAAAAAAAATCACAAGAAATCTGAGAACGGGAGGCCTGAAACACTAGCATCATTGCCGTGGAGACTGAAAACAACAAGACATGGTCACCAAATCGACACAAACTCAATTTGGCGCCAAATTTGATGGTCAATTTCATAAAAAAAGGCCCAAAAAGGGTAAAAAGCAAAGAGGATACACCACCGAACGTTTTATGCCTCGAAATGATGTTATAATGCTAATTTTTTAGATTAAAAGAATAAATCTAAGTCCAAAAAAAACAAACCTTGTCGTTTCTTTTTCTTGCTTTTTTAAAAAATGCCAAAAACTGGGTCTTTTGGACGACACTAAACGAAGAAAAAATTAATATAGGCATTAAGCTCCCTTAAAGTATAAAAGTATAAGTTTACAAGGACAGGATCGAACGTATACTGAGTAACTAAATGATAAAAATTTGATCAAAATTAAATGAAAGGCTAAGAGCCTAAGCGCTGTCTGATAACGAAACGGTAAACAAGAAGTGCTGCCTCTCATTTAAAAGAGACGTGAAATACTGGGTGGACCACATCCTGAACTCCCGGAAACCCCAAGAGAGGAACGCTCAGGGCTAAGGAGACTAAACAGGGGCGTAGCTACTTGTACGCACGGTTTGCACGTGCGTACCCGAAAACGTTGAGGAAAAAAACTAGAATGAAATAAACATAACTAAAAAAAATCGGTTTCCAGAGAAGCGACGACATTAATTGGAGAACCGAATCTTGGATGATTTACGTATATAGCAGGCTTAATGATGTAAAGCGTGAACGCGTTGTTTTCTCCACGACCTGTCTTCGGAGTAGACGAAGTAGGGCACAATTACGTCAATGTATGGTGCTTTTGTCGGTCAAAAATAATGTGACAAAAAGGGGTAAAAAGAGTCATTTGTAAACTAAAGTCGGAGGTACTACAAGCTTGATTTTTAATAGCTGAATTAATGATAAACGGTTGACGTCAATGAACATAACAAGCCGACAGAATTAAAGAATTTTAGAGGTTGTGTTATTCATAAACAGCAAAAATGCTTTTGCTTACAACCGTTAACCCCACCTTTAATAAAGGCACCTTAAAAAAATGTTGAGATTTGGGGTGAGGGGGGGAAGAAGATGTCGAAAAAGTTGGGCGTACCTCCGGAAAAATCCTGACTACGCACCTGCTAAAGCCTGAAACTGAACAACAGGAGTCTTGACGAAACGTCCTCAGTTATCACCTGTCCGGGGTCGTACTTTCAAGGAAACGCTGATCAAGAATCACTCATGACGGATGAAAACTCCTCGTAGCTTCCAGCGAAAAAAGGAGTGACAACAGTGGTAAGCGGTCGTTCTGTGAAATGTAACGCAATCTTTGCCGTTTACGATCTTTCGGTGCTTGGATTTGAAACGTTGTTGTTTGGTATGTTCTCCCGTGTGGATACTTGACATTTCCAATATATGGAAACACCATGCTAAGGTAGGAACAACAGACATTCACAACATTGTTTTGTACGCTAAAATCTGATTTCATGGACGTAAAACGTTTTGAATTTAAAGACTTTTTAATATTAGTGCTTTGCCCTCCCTTTGACAACTTCACGTGACCGGCGCACTTGGTAGGAGTTCACAGCTTAAATCTGCCTTTCTTGATAGCAAACGGCATTAATTTATATCAGATCGCTGTATAAACACGTCTTGGTTTCTGAAAGCTGATAACATGAAACCACTATTGCTCAAACTGATTTCTTACTGTATTTTTCCAAGTTTTTAGCATCGGCCCGCCGCGTCTGGAAAGCTCAAATTTCAGAAAAGTACTACTTGCATTTTTTGTCCTCAAAAATTTTCTTTTAAGTTGCCCGTAGTTTTGAAAACAGATTTTGAAAGAAGAGATAACGCTCTTTAACGTGGTATAAGACTCGTTACTGAAATCGAGGAACCAGTCGACGATTTTGGGCTTTGAAATTTGCCATTTTTTCATTGAACGAAAACGTTCAAAATATTGAAAATAATGAAAAATCTCCAAAATAATACACTTTCGTTCAAACTGAGTAAATCACCACTTAGAATGTGTGCAATTAAGTACTCTTCTGAATACGTTATTTGTTGTCCACATTACAATGGATTTGAATTTTAAAACGATTTTTTTGCGACACATTGTCTCGGGCCTGGAAAACCTGGTCCGAGAGCCGCGAAACCAATAAACTCCCCGTACGTGGAAAATAGTTATCGGATCGAAGTAAAAATTAAATTTATGTTAATAGCTTACCTAGTGCTACTTTGTGAATTTTTTTGAGAATTTTCAATTTTTCACTTTTGTAGACCTCTGGTCGATATTTACTGACATCCGCTCTTTAGCGTCTTCTCGTGGAGAAATGGAAGGAAGGTAGTTCTTTTGTAGTTCATACTGGGACTGGTTAACTTAAAATTACTTGGAATTTGATTCAAGAAAGTTCAGAAGACAATTACGGATTCTCAAATGCTGAGAAGCGCGCACTAAACACAAATACGCATTGGACACTATAGTTTTACGGTGAGAAACTCTAAACGTTTCCACTTCCTTACGGATTTAGAGTTACAATGGAACTTGAATATCATATAATACAATCCCTTAGCGGCATAGAACAACGGAGGAGTATAAATAACTTTTGCGTAAACTAACCTTGACCTGCCGTGTCTATATCGATGAACGAGCACGTTCTTGCGATCAAAAAGCAGCTTCGTTAAATGGAACTGATTGAGGTACCAATCTGAATGATCCAAGCGCTGAAGTGGATCGTTCAGATTGCAATCTTATATTGCTTTAGTCCTTAATGGAACGAAAAATCAAATTTCGGATCGTAAAATCCGGATTTAGATTGGTCAAAAAGAACGCCTAACTTTATGTTTTAAGCCACCTTCCCGGTGTTTGCTTTTTTCAAAGATGAACTCGAGGCAAGAAAATCGCTCAAAGTTTTCTTTCTACAGCAAAATTTGTAACTAAATATTCTTCGAAACGTTTTCTTTCTATTTGCGGTTAGAAAAAGTTCTGTAAGCTTATATCAAACCTGTATAAACGCGTATAAACTTGACGCATAAACTGTGCTCGACTTTATGAAATTAGATATAAAAAAAAACAAACATCAAATACAATAATTGCTCAGGCTTACCATTCGAGATGCAGCTCCTGAAAGCTATCGAGTAAGGCCAGAATCGCTTGAGACTTTTAAATCCTCTTACGCATCAAGCAAAGTGAAAAACGAAAACGATGCAATCCGAAATCGGATTTCCGACTTCGAAAAGCGACGCATTCCTCAACCAAAAACCCAATAAACAAACCAGCAATGAATAACAGAAGACTCTTGATAGCGGCTGTTTTTCATTTTGTACATCCAGTGGAAAAAGACAGTTAAAAAAAATCACACCAAACGCTGCCAGCTTCAGCTGTCAAAGGAAACAAATTTCAAGACACTGTATATTTTTTTTCAAATTTTGACCAATCAGAGCATAAAAATTGGACGTAGAGCGTGACCAATGGGTGACCATGGTAAGAAAAGGTCTTTTCTGCTTGTATTCTTATAAAAACTGGCTGAATTTTCGCGTCCGAGGTCAGTTTGAAATCAAAATCTTAATAGTGCTGGGCCATAGTGACATAAACACAACATATTTCATATGAATTTTTGAAAAAATAAACTTGAGCCTGCAACCCTTTGAAAACTAGTAACTTGTCAGCGGATAACTTCAAAAATACTCAACCTCAATGGGCGACACCCGAGCCCGCGATATGGCCAGGTGATACTGGTCAGCGGATGCCCTGTTTTGACAGCTGTCAATTGATCACAACATTGATGTGCAATCAGTTTTTTCCAGGGTTCCCAAACTAGCTAGAAAGTGTGAGTAAACATTGGTTTTCCTGTGATTTGGACGGACGGTGGTTTGTCCGGTTCGTGTACGGTCACGTGATTACAGAATTTTCTGGGATGGGTAGATTTACTTACCCATAGTGCTCTGCTGGCGTGCGCTTCACGCGTGCGAGAGCTCCGCTAAAAATTAGCAGAAGGACTTGATCCACTCGGAAACGGATAGACACTTAAATGAATAGTTTATTTTCCTGTATTGATATTTCCGAAATCTTGTTCTTACATTAAGGCACCGTTCTGGTAAGGTTATATAAATTTTAATCATACTATCTTTTATGCTTATCATCTTTAATGGTTGCGCTTAAGTAACTGATATTTGGCCCATACGCTGAGAAGGCGCATGAGCATATTCAGACCAATAAGTCTTCTCAAATAAATTGTGGAATATTTGTCGGGTAAGCCAAATAACGGTCAAATGAATTTCATCGATTAAACACTTGCATCATGATTAGGAAATTTTAATCATTCAACCTCGTCCTTAGGGCTTTTCCCTCAAAAAATGGGTGGGGCGGGAAAAGGCCCTGGCATCGGCTGGTCACGTTTACAGCCTAAATATAATATTCCTGAGAAGCTAATTTATATGCAAAAACTTGCTGGCTTTGCGCTGACAGAAGTCGAACGGAGCAACAATGGAAAATAATAACATCACGAACTATGTCAATATTTTTGCGTGTGTGCGATTCAAAAGCTTAAGATCCATTAAATTGCGTATTATTTTAAATGCTACAATTTTATGAAAGGGCGTACTGGCTCTACATTGTCACGTACAAAATATGTCAAATGCTTCAGAGTTAAGACAAGCTGTTATCGAGAAGGGCTTCGACTGAAATTCATCGTGACTGTGAATTTACTGTTAGATCGGAAAGTGATTTTGTCTAATGTCAAACAAAAATGCGGGCCTTTGCCTCCAGGATCTGCAGTGAATTTAAACAAATTTAACTTAATTGAAATAGAATTGTTCATCAAAATGCTTTATGGAGTCTGGTCTTCTCTAGAACCCGACCATGAAACAAACAAATCTTCGCGCCGGATTCAAGTCAGCCCTCCAGCCACAGGTAACCCAGGCTCTGTGATAGTACCAAAGTACGGTTCCAATAAAATTACAGTGTATGTATTGGGTAAAAATACGATCCTAAAATTTGTAGGAAATACCAAATATAAGTCAATGAAACTTACCCTGCAGTTAGTTGTTGTTGTCCTTATTGCTCCAACGAAGTTTCGTGATAATTTTTTCAAATTCACTCTATATACCATTATAATAGACAAGGTAGGAGATACGAGTTGCCATCTTCGCCGCCATGCTCTCATTCAACACACATTTTTCCACGAAATTCGAACTCCAACAAAAAATAAACATGTCAGGATCGTAGTAATAGGATAGCAGCAGATATAGAAACCAATGAAGCTTTCCCAGATAGAAAAACGAATCCCGCAGACTTTGACAAACTCGAAGGATGTAATTCAAAATCGCCGAGAATATGCTCGCCGATGTAGCCGTGCCAGATCAACGCGCGGCCAAGAAAATGAGGCCTGGGCACTTTACAAAAAAAAAAAAATGCATCCCGGGTGCTCCTGGGTTGACCTTTCTAGGGACCGATATATAGCTTTACCAAAGTTAGCCACCCATGCTGGAAATACATTTGGTTGAGGGCTGTTGTTCACTTGAGACAAACGCGACTCGCCCGTGAAAAAGTTGTGTTGAATGAGAGCATGGCGGCGAAGATGGCATCTCGTGTCTCCTACCTTGTATATTATAATTGTATATAGAGTGAATTTGAACAAATTATCACAAAACTTCGTGGAAGCAACAAGGACAAAAACAACTAACTGCAGAGTAAGTTTCATTACTCTTGATTTAATATTTTCTACAAATTTTAGGATCGTATTTTTACCCCATACAAACACTGTAATTTACTAGAACCGTACTGTGGTACTATCACAGAGCCTGGGTGACCTGTGCTCCAGCCAGGAACGATGACAGGTGGCCGATCTAAAACATTTTAAGATCTCTTATATCTTTTCTCCTCCGAGGATAAGTACAAAGGATTTTCCTTATATTAAAGGAAGATTGACTGATCGATTGGAATCAACTACAGCTCTGTCAATTTTAAATGCACCCAAGACTTTCTTTATTGCCAGTTGTTTGATCGCAGAGGTCAATGATTTTTTTTTTAAATACAGGTCACATAAGATAAGTCTATAATATGGCTGAGAGTTAAGGTAAATAGAACTAGGCTGTGTACGGGTGTCCACTTCGCAAGAAATGAAATAAAATATCAGAAGAGTCGCGAAAACGGACTTTTCCAGTACAAACTTTATGCATCTACGATAGCTTGTTTGTCATTTATACCGCTCTATAAACAGAAGTTTTACAAATGTTACCGCTGTTCCCTTCGTAGAAAACGGGGGAAAGCAAAAATTTACCATAGCCAGTTTCTGTGACAAAAAGGAAATCTTGTAAAACTTTTCGTTAATCGTGAAGAGAT
>OZ038003.1:16101217-16116217 GCA_964035705.1 Porites rus | reverse complement strand
CCCCGCACCATGAAAGTTAAAGAAAACACAATTGTTTTGCTGTTTTTCACAGATTGCTAGATCTGCGAAGGCTCGCCTCAAAATACTGCAAGAACCAGAAGCGACAAGCATTGTTTATCCTTCCACAGGCATTCAGGCGGTAAGAATTTCAACTGCAGGGTATACTTGGGTGTGCTTGTGTAAGCTCTTATGTTGTGTACTATTGAATATTTGCAGGCACAAACCGTACAAGCTGAAAACTCACAAGATATCCAGATCAACCCCTCTACAAGCAGTCAATCGGAGGAGGTGAGATGCTGTGTAATCTTTCATAGTTTGAGTGCAATGGATGGTCGTGACTAATTCCTTGTCAATTAATAACTTGTTATTGATATTCCTGATTAGGACATTACTAGTAGTAGTACGACTGAAATCCAAAGCAACGCTTACCAAAGAAAATACTGTGATCAGAGGTTCATATCCTTTGGTAAACACTGGGGTGAATGATGCAAGATTAGTATAGCAGCAAAAAAAGATGAGTGATTGATGTCTGATGTGAAACTTTAAAAAATTATTATCATTGGTTTTCACAGGGCCAACATGGGACATGTAATGGTGCCTTTCAAGAGGAATCTGGATTGGAGCCTGAAGCTACATGTAGCGCGAACATGGTACATTCCTTACTGCAAAGAAATATTCATTTACAGTCATGTAACTTTCCATTTCATTAGCTACCAGATCATTATTAGAAAAAAGTGATGGAAGTGACCAATTTGGTTTTGTTTTTTTTGTAGATACACGGAGACTTTTGTTATGTCCAAGATGCAGAAGAGAGTGAACCTTTTACACAAGTGGTATGTATCCTGTTTTGTAATTATAAACATAATAATACTAATGATTAGATGTTGATGATGACGATAGTAATAATGATAATAATAATGATAATAATAATAATAATGATAATAATAATGATAATAATAATAATAATAATTATAATAATAATAATAATAATAAGTGTTCATTTCTTTCTTACAGGATGATATTCTTGGTATTTATTTTAAAAGATAAACCATAGTTTTTTTAATTTTATAATACAGGATAAATCAACACAGACACTGGCAGATCACATCTGACTGTATGCTGTAAAAATGTTAAACACTACGTTTATGTAGAACCTGGGGCTTTAAATTTCAAATTTTAAATCTATTGATGTTTTTTCCTTCTCTATTTTGATAGACTCACTTTGTAACTTCGGTTCTTTAACTGAACCATAATGTAGCAAAAGTCATTTGTACGTAACGTCAAGAATCATCAAAAATTCCTAATCCTCTAGAAGTCAAATTCCACAGTAAATTAGCTTCCTCTGGTACATCAATTAACGTTTTAGAAATTCAAGTAAAGTTTTAAAGAAGTTCAACGACAAGATTCTTGATTTAATTTTTTTTTTTTTTCCGTTGTTTTCCTTCTTTTTTTTTCTTTCCATATATTCCTTGTAGCATTTTTGTCAATATTCTATCTTGGTTCAGCCATTAAACTTTTCATTATGCATAGTTTTGTCTAATGATTTCACGCACAATGTATCTATCCAAGCTGTATATTTTATTATTGCCTACCTGACCATAACTGATAAGCAAAATGTTAAATATCGTTAAGACTGAGTATTGCTCTTATCAAGAACAGGATATTATTTTTTCAAAAGTGAACAAATTAAAATGTTTATTTAATGAATATTCAATATGTTTTATCATGCACTCAGTCGTGCAGCGATATTCCAGGACATTGCACAAATTATTCCTAAGTTAAGTTTGCCTTCAAAGGTGGGAGACGTTTGGTTATTTTATGATTCTTTAATTAAAGTTGCAAAAACTATAATTGATAACTAAGTATTTGTCACCGTTCTGATGTGACACGCAAATAATGAGTTCTCTTAATGTTTCTTCCTTGTTGATTTTTCGAATCCTGAGCCAAATTTCTACTGAATTACTCAAGACAATTATATTCGTTCAGGTATTTATGAAGTCTATTGTCCTTTGAACTTCCTGCCTTGACATTAAAATTTCACCGTTATCGTAATTAGCAAAGACATCAGTTGTGTAAATAAGGAAGTTGAACAATTTGGATTTGTTCAAGTAAATACAAGTAAATGGCTGGGACAAATAAAACTTCTTTAGTTTAACACTTCACAATGTTTAGTCAGTAGCTTTTAAGCACAGACCGATCTTTCAAAAAGCATATAGTTTACATAAAAAAGTAAGACAAGTTTATGTTATCCATGAGGTTAATTTGCGTTTTCTTTCCTCTTCCTGTCTATAACAAACTAAGACCAATATTTTGCAGCGTAAGGAACACCTGTACACGCAAAGCTCACGAAATGAAGATAATATGTCAAGATGATTTTTCAGTCATTGATCCAGCCCCCTGTGGAAAAAACTCCGAGTACTCCTGATAGGAGACGAACCTATGGCCTTCTGATTGCTAGTCCAGATGCTCTACCACTAAGTTACAGGATATTCTTCGGAGCTAGGGACACTAAACTAGGTTTACGTGACAAACATCCTGCAATATTACTGCTAGGAAGCCAGGCCGAGAACATTTTTTAAAGGTCTCTCTGGTTTGTTACACAACACCTATTCATCTAATGAGATCGAGCTTAAGAGCGAATGCACAGAAAAATCGAGCAAAATCGGCAAATCGTGGCCACAGCTCAAAAACTAGCTTACCCTCATTTTCAGTCTGTAACAAGGTTTTAATGAGTTTATAACACTGCTGACGTTTAAATTTCAAAATGCGCCCGAGTTTGGGAATTATTTGAGATTTTCGATTTCAACGGTCAGCGGGCCTAAAATTAGCCGCCGAACTCGGGAAAATATCCCAGTGACAGAATTGAGCTGACTTTCATAAACGAGCGAATATATTGGCAATCTTCCACTTAAATCTCAAAAAGCAAATATGTAACAATTTCTGAACGGCACATTTTTTAGATTTAGAGTATAAAGTATCGACGAACGAGCACAATTTTGAAACGTAATTTGCATAATGGTTATAAATACAACAATTTACCGCTAAAACCAAAATCGAATTTTCTATATGGGGGAATTCTCCAAATCACCCCAAATCCCGTTTACTACCTAATGAGATATGGTACTTCAACATTATCTGAAAGTTAGTCTGGTGTTCTTGCGAACGCTTGTAAAATAGACTGATTATTTTGAGGTTATTCCGCCCCAAACAACCGCTAATTGACCCCAGGGTCAATTGACACGCGCGTGCACATCACCTTAGTTTTATGCGTCGATTTGAGCTCGTTAAAAGGGAGAAACTAACAAGATTCTTTTAATATGTACCTGTTTTAATGAAATACACGCAATCTTCAAAAGGAGAGGCCGTTCAATGGGTAATTTCTGTTCTTGAGATCTTGTAGATTGCAGCATGGCGTCTGCGAGTGGACCTGAGTCTAGGTCTGTTTTCTCGTGACTGCGAAATCAGAATAACATCAAGAAATAATTCTCCCTCGAATCTTCGAAAGTCAATCAGCTTTGCAGTGCCTTACCTGAGATAAAAAGTAGGCCGAATAGCAAAACATTTCTAGCGCAATTTTGATCCTTTGTGGAACGCAGTATATTGCTGAGCGAAAGGTGAGTAAACAAACGTGGGAAAGTACGTTACCTTTGATTGCGTGACCAGCCAGTAAACGATAGTCTCCATTGAAAAATAGGATTCGCAAAAATCTTGCTGATGTATATTTAACAGTTTGTTACTATAAATTTACACCTGGTTTGTCTAAAACTTTAAGCAATGCATATCTGTCCAAGAGTATAAGAATGTTTCGAAAGATCCACCCCTAAATAACTGTGGGCTACTCCTTTTTCCCCATCACCGATGCAATCTGGGCATGCTTGCCTTCTGTCGCAGGGGCAACAGTTAAGGCCAGGTACGCCGCCCCCACCCGAGAGGATTGCATGGCATCCACCATTTCACTCGCTTTTTCCACATCATGGCCTTCAATTATCATGAATTATAATGCGGGCCTTGATCGTTGCCACCTCACCAGAAGTCTAATCTCCGCACTGTTAGACCATGAGAATCTCTATTATTATTCCATAAATGCACCATTGACTTTTCCTTGCTCAGCTTCCGGTAAACCGATACTCCGAAGCAAAAATAGCTTTACAACGACTCTATCCAGGCCAGAACTCCTGATATCAACAAATATATCCCTCCCCCCCGCTAAAGAGAGCAAACGTTCCCCGAACTATTCACTTGTCCCACCCCGTCCCTTCGTTAAGAGAAACTACGCACTCAGTTCACTGGACAAAACGCGCTCGTGAATATACCAAACTATAGCCGTTCATCCTTGGCCACATTTCCAGTTGCTGTAAGATTAATTCGACACCTGCAACAGACACTGTAAATTAAATAGCAGCCACAACGCCCTTCTTTGAAACCGTCAGGACGAGAAAGTTTATAAAAGACTTTACAGGTGTGCGCGGCGGTTTCCTTTTCTTCCGTCCCTCCCATTGTAGCACTCAAATTCTCACCCTGATATTAATTCTGGTAGTAATCAATCGTTCCTGAGCCGATAGGCACAAGGATACCAGTTTTTTGCAAAATATGCTGTGACATCCGTTTGCTTATCCCCCTTTCTGCCTTCGGCCGCTGATTAGGTTTGGTTCTGTGCTTTGAAATAACTTTAGGAACGAAACATGATACGTGAGGGGAGTGTCCGGCTAAGGGCAAGTGACTCTCGGTGGTGAAGACATATACTGAGCTTGTCAGTATTTCGTAGCCTGTACCACGTCGCGAAAATAGAACAAGCCAAAGAAAAATAAGACGCCTTTCTTTCCCCAACCCCCGCAGGTTTTTCGCATTACTTTTTACTGCACAACTGATTCTACCTTTTCCAGCCGGAGCGAACATGGACGCCCTTGGGGTTAAGTTTCCACTTCATTTTCGGCACCTGACTAGCTGACTTGTGCGCCTATGCTTCGTTTGCACTCAGAAGTAGCAGTATATGACCACGACAGACTTGCTGCTATCCTTGGTTTGAAACCGCAATGGGCAAGAACAATTTATTGAAAAGAGCAAATTATATTTCCTCCTTAGCAGACATGGAGAACAACTACTAGGACTTAAGCAATGCCATTGCTTAAGTCCTACTAGACATGAAAAAAGAAAGCATGATGCTTTCTCTTTTTAATGATTTACGGCTAAACAGTACAATTCTATCACATGACCAGAAGGTGGAGATCCCATGAGATAGCACAGCGCTTGCGCAAGTCATTGCACGATTCGCGCTCAACGCGTAAAGTTCGTTCTTCGGATAACACCAGAATTTCTTTGGTTTTCTTACACGTATAGCTGGAGAGGCTAACGTAGTTGGCCTCAATTACACCCAGCTCAGGCGCTAACGTAGTTAGGGGCCAGTAATTAAGCGACCACGGCTCAAAATATGACACAAACCCCGGACGACGTTGGGATGAATATCACTGCCGAACAGGGTCAATCGTCGGAGAAGGCCTCCGCGAATACGGAGCTTGCGAACCTGTTTACGGCTGCTATGGCCCCTTTCGTGGGTCAGATGACCAAACTTACCGAAAATGTCAGTCTGCTGTTGAGCGGTCGCGATCCAGAGTCGGAGGAGGACGGTGAAACCGCCTCTGCCGAAGCAGTCGAAGACTCTGGTCATGAAGGAGTAGACATGGAAGCAAGTCTATCTGCCATCCTGGACTCTAAGACCACGGATAAAGCAGCGCCTAGGACAGGCGACGCTTTTTTACAAGAGCTCGCTCAAGATCTCTCGGTAAGAGAGCAAACCTCCCCGCCAATACATGAAGGTCTGGCGGGCATTTTTAATGGGCTTTTGTCAGAAAAGATGCCCGATGACAAGATCAAGGCGAAGCTCGACAAATATACACGGCCCGAAAACATCACCGGCTTGAGAACGCCGAAGGTTAACCCCCTAATTTGGAGCCAGCTGTCCGCCACAATGAAAGCACAAGATGCTAGATCTCAGAAAGGGCAAAATGCTCTCATCGGCTCCGTAATAGCCATGACCAAGGCTACCGATTTGGTTCTTGCAAAGTACCGCCAGGATAAAGATCTGATTACCCTCTTGACAGACGCTATTGCAATGGCGCTTCAATTCAACCACGAGGTTAACCACTCGCGGCGCGTGGCAATGAAGAAGGAATTGCATAAAGATTATGCAGCACTCTGCAACTCGTCCACTGTTGAAGGCTCTTCGGAGCTGTTGTTTGGCGACCTCTCCAAACTTGCTAAGGACATTTCCGAAGCCAACAAGTTAACTAAGAAGGTTCGCCCGTCGCATTCCACGAATGCCCGCGGTGACAAGTACGGGGGACGCTCAAGTTATGGTTCTAGCCAGGGAAACAGAAGATTTCACCCCTACTCAAAAGGGAAGGCCTATAATTTTTTAGGCAACAGCCGCTTCTCCAAACAAAGACGGAGAGACGAGTCAGCGGCAATGAAAATGCCAGAGGTATGTGATGAAAACATGACTCTCCCTAAAGGCCTCGAGCCTAGTATACTAAGTACACTCAAATTACAAACTAAATTTCAAGCAGGACAGCTTCGAAATTTCTTACCTCAATGGAAAACTGTAACAACCGATCCCACTATACTTCAATTTGTTTCCGGGGTCAAAATAGAATTTCAAAACAATTCTCTGCCCACGCAACAACATAAGAGACCCAGTGTTTTTAACACTAAACAGCATGCTATTGTTAAAGCGGAAATCGATAAACTGCTCACTAAAGGTGTTATTATACCCGCGGCACAGGAAACGGGGGAGTTTATCTCTACCATATTCCTTAGACCGAAAAAGGATGGCACGCACCGCACCATTCTCAATCTTAAAGAGTTTAACGAATTCGTAGCTTATCATCATTTTAAGATGGATACCCTAGAGGCGGCCATCAGTATGATGAAACCAGGCTGCTTTATGGCATCAGTTGATCTCAAGGATGCTTATTACACCGTTCCCATTCACCCCTCTCACCAGAAATATCTCAAGTTTTGTTTCGACGGCGCTTTCTATCAATACACTTGCCTACCTAACGGCCTCGCCAGTGCGCCTCGTATTTTCACAAAATTACTCAAACCTGTCTATGCTACACTTCACAGCATGGGTCACTTAAATTCAGGCTACATTGATGATTCTTATCTCCAAGGGGATACTGTTGCGGACTGTCAACAAAACGTTGGAGACACTGTCACGTTATTTACCAGCCTAGGGTTTTTCATCCATCCAGAAAAGTCGGTTTTCGTTCCTACCCAGCGGTTGACGTTCTTAGGGTTTGTTCTGGATTCGATTAGGATGACAGTTACGCCTACCGAAGCAAAAATCCAGAAAATCAAATCTAGTTGCGACACTCTCCTGAAGACCCCCATGCCCACTATAAAACAAGTCGCAGAGGTTATCGGCATTTTGGTGTCCAATTTCCCCGGAGCTCAATACGGGCCACTTCATTACAGAAACGTGGAACGTGACAAATATCACGCCCTTGTGCTTAACAAAGGAAATTATGAAGGGAAATTACGGCTATGCCCCATGGCGCTACAAGAAATCCGCTGGTGGCTAAATAATGCTATTACCTTACACAGAGATATTCAACATCCCCGCCCCAGCGTGACAATTCAATCGGATGCGTCCAAATTGGGGTGGGGAGCGGTTTTTGGGGCACAGAAAACAGGGGGAAGGTGGACCCCTGCGGAAACCGAATCTCACATCAACGTATTGGAACTGCTTGCGGCTTTCTTTGCCCTAAAATGTTATTGTAGCAAAATGGGGAACTGTCACATACAGCTTCAGATCGACAATACCACGGCCATTGCGTACATTAACAACATGGGGGGCTCTAAATCAAAAGAACTTGATCAATTGGCTTTTCAAATTTGGGAATGGTGTATAACTAGGCACATTTGGCTCTCCGCTGTTCATATTGCTGGTCGGCTGAATACCGGTGCTGATGAAAAATCTCGCGTGTTTTCGGACAACCATGAGTGGATGTTAAACAAACAGTTGTTTGACGACATCCTATCACACCACCCTGGGCTGGATTGTGATTTTTTTGCCAGCAGATTAAATTTTCAGATCAGCACTTACTGCTCGTGGCGCGGAGATCCACACAGTGCCCACATCGATGCTTTTACTATGAACTGGAGTGGTTACAAATTTTATGCATTTCCACCTTTCAGCCTCCTCCCCAAATGTTTACAGAAAATCAGACAAGACAGAGCGCACGGAATACTCATTGCTCCTCTTTGGCCAACACAGCCGTGGTTCCCTCTCCTGCTACAATACCTGTGCGATCAACCTTGGATTCTGCTTCCACGCCCGGACCTTCTGAAACACCCCTCACACAGTCGACCCCACCCACTACACAAGAAACTCCACCTAATGGTATGTCCTGTGTCAGGGGAGCCTTCAGCCGCTACAACCTTTCAGAAGAAGTTACCGATGTGCTCATGGCCTCTTGGAGGTCAGGCACGCAGAAACAGTACCAAACCTATCTTAACAAATGGATGGCGTTTTGCGGTGAGAGGAAGATTGCTTACTATTCACCACCACTAAATGAAGCCCTCCAATTTCTTGTACGACTATTTAATCAAGGACTGAGTTATTCCGCGCTAAACACTGCCCGCTCTGCTCTTTCTGCAATTATTATAACGGAAGGTGGGGAGTCTTTCGGTACTAATTGCGTTGTAACTCGATTTATGAAAGGAGTCTTTGAATCACGGCGACCAAAACCTAAGTACACAAAAATTTGGGATGTCGGAGTAGTTTTGAAACATTTGTCTACGTTATACCCGTATGACAAATTGGCATTGAAAGATTTGACGTATAAGGTTCTCATGTTAATCTTACTAGTCTCGAGTCAACGAGGACAAACTGTACACTCTTTAGACCTTAAGCACCTTTGTGTGGAAGAGGACAAATACATATTTGACATTGATGAACACATGAAGACCAGTAGTCCAAGGAACCCTAATACAAGAATCGAAATAGCTAGATATGAGCCGGATGTTTCCATTTGTCCTTTCACTTGCCTTAAGGCGTATATTAACAGCACAAAAGTTTTGCGTAAAGATGAAACGAAATTATTTGTTAGTTATGTTAGGCCACATAAACCTGTCTCCAGGGACACAATTTCCAGGTGGACAAAGGAAACCCTCCACCTTTGTGGGGTGGATACCAAAGTGTTCTCCGCCCATAGCACTAGGTCGGCCTCTGTTTCAAAAGCCAGTGCCAAAGATGTCCCTGTTCACGAGATCATGGCCAGGGCTGGCTGGAAATCCGCAGAGACTTTTCATAAATATTACAATAAGCCTGTTGTTCAAGAAAACAGTGTGGCCTCTGCTGTTCTGGGTGCTAGCCCACACTAGGCCTTTCGTCATGTCTATTTTGGACCTGGTCGGGATTAGCAAACTAGCGAGTTTATATATGGAAAAAAAAAAAAACAAAACACTGTTTTATTATATTGTGTTTATCATTGGGGTTGCTTCTGCCAGAGGCTACTTTGCATATGGCCTTGGGTTATCTGTACCTCTCGTTGGGCCTATCGCATGGGCGCATCAACCCTTTGAAGTCTCATGGGATCTCCACCTTCTGGTCATGTGATAGAATTGGGAAATTAAACGAGACTTACCTGTAAGTTGAAGTTTGATTGAGATTCTATCACATGACAACAGAAGGCGAGAGATCACATGCCCTCCGCTATCATACCCACCCTGTTTGGCTGTACTTTCGGGTATGCCATTTCATACTAGGTTGACGCGCCCAGTACGTGTCTTTTAAGAATGACTTGCGCAAGCGCTGTGCTATCTCATGTGATCTCTCGCCTTCTGTTGTCATGTGATAGAATCTCAATCAAACTTCAACTTACAGGTAAGTCTCGTTTAATTTCCCAATTTCATGTAGCTTTTACGCAAAATTAAATACTTAGTTGTTTGCAGAATTGCATTTAACAACAAATTACAGAAATTTAACTAAGTTTGGATCTCACAGATAAGAATTGAACGGAAAAAACTTTTGGGCTAAAAAAGTCAAAAAATAATGTTTCCTGGAAAATCACTTAATGGACAAACAATAGCAGATATCATGCCTGTAATTTTCTGTTCAATGTACCTTATGACAAGTCTGACTAATCCACTGGTAACCCATGCCTTAAAACCGCCTTGAATCTTAAAATTTAATCCATTTGCCTTTCATGGGTAGTGTAAATATATCTTCTGAACACTCCTGGATTGAGGGTAAAATCAGAAGAACAGAACATTCAGTTACTGTACCATTTTTAAAAGTGGGACAGTATGTTTGCTAATCATCTTAGTTAACCGCTTTTAAAATAGGACAAAAGGATACCTGGTCATACAGGAAAATGAATTTACTGGATCCCGAAAGCTTTGGTTTCCCGTGCACTAATTTTTCGCAGGAGACAATCGATAATTGCCTGGTCACGCAATCGGAGGTGAGTAACTAATTTTAAAAAAGTCATTGATACCATCGCCGCTTAGCAAATACACTACGTGTTGCAAAGGATCCAAATTGCGCTAGAATCTTTCCTATTCGGCCTACTTTTTATCTCAGGTAAGGCACTGCAAAGCTGATTCATTTACGAAGGTTCGAGCGAGAATTATTTCATGATGTTATTCTGATTTCGCAGTCACGGGAAAACAGACCTAGACTCAGGTCCACTCGCAGACGCCATGGTACAATCTACAAGATCTCAAGAACAGAAATTACCCATTGAACGGCCTCTCCTTTTGAAGATTGCGTGTATTTCATTAAAACAGGTACATATTAAAAGAATCTTGTTAGTTTCTCCCTTTTAACGAGCTCAAATCGACGCATAAAACTAAGGTGACGTGCACGTGTCAATTGACCCTGGGGTCAATTAGCGGCTGTTTGGGGCAAAATAACCTCAAAATAATCAGTCTATTTTACAAGCGTTCGCATGAACACCAGACTAACTTTCAGATAATGTTGAAGTACCATATCTCATTAGGTAGTAAACGGGATTTGGGGTGATTTGGAGAATTCCCCCATATGGAAAATTCGATTTTGGTTTTAGCGATAAATTAATGTATTTATAACCATTATGCAAATTGCGTTTCAAAATTGTGCTCGTTGGTCGATATTGTATACTCTAAATCTAAAAAAATGTGCTGTTTGGAAATTGTTAATATATTTTTTTGAGATTTAAGTGGAAGATTGCCTATATATTCGCTCGTTTATGAAAGTCAGCTCTTTTCTGTCGCTAGGCTATATTGCCGTGTTCGGCGGCTAATTTTAGGCCCGCAGACCGTTGAAATCGAAAATCTCAAATAATTCCCAAATTCGGTCGCATTTTGAAATTTAAACCTCAGCAGTGTTATAAATTCATTAAAACCTTATTACAGACTTAAAAGGAGGGTAGGTTAGGTTTTGAGCTGTGGCCACGGTTTGCTCGATTTTTCTGTGCATTCGCTCTTAACTTTTCATGATAAACAATTTTATGTAAACTCGTCATACATGTACCAAGACATTTTTAATTTTCTTCGGTTCATCTATCTATTCCAGCAATATAAATTAATTTCTCTAATTGACCAACGCGCAAAAAGTGTCCATTATCGTTAAGCTTAAATATTGTTGTTATTACGCGCTGAACATTAATTTTTTAATGCATGCGAAAAAATTAGAATGTATATATTTAAATGGTGACGAATGAAAACAGGAAATAATTACAGGGTGTCCCAAAAGTTCGTTCCTCTAAATTCATGTACCATAACTTTTGATCCAAACTTTATTTTTACATGAAATTGCTAGAAGATGTTCATTTTTCTATCGAGTACATGTATTCAGAATTTCAGTAACTGGCATGCCCTTTTTGTTTTTTTATCACATTCTGTAGCCGTTGCGGCATGTAGTGGGATACAGCTTGTCGACCCACAGATGATCCATTTTGAGCTTTTTAATCACCTGGTGCGCAATAGCCAGTTCAACCCCCAGACAATATTTTTTTTAGTTTAGGCTGCTGGAAAAAAAGATATTTTGGGCATTCATCCAAAAACGATAATCATCCCGGCCTCCTTCCACAGCAAGGTTTTGTACTGCTCTACAACTTGAGACGAGCTGGGCGTTACTTGACTTACTTGGAGGACTAAGCAGAGGTTTTTTCGCCATCTCACGGGCCTCTAATTTGAAAAATTTTAATCAGCTTTTGGTGACCCTTTCTGGACTTGGCTTGCTAACTATGCGAGAGCTTTCTCCTCGAGTCTCCTTTTTTGTATCTAGCCTTCTTTAAGACTATTTACCTGCTTTATTCAGGAGTTTTGGACTTCCCCTTCATTTCTTGCCTTCAAAAGCTTCATTCCTCCATGATCATTTTACCACCCAACATTCGGATTTTCCAGGTTTTTAGCAGTTTCTACGACAGATAAGCCAGTAAATCGAAATATACATGCTCATTCCCTAAAATAGCTGAACGTTTTTGCGTTAATTAAGGGGATTTATCTTTGGTGATATTCACAAAAAACAAGGAAGGAGTTCGAGCAATTCGGGCTACAAAATACAAAAAATATGTGGCTGGAAAATAAACTCGCGCACGCCACCTTTGGCGCGGAAGTACACAAATCGAATATTCAAGTCAAAAAATGGCACAACAAGTATGAAAATGGTGAATTAGATTGAAAGAAAAATTTTTTTTTCAATGATTTGCTTACCAAGACCAATCGTACTAAATACAGACTTATAACATAGAGGAACGAACTTTTGGGACACCTTGTACACTTGCCTTTTGTCCAAAGTCTCATAATTTCTCGAACCTTTTGTGAGACTTTTAACATTTTTTTCACTTAATTTCCCGATTATACCACATATTAATATCGTGGGTTATAATTGCGCTCACAATCGTGTGGGGTTTTTTTATTTTTTTATCAATTTCATATTGCCATTTTATCACCAAGAAAAGGATCGGGCAGGCGATAAAAACCTGGCTTCAAAGACATAAACGTTCAAACCGATTACTCCATCGTCTTAGTTCAAAATAAATTGGCGAATTTTTGCAGTCTCAATAATCAGTATAGTTGTGTTTGATCGTCCGGGTGAACGTAATCCTGTATAGGACTGTTGTTGTTGACAGTGACTGACGTTTCGACAACCTGTGCGGTAGTCATCTTCAGAGTCGAAGTGAATTGTATCGCGTCAGTTGATGGTATTATACTCTGGTTATCGCCCTAATTAGTCAATTACGTCGCGATGTTATTGGTAGTCTGTCAGTTAAGCCGTGATGTTACTGGCTATGAAGACTCGTAATGTAATTGGTGCTTTATGTTGAACACCTGTACTTACAGTGTATGTGTGATCAACAGAGCATAATAAATTCACGGGATAAATATCATAAGTTTCTTTGACGCATCCAGTTTCCTTTCAGAAGCTCTGCGACCTACTGTACTCCAGTCACTTAAGAAAACCGATTTCTTGACATTTACAGCCTCTCCCAAAAATGAAGAATGTATCAGCTGCTGCGAGTTCAAATAACATGTCTTCATCATATCATTCACGAGTAGAAGGTATAGTGCTGTGCAGCGTTTTCCTCCTGGAAGCTGTCTTAATTTCCGTTGGGAACTTGCTCACATTTGTAGTCTTCGCATCAAAGAAAACGCTTCGCAAGAAAAGTCATTTGCTTGTAATAAACATGGCCTTTGCCGATGCTATTTTAGGGGCTGTTGCTATGCCTTTGTATGTTTTCTTATGGATTGGGCCCACTTATTGGTTATGGAATTATAAAAAGAAACTGTCGTTGGATATTTCTCATATCTCTTGGAGTTCCGTTGATGTCACCTTCACGCAGAGCTCGTTAATCTCAGCAGCCGCTATAGCCTTTGAACGATTTTACGCCATATACTGGCCGCTGAAACACAGAACTATGTCATTTAAAGCATACTACATTATAATTTTCATCATCTGGACCCTGGCTTTCCTTCTTTCCGCAGTGTTTAACATAGCGTTGTTCTTAATCTCATCTAAAGCAGCTTCTTTTTGTTGGATGTCATTCTCTTTGCCGTCTCTATTCATTGTTTGCGCTTGTAGCATAGGTATTTGGAAAAAGTTTCAACTGAGGAACATTTCTTCACAGCAACAAAACAGAGCCTTCCTTAACAAACGCTTGACGTTAACTCTGCTACTCGTGTCCACCATTTCTGTACTGTCATGACTTCCCTTACTCATCACGAACTGTCTTATTTATATCCTTAAAATTAATATACCTAAAGTTGATTTGTTTTATTATATTATAACTCTTCTCAACTTTTCCAACAGTCTCGTTAACCCAGTTGTTTACTCATTAAGAATTCCCGAATTCAGACAAGCGCTGGGCTTTTGCATAAGAAGACGTCGGAAGCTGATAAACAGAGACGAAAGGAACAAAGGAAGAGATAACAGGGAGTTCGCCTTAATGCCGGCAATACGACCATCAACACAGGCAAATGACCAAAATCGTCTTCAGAAGGATTTTGAACTAGAACCTATTGTCACTAAACTGTAATCAGCTATGTTGGTCTGATCATGCAACTACATTGTGCTGTTAAAAATTTTCACAAAGAAATGTTAAATATCGCCGTTAATGCTAATCATTAATTTACTCCTATCACGAACAGGATACTTTTTTTTCAAATGCGAACAAGTTAAAATGTTTATTCACTGAATATCCAATATGTTTTAACATTCATTCATTCGTGCAGCGCTATTCCCTGACATTGCACAAACAGCTTGGCGTTTATCAATAACTTACTACGGTAACCGGAACAATCAATTAAAATTATTATTCCTAAGTTAAAGGGACTATGTCAGCTGGAGAGCATGCGCGTTGAGGTTATGCAAATTACTTTTAACTGTCAAAATTCTATTGTTTTTAATGCATGACTTCCTGTCGCGTCCAAAGCTCCGAAATATTTAATGAGACGTTTACAAGTTTGGATAACTGACCTTTTGATAGAATTTACGAAACGTTTCCTTTCTGGTTA
>OZ038003.1:16081217-16096217 GCA_964035705.1 Porites rus | reverse complement strand
AAAACCTGTCTTCAAATAAATAAACTTTCAAGCCGATACTCCATCGTCTTAGTTCAAAATAAATTGGCGAATGTTTGCAGGGGCAGAAAATAACAGTCTCAATAACCAGCTTCATTTTGAACACCTGTACTTACAGAGTATGAAGAAAATGAAGAATGTATCAGCTGCTACGAGCTCAAATAACATGTCTTTATCATACCATTCACGAGTAGAAGGTATAGTGCTGTGCAGCGTTTTCCTCCTGGAAGCTGTCTTAATTTCCGTTGGGAACTTGGTCACATTTGTAGTCTTCACATCAAAGAAAACGCTTCGCAAGAAAAGTCATTTACTTGTAATAAACATGGCCTTTGCCAATGCTATTTTAGGGGCTGTGGCTATGCCTTCGTATGTTTACATGTGGATCGGGCCCACTTTTTGGTTATGGAATTATAAAGAGAAACTGTCCTTGGACATCTCTCGGAGTGTTGTTGATGCCACCTTCTCGCAGGGCTCGTTAATCTCAGTAGCCGCTATAGCCTTTGAACGATTTTACGCCATATACTGGCCGCTGAAACACAGAACTATGTCATTTAAAGCATACTACATTATAATTTTCATCATCTGGACGCTGGCTGGCCTTCTTTCCGCAGTTTTTAACATGGCAGACTTCTTAATCTCATCTAAAGCAGCTTCTTTTTGTTGGATGTCATTCTCTTTGCCGTCTCTATTCATTGTTTGCGCTTGTAGCATAGGTATTTGGAGAAAGTTTCAACTCAGGAACATTTCTTCACAGCAAAAAAGCAGAGCCTTCCTAAACAAACGTTTCACGTCAACTTTGCTTCTCGTGTCCACCATTTCTGTACTGTCATGGCTTCCCTTAGTCATCGCGAACTGTCTTATTTATATCCTAAAGATTAATATACCTAAAGTTTATTTGTTTTATTATATCATAGTTCTTCTCAACTTTTCCAACAGTCTCGTTAACCCGACTGTTTACTCATTAAGAATTCCCGAATTCAGACAAGCGTTGGGTTTTTGCATAATAAGACGTCGGAAGCTGATAAACAGCGACGAAATGAATAAAGGAAGAGATAACAGAGGGCTTGCCCCAACTCCGGCAATACGACCATCAACACAGCCAAATGACCAAAATTGTCTTCAGAAGGAGTTTGAACTAGAAACTATTGTGACTAAACTGTAATCAGCTATGTTGGTCTAATTATTGCAACTACGTTGTGATGTAAAAATTTTGACAAACAAATTAAAGTGTAGCGTAGCCAGACACTTAAATAAATGAATGCATGGATACATGAATGAATAAATGAATGAAAGAATGCACAGACGGACGAACGAACGGCATGACATGCATGGTAGTGAAACCTAATTGGTTCAGTTTGTATGTTTTGAAACGGAAAATAAAAAAAAAAGCGGTTTGATAAAAAACAGTTATGATATTTAGTAAACATTTTTAGCCTGGATGTAAGGAATAAAAGTTTTAGAGTAATATTTAAATACATTTGGGCTACTTTTGGTGATGTTTGTGGTCAGTATCGGGAATCAGGAGAGTTTGTCTAAAACAAATCTTATTAGAATGTCGTCAAATTTGTTGAAACACTTTTTTACGTTATGCCCGTTATAATGTTGATACCACCATAATATGGCTCTTGGTTGACTTAAAAATGAAAAAAAACGATTCTCAAAACTGAAGACGGAGAGAAGTAGATAAGCTGGTTGAGGAAGCATGTGTTTGCACGAAATTTTGTGAGTATTAAAAAGGGTGTGAATGGGGTTTATTGACTAGTGACAAAGGGTGAAAAATATTACTGACTACCGAAAAAACGAACAAAAAATTATCGACTACCGAGAGGAAAAATATTAACCGACTAACGATATGGGCTGACATTATCAATAATATTTTAAGAAAAAAGAGCATTTTGTATTTTGTTTCATCAGATGGTCTAAGGCAAACAATTTCCTGTTTTGTTGTTACAGGTACATTGCCAGAACCAATATCAAAATCACAGAAATTAAGTCACACCTTAGAGCTGCTGCTGACTTGCTGACTGCTAAATTTTATTGAAAAGCAAAAGGTGGAAAAACCCGGAGTTTTTGATATGTTACAGTATTTTGAAACGATTTTGCCTTCAGTGGAAAGCCTTTACTATTCTTAACAAGATGAGGTATATTTCATGGGTGGTGGCGCTGCTGGAGGCCTGTGACGTCACCAACAATGGTCGCCGTCTTGGATTTTACCAAGAATTTGAAATCAGGTTGAAACCGCTAGAAATGGTTACCGTAATTTTTTGTGCTTTACATGAATAATAACACATGAAAAAGCACTTTGCATGATTTTAGCCACAAGATATACTTTTATTTTTACGCAAAATTGGCTTGAACACCTGCTACTTTTGACGTCATATCTCATAACCACAGCAACTGACCATCACTAAACTTGTCTCAAACTCTGCGCGAGGGTTGAACGAACAGCTACTGAAAACGTCAGGCCCCTGTTGTTCAAAAGTTGGATAAGCACTGGGGAAACCCATTGCACTATCCAGGAGTTGAACAACTGGGGCCAGGTGCTAATGTTTTATCTTCTAGGAAAAAACTCAGAAAAACCTTATGGGGGAGATGTACGTCCGAGGGTAAAAAAAAAAAAAACAGATTCTCAAAACTGAAGACGGAGAGAAGAATTGCATACAGGGAACAACTAGATAAGCTGCTTGAGGAGACAGTGTAATTTACCAAATACCAGCGCATTTACAACATTCCCCAATGTCCTGTCGCCGAGAAAATGTCTCACCCTATTAATCTGACATAAACTACCTAAAAATTATGAGACGGTGTTTGTAGTATGTTCATCAAAGCTAAGGGTGGAGTCTACTTGAAGTCCCTGGTCTCGTGCAGAGAAGGCTATAGTAACTTTCTTTCCAAGCAGAGTGACGTGAAAGTCTGCAGGTAGTCTCTGTAGCATTTGTCGGGTTCCCAGCAACATCAACTTGGTCTTGTCTGGGTTGATCAAAAGACTATTATAGCAGCACCAAGACGCAATCTTTGATAAATCGTCATTAATTTGCTGGACCACACTGCAAGTATCTTTGACAAAAAATGACAAATAGAGTTTTGAATCGTCAACGTGTGATTCCAGAGAACCAAGTTTCGGGATGCTGGAAAGGTCGTTAATGTAGATGGTAAATATGACCGAACCTAGGATGGAACCCTGTGGTACACCATGAGAAATAGCACCCAGACTTGAGGCCTCAGCACCGATCCTGACGTACTATTGACGTCCCGACAAATAGCTTCCAAACCATTCCAGAGCAGTACAACCAACCTCTAGTGTCCTTATTTACTGAAAAATCATGATCTCACCAACCAGCAGCTGAAGCATTACTTTTAAATTTAATATAGGGATGCATGATTGAAATCGCCAACAGAAGGCGATTTCTCTGTACGCACTAGATAATATTCAACAAACCCATGGTCGTCGACAAAAAGGAAACAAGTCAGGCTGGCATTTTAAATGGAAGATCAACTCATAGTACATTTCTTGCTGAGAGCTTTAACTGGTAATTTGATCTACAGTGCTTAGGGGAGTCGTTGAATGTTTTTTTTTTTTAATGATTTTGTCGCAAATTCAGGTAGAAAGTAGTTTTTTTAACGCCAGCTGATTAACTAAAAATTAGCAGAAGGACTCGAGCCAATCGGAAACGGATGGATACTTGAATGAATAATTAATACAACTGTCTTAATATTTCCGAAATCTTTTATACCCTCGCATAAGGATACCGTTCTGGTTAGGTCATATAAATTTTGATCATCTATCTTTTATGCTTATTTTCTTCAAAGTTGCGCTCAAGTAACTGATATTTGGCCGATACGTTGTGAGGACTTATTAAGAAATTCAGACCATTAAGTCGTCTCAAAAGGTACAATAAATTTTTGCCTTGTCGGGCTAAGTCAAATAACGGTTAAATTAGTTTCATTAATTAAACACCTGCATCATGACCCACAGGACGCATAAAATGTATCTAAGGCGACAAGTTGATATCTTTTTCAAGTTTCTATATCGAGACACTTCAAGACCTGCATCATGATCCAGAGACGCATTCAGTGTAATCAAGGCAACGAGATAAATAGTTTCAGTTTTTCCTACATCGAGATACTTCCAATGCTGGTCACATATGACTCTTTGTTCAGGACGACAAATTTTATTATTTCATAAAAAAATGAGGAACGTATCACCTGGCTCGAGAGCAAATAATACATCGTCCTCATCCTTACAGTATTCAGTTCCTTCACAGGTAGAAGGAATAACAATGTCCGTCGTTTTCTTGTTGGAAGCCGTCCTGATTGTCGCGGGAAACTTTCTCACAATTGGTCTCTTTGCAAAAGAGAAAAAACTTCGAAAGAAAAGCTTTTTTTCTGGTTGTAAACATGGCCTTCGCAGATTTAATTTCAGGCGCGGTTTCCTTGCCTTTGTATGTTTACTCATCTATCGGGCCCAGTTATAGGCTATGGAGAACATCATATAAAGCGTTAGATATCGGTTGGGACGTCACTGATACCACCTTCTCGCAGGCATCATTAATCTCTGCTGTTTTTATAGCCTTTGAACGTTTTTACGCCATTTACTGGCCGCTAAACACCGAACTTTGTCAACAAAAGCGTACTACATTGCAATTGTCATCATCTAGACGCTGGCTTTGCTTGTTTCGGCGGTGTTCAACCCTGTCAAGTACTTAATTTCAGACAAAGCAGCTACGTATGCTTGGATGTCATCCCTTTGCTGTTTCTATTTATTGTTTGTCTGTGTAACATTGGTATTTACAGAACCTTTCACAAGAGGAAAGTTTCTTCCCAACAGGGAAACAGAGCATCTCAAACCCAACGCTTGACCGTAACCTTGTTGCTCGTGTACACTATTTCTCTACTGTCATGGCTTCCTCTAGTAACTGCAAACTACATATTCTATGTTCAAAACATTACTACATCTTAATGGTGTTTGATTTATGATATCATAAATATTCTCAACTATTCTAACTGTTTTGTTAACTCGGTTGTATACTCATTAAGAATACCTGAGTTCAGACAAGCACTACTTTTGTGCCTCACAAGATGCCAAAAAGTAATAAACAGACCGGGGGACACGAAGGCGACGCCACTACCAAGCAACTCGAGGCCTCTGCAGCAGGATTTTGAACTGAAACCTGTAAACACTAAACTGTGATCTTCCATATTGGATGCTTTAATCAAAGCGAACTGTATGCTGTAACAATGTTGAACCCTAAAATTTTGTTGAACCTGGCGCTTATTAAAGTTAAATGAAGTTTCAAATTTCAAATCTCAACGTTCTTTTTCCTGTCTATTTTATAACACTCGCTTCGTAACTACAGTTCGGCCTTAGCTGAAAAATAATGCAGAAAATGTCACAAGGAGACAAATTCCATAGTAAATTAGCTTGGTACATCACTAAATAACGTTTTACTCGCATTCAAATAAATTTTATAGAAGTTTGCCTGCAAGATTCACAGGTTAATATGTTAATATGAAACATGCCCGCGATAGTGGGAATTGTTCCCAAGGCAACCACTTAGCTTTCGGGAACAGCTTTTGATGTTTAGGATCCCGTTCTCCTCTCTTGCGATAGATAAGTTTCCTACGCCACTTCTGGTGGTCTTGAACCTCTTACTGTGACTTCTGCTCTATATACTTCTTCAGCTTTCCTTTCGGAGGCCCGTCTGTTCTGCGTATCTTGTTGGCACCTTAACCAACAAGTTATTATGACCTAACTCCTCCGCTCTCTCCTCAAACGCACGCGCCACCGCCATCATTGAGTGGCCATTTCTGTATAACTCTTCTTCGAACGCTCTTGAGCGCTGACCTGTGCCTCTCTTCCCTCTCGGTAAGTATCAAGGATGCTACTAATATTAGTTGCCTCCTGGTGTGGTCATGGTAATTACGCACGCATGCGTATTTGAGTCGGTTTATTACGAAACTGGATTTACAGAACAGTAGTCAAGGAATACTGGTTACTTTACTGCTCTTTACCATGACTGAACTCATTCATATTACATAGTCGTCGCCAAAAAATAGTCAAGCAGGTCAAGTTGGCGTATCGTTAAATCGACATTCGTTAATTTTGAAGGAGATAATTTCCATTTCCATGCAGTCATGCGAAGCATTTTCAATGAGAGAAAAATAATATTAAGATTTTTTACTAAGACCATTGTTAACGTTTTTAAAACGATTAAAATCTACAGTGCATAGGGAAATTGTTGAATGCATTTCACGATTTTGCCGCAAATTCAGTAAGGAAACATTTTTCTACCTAATGCACCGACAGGCCAAATTCTGTCGCTCTCTTGGCATTTTTTGCCTTCTGTCTTTAAAAGGCGTCTTACAAAACTGTCTCGAAACAGGAAGGCATATTGATACGCGCAGCATTTTGAGTACTCCTGCAAGCGATGTTCATGAACGACTGAAAACAAACTGCAAAGCGTTTAAAATTGCTCGAGAGGCTACTAACGATCAATAAAACAAATATAATTCGGTGAAAAATTTACGAAGACAAGTATTAACGTTTTTCAAAAGGTTGCGTTCCTTTTAGCCAAACTTTTTTTCGGATTTGGACAACCCAGATTGTTTGGATTTTTGTGCTACCCGTAACAAAAATCTGAAATTGAAGTAGCTCTCTGCTGCACTTATCTTCCTCTCAATTTCAACACATCGTTTTTTATTTCCCTCGGCTGAATTAAGAGCGGATGAAATATCGACCAGAGGTCTACAAAAGTGAAAAATCGAAAATTCTCAAAAAAATTCGCAAAGTAGCACTAGGTAAGCTATTAACATAAATGTAATTTCTACTTCGATCCGATAATTATTTCCCACGTACGGGGAGGTTATTGGTTTCGCGGCTCTCGGACCAGGTTTTCCAGGCCCGAGACCATGTGTCGCAAAAAAATCGTTCTAAAATTCAAATCAATTGTAATGCGGACAACAAATAACTTATTCAGAAGAGTACTTAATTGCACACATTCTAAGTGGTGATTTACTCAGTTTGAACGAAAGTGTAATATTTTGGAGATTTTTCATTATTTTCAATATTTTGAACGTTTTCGTTCAATAAAAAAATGGCAAATTTCAAAGCCCAAAATCGTCGACTGGTTCCTCGATTTTAGTAACGAGTCTTATACCACGTTAAAGAGCGTTATCTCTTCTTTCAAAATCTGTTTTCAAAACTACGGGCAACTTAAAAGAAAATGTTTGAGGCCAAAAAATACAAGTAGTACTTTTCTGAAATTTGAGCTTTCCAGACTCAGCGGGTCGATGCTAAAAGGGCGTCTGGAAAAGCCGGAAACCGGAATCCGGAATAGGAACGGGAATGGGAACAGGAACCGGAACCGGAAACGGCAAAGGAACAGTAACAGCAATGTGAAGGGGAACCGATACAAGAACAGGGACATCATTTACTTTAAATTATTTTAATTCTAATTCAATTTATACAAAAAATAAGAAAACTAGTCTGGTATCATGCTCCCTCCCCCCCCCCCCCCCCCCACGAATCTCTTTATATTACGGAAACGAGAAGGTAGAAAAAGCCGCAAGTTAAATAAGTAAAGCAACAGCTTTGGGAGTGCATCGCGCTTTCTGTCAATTTCTTCACCGCCTATGCACAACTACCACGTCAATGATCAAATCTTAAGTTCTCTTGAGAACGTGAACAGCAGGCGATAAATTTTATTGTGTCTTTCTGAGCTCGGACGCGGTTTCCAGCTTCATTTCCCAACCTTTAAAAGACTGGACACTTTGGAATTAATGAGAAATAGTTTGAATTAAGACCCGAATTCAGTTTCTCAGTGGCGTTTTCGCTGGCGTTGCCGTTTGTCGGATCAGCTCAGATCTTAAGGTTCCTTTTGTCTCTCACAGGAAGGAGGTTATAACATGTTAATATTATTTGTCAGACCATATGTAAACGAGACACCCATCGGAGACGTTTATTGGGCTGCCAAACACCTCTGGTTTGCTGTATAGATATATTGTAATGTGCTAATTTGGGAAGTTAACCAGAGATAGATAGTCAACAGCTTAAAAAGGGTATTAACACGTACCACCTCCCCCCCCCCCCCCCCCTCCGCCTCCATCACCATCCCAGCCAGCACTTCATCTACCTTAACCGAGTGCAATAGGGACCTTAATAAGCAACCAGAACGTTGACGTCGAGGACATGAGAAATGGAAACTAGAAGTGGATGTTTTCTGTCTTTCGGTGCTCTGACTCAACAAATTCGCACAGTGGAAGGTAAGATGAAGAATTCAGATTCGTTGTGTGAGACAGAAGCGTTCCATCATCGTTCCATCGTTCTCGTTGCTTAAGTTTGCTATTATGTTTGACACGAAAACACAATGTGTCATAGGCTAAAGATAAAGAAAGGTTAATTAGATTAACATTTCAAGGGTGTTTTCTTGTTTCTTTAATTCATTCTCTGGCTTTTTATTTGTATAACGATTATATTTTTTCCTTTTCATTTTTCTATACACTGTTTATATTCCCCTTCCTATTCCGGTTCCTATTCCTTTTTTCCCCTTATTTTTCGTATATAATCTGAATAGGAATTAAATCCAGATTAACTTAAATTAAGGTAAATGTTGTCCCTGCTTTTATACAGGTTTCTCTTCCCATTCCCGTTCCGGTTCCTGTTCCTGTTCCTATTCCCGTTCCTATTCCGGATTCCGCTTTCCCGCTTTTCCAGACGCCCATGCTAAAAACTCAGAAAAATGCAATAAGAAATCAGTCTGAGCAACAGTGATTTAACGTTACCAGCTATCAGAAACCAACACGTGTTTATCGAGCGATCTGATAAAATTTAAAGCCGTTTTCCAACAAGAAAAGCAGAGTTTAGCCATCTTCTGCTACCAAACGCACGAGTCACGTAAGGTTGTCAAAGAGCAAAGCACAATAATAAACTTCAAAAAGCACAACGTTTCTGCGTCCAGGAATTAGACTTTAGCGGACAGAACAATGCCTACGAGTGTATGTTTCATACCTTAGCATGGGTTTCCTAGATACTGGAAATAAAAAACATCAAGGACAGCATCGGCAAGAGCATCTTCGGCTGCTCTCAAACGACGGAGATTGCGTTACTTTTCACAGATTGACCGCTTACCACCTGTTTTTGGGCTCGCATTTCGACGGAACGCTTGCCTTGAGAGGCGCGCGGCACGGATCTGAACTCTTCTTCACGAGACATTGAGCTGAATTTATCGGAAATATGCCACCACCACCAACAACATGAGCTTTTTTCGGGTATTTGTCGTTTTTTATGGGAAAAGTTCGGGTAAGCAGATTCTCGCAAAAACCTATTGGCTTAAAAAATGTGTTTAAAAGCCCACCCTGGATTTGAGGCCAAAAGTACTTCCTCGAAATGAGCTAAAAATACCCAATTCAGGCGGTGAAAAAATGGATGATTATGGAAGGATTATCGAATTCTTGCCTAACCTGAGGGATTTCCCGTGATGTAGGATTAGGGCTAGGAAAAAAGCCCATAACCTGCTCCTGTCGTTGTGAATTTCCTCAAGATCAAAAATTTCAGTAAGAACCGAAAATAACAGCTTAAAGGAGGTGCACACACCTTGAACTAGCCAGCAAATAGGGGCTTCTGATTGAGCTAAACTGTCATTGATGCACGGTGCAATTAGGTAGACCTGTTACTATCCCCCGCGCAGCCACATGGGAAGTACTTTGAAGCGGTCCTGTCGGGGACTTCCGGGGGTAGGGGGCGGGGCAAATCGAAAATAACTTCTCTTTGTTTTTGTGAAGTACGTCATTTCTCGCACGGTTGACAAGGTGACGGCGGACTCCGTACCATTGGAAAGGCCCTTTTGAAACATGTCCTGGCACACTGCAGGGCATCACGAAATTAACGTCAACACCTTGAATCAACTCCATGAACAGGGGGAGGCGATAAGTCCCATCTTAAAAGATGCTTGATGTCCAGACGTGAATAGTCTGTCCACAGTCATTTTTCATTTTGTATTTCGGGACCATTTGACAGCGTACGAGTGAACAGGAGCGCAGTAACGAGCCCTGACCCCACCCCATTGCCCTTGCGGTCATCATCATCGCGTTTTTCATTTTTTTTATGCGCGTTCGAGAACCTCCAAAGGGAATATTGAAGGTCTTTGTACAGTTTCAGTTTATTTTACCGACAAAAAAGAACAAAACAAAGGAAAGGACAAGTATACAGAAACACGCAGAAGCAATGTGGTGAGGAAGCCCAAAAAGAAGCCATAAGGCTTAGGTCATCCCCTTTTCGTTCGTTTAGCGTCGAATAGGTTTCCTGGTTTTGGGTGGGTCGGTCGGTGGGGTGAAAAAAAAAAATCACAAGAAATCTGAGAACGGGAGGCCTGAAACACTAGCATCATTGCCGTGGAGACTGAAAACAACAAGACATGGTCACCAAATCGACACAAACTCAATTTGGCGCAAAATTTGATGGTCAATTTCATAAAAAAAGGCCCAAAAAGGGTAAAAAGCAAAGAGGATACACCACCGAACGTTTTATGCCTCGAAATGATGTTATAATGCTAATTTTTTAGATTAAAAGAATAAATCTAAGTCCAAAAAAAAATAAACCTTGTCGTTTCTTTTTCTTGCTTTTTTTAAAAAATGCCAAAAACTGGGTCTTTTGGACGACACTAAACGAAGAAAAAATTAATATAGGCATTAAGCTCCCTTAAAGTATAAAAGTATAAGTTTACAAGGACAGGATCGAACGTATACTGAGTAACTAAATGATAAAAATTTGATCAAAATTAAATGAAAGGCTAAGAGCCTAAGCGCTGTCTGATAACGAAACGGTAAACAAGAAGTGCTGCCTCTCATTTAAAAGAGACGTGAAATACTGGGTGGACCACATCCTGAACTCCCGGAAACCCCAAGAGAGGAACGCTCAGGGCTAAGGAGACTAAACAGGGGCATAGCTACTTGTACGCACGGTTTGCACGTGCGTACCCGAAAACGTTGAGGAAAAACACTAGAATGAAATAAACATAACTAAAAAAAATCGGTTTCCAGAGAAGCGACGACATTAATTGGAAAACCGAATCTTGGATGATTTACGTATATAGCAGGCTTAATGATGTAAAGCGTGAACGCGTTGTTTTCTCCACGACCTGTCTTCGGAGTAGACGAAGTAGGGCACAATTACGTCAATGTATGGTGCTTTTGTCGGTCAAAAATAATGTGACAAATAGGGGTAAAAAGAGTCATTTGTAAACTAAAGTCGGAGGTACTACAAGCTTGATTTTTAATAGCTGAATTAATGATAAACGGTTGACGTCAATGAACATAACAAGCCGACAGAATTAAAGAATTTTAGAGGTTGTGTTATTCATAAACAGCAAAAATGCTTTTGCTTACAACCGTTAACCCCACCTTTAATAAAGGCACCTTAAAAAAATGTTGAGATTTGGGGTGAGGGGGGGAAGAAGATGTCGAAAAAGTTGGGCGTACCTCCGGAAAAATCCTGACTACGCACCTGCTAAAGCCTGAAACTGAACAACAGGAGTCTTGACGAAACGTCCTCAGTTATCACCTGTCCGGGGTCGTACTTTCAAGGAAACGCTGATCAAGAATCACTCATGACGGAATGAAAACTCCTCGTAGCTTCCAGCGAAAAAAGGAGTGACAACAGTGGTAAGCGGTCGTTCTGTGAAATGTAACGCAATCTTTGCCGTTTACGATCTTTCGGTGCTTGGATTTGAAACGTTGTTGTTTGGTATGTTCTCCTGTGTGGATACTTGACATTTCCAATATATGGAAACACCATGCTAAGGTAGGAACAACAGACATTCACAACATTGTTTTGTACGCTAAAATCTGATTTCATGGACGTAAAACGTTTTGAATTTAAAGACTTTTTAATATTAGTGCTTTGCCCTCCCTTTGACAACTTCACGTGACCGGTGCACTTGGCAGGAGTTCACAGCTTAAATCTGCCTTTCTTGATAGCAAACGGTATTAATTTATATCAGATCGCTGTATAAACACGTCTTGGTTTCTGAAAGCTGATAACATGAAACCACTATTGCTCAAACTGATTTCTTACTGTATTTTTCCAAGTTTTTAGCATCGGCCCGCCGCGTCTGGAAAGCTCAAATTTCAGAAAAGTACTACTTGCATTTTTTGGCCTCAAACATTTTCTTTTAAGTTGCCCGTAGTTTTGAAAACAGATTTTGAAAGAAGAGATAACGCTCTTTAACGTGGTATAAGACTCGTTACTGAAATCGAGGAACCAGTCGTCGATTTGGGGCTTTGAAATTTGCCATTTTTTCATTGAACGAAAACGTTCAAAATATTGAAAATAATGAAAAATCTCCAAAATATTACACTTTCGTTCAAACTGAGTAAATCACCACTTAGAATGTGTGCAGTTAAGTACTCTTTTGAGTACGTTATTTGTTGTCCACATTACAATGGATTTGAATTTTAAAACGATTTTTTTGCGACACATTGTCTCGGGCCTGGAAAACCTGGTCCGAGAGCCGCGAAACCAATAAACTCCCCGTACGTGGAAAATAGTTATCGGATCGAAGTAAAAATTACATTTATGTTAATAGCTTACCTAGTGCTAGTTTGTGAATTTTTTTGAGAATTTTCGATTTTTCGCTTTTGTAGACCTCTGGTCGATATTTACTGACATCCGCTCTTAAGCGTCTTCTCGTGGAGAAATGGAAGGAAGGTAGTTCTTTTGTAGTTCATACTGGGACTGGTTAACTTAAAATTACTTGGAATTTGATTCAAGAAAGTTCAGAAGACAATTACGGATTCTCAAATGCTGAGAAGCGCGCACTAAACACAAACACGCATTGGACACTACAGTTTTACGGTGAGAAACTCTAAACGTTTCCACTTCCTTACGGATTTAGAGTTACAATGGAACTTGAATATCATATAATACAATCCCTTAGCGGCAAAGAACAACGGAGGAGTATAAATAACTTTTGCGTAAACTAACCTTGACCTGCCGTGTCTATATCGATGAACGAGCACGTTCTTGCGATCGAAAAGCAGCCTCGTTAAATGGAACTGATTGAGGTACCAATCTGAATGATCCAAGCGCTGAGGTGGATCGTTCAGATTGCAATCTTATATTGCTTTAGTCCTTAATGGAACGAAAAATCAAATTTCGGATCGTAAAATCCGGATTTAGATTGGTCAAAAAGAACGCCTAACTTTATGTTTTAAGCCACCTTCCCGGTGTTTGCTTTTTTCAAAGATGAACTCGAGGCAAGAAAATCGCTCAAAGTTTTCTTTCTACAGCAAAATTTGTAACTAAATATTCTTCGAAACGTTTTCTTTCTATTTGCGGTTAGAAAATATATCTTAAGGCTTTTCAAAGTTCTGTAAGCTTATATCAAACCTGTATAAACGCGTATAAACTTGACGCATAAACTGTGCTCGACTTTATGAAAATAGATATGAAAAAAAACAAACAAACATCAAATACAATAATTGCTCAGGCTGACCATTCGAGATGCAGCTCCTAAAAGCTATCGAGTAAGGCCAGAATCGCTTGAGACTTTTAAATCCTCTTACGCATCAAGCAAAGTGAAAAACGAAAACGATGCCATCCGAAATCGGATTTCCGACTTCGACAAGCGACGCATTCCTCAACCAAAAACCCATCAAACAAACCAGCCATGAATAACAGTGGACTCTTGATAGCGGCTGTTTTTCATTTTGTACATCCAGTGGAAAAAGAGAGTTAAAAAAATCACACCAAACGCTGCCAGCTTCAGCTGTCAAAGGAAACAAATTTCAAGACACTGCATATTTTTTTTTCAAATTTTGACCAATCAGAGCATATAAATTGGACGTAGAGCTTGACCAATGCGTGACCATTGTGACAAAAGGTCTTTCCTGCTTGTATTTTTATAAAAACTGGCTGAATTTTCGCGTCTGCGGCTAGTTTGAAATCAAAATCTTAATAGTGCTGGGCCATAGTGACATAAACACAACATATTTCATATTTCATATGAATTTTTGAAAAAAATAAACTTGAGCCTGCAACCCTTTGAAAACTAGTAACTTGTCAGCGGATAACTTCAAAAAATACTCAACGTCAATAGGCGACACCCGAGCCCGCGATATGGCCAGGTGATACTGGTCAGCAGTTGCCCTGTTTTGACAGCTGTCAATTGATCACAACATTGATGTGCAATCAGTTTTTTCCTGGGCTCCCAAACTAGCTAGAAAGTGTGAGTAAACATTGGTTTTCCTGTGATGCGGACGGACGGTCGTTCGTTCGGTTGGTGTACGGTCACGTGGGATGGGTATATTTACTTACCCATGGTGCTCTGCTGGCGTGCGCTTCACGCGTGCGAGAACTCCGCTAAAAATTAGCAGAAGGACTTGAGCCACTCGGAAACGGATAGACATTTAAATGAATAGTTTTTTTTTCCTGTATTGATATTTCCGAAATCTTGCTCTTACATTAAGGCACCATTCTGGTAAGGTTATATAAATTTTAATCATACTATCTTTTATGCTTATCATCTTTAAAGGTTGCGCTTAAGTAACTGATATTTGGCCCATACGCTGAGAAGGCGCATTAGCATATTCAGACCAATAAGTCTTCTCAAATAAATTGTGGAATATTTGTCGGGTAAGCCAAATAACGGTCAAATGAATTCCTTCGATTAAACACTTGCATCATGATTAGGAAATTTTAATCATTCAACCTCGTCCTTAGGGCTTTTCCCTCAAAAAATGGGTGGGGCGGGAAAAGGCCCTGGCATCGGCTGGTCACGTTTACAGCCTAAATATAATATTCCTGAGAAGCTAATTTATATGCAAAAACTTGCTGGCTTTGCGCTGACAGAAGTCGAACGGAGCAACAATGGAAAATAATAACATCACGAACTATGTCAATATTTTCGCGTGTGTGCGATTCAAAAGCTTAAGATCCATTAAATTGCGTATTATTCAAATGCTACAATTTTATGAAAGGGCGCACTG
>OZ038003.1:16036217-16076217 GCA_964035705.1 Porites rus | reverse complement strand
AACTGGCATGAGCGCAAATAATCCGTCTGCCTCATACACGCCATATTCAGTTTCTTCATGGGTTGAAGGAATAGCAGTATCTGTCTTTTTCTTGTTAGAAGCCGTCCTGATTATCGCGGGAAACTTTCTCACAATTGGTCTCTTTGCAAAAGAGAAAAAACTTCGAAAGAAGAGCCTTTTACTGATTGTAAACATGGCTTTCGCGGATTTGATTTCAGGAGCTGTTTGCTTGCCTTTGTATGTTTACTTATATATCGGGCCCATTTATCGGCTATGGAAATCGGATCTGACATCATACAAAACGTGGCGTATCGGTTTCGATGTCGTCGATACCACCTTCTCGGAGGCATCATTAATCTCAGCTGTTTGTATAGCCTGTGAACGGTTTTACGCCATTTTTCGGCCGCTGAAACACCGAACTCTATCATTCAAAGCGTACTTCATTGTAATTGTTATCATCTGGACGCTGGCTATGCTTGTTTGCGCGGTGTGCAGGACAGCAGAATACTTAATTTCATGTAAAGCAGCTACGTATGCTTGGATGTCATTCCCTTTGCTGTGTCTATTTATTGTTTGTCTTTGTAACATTGGTATTTACAGAGCCGTTCACAAGAGGAAAGTTTCTTCACAACAGGGAAACAGAGAATCTCAAACGAAACGCTTGACCGTAACCTTGTTGCTAGTTTCCACCGTTTCTTTACTGTCATGGCTTCCTCTAGTGACCGCAAACTACATATTTTTTGTTAAAAACATTACTATACCTAAAATATTTTTGATTTATAATATCATAAATATTCTCAACTTTTCAAACTGTTTTGTAAACGCGGTTGTGTACTCATTACGGATACTTGAGTTCAGACAATCATTGGTTTTGTGCTTCACAAGACGCAAAACAGTTATAAACAGGGGCGACCATGAAGGAAGAGATAACAGGGGGATTGCTTTAACGCTGGGGATAGAGCCATCAGCAATATCAAGGAACTCGAGGTATCTACAGCAGGATTTTGAACTGGAATCTGTGGACACTAAACTGTGATCAGCCATGTTATCATGCACATCTGACTGCATGCTGTAAAAAATTGTAAACTCTAAATTTATGTAGAGCCTGGCGCTTTAAATTTGAAATTTTGAATCTCCATTTTGATAGATTCACCTTGTAACTTCGGTTCTTTAACTGAACCATAATGTAGTAAAGGTCATTTGTACATAACGCCAAGTATCATTAAGTCCTTATTCCTCTAGAAGTCAAATTCCACAGTAAATTAGCTTCCTCTAGTGCATCAACTGCCGTTTTAGAAATTCAGGTAAAATTTCAAAGAAGTTCAACGACAAGATTCTTGATTTTCTTTTTTTTTTTTTTCCCTTTTTTTTGCCTTCTTTTTTTTTCTTTCCATATATTCCTTGTAGCATTTTTGTCAATATTCTATCTTGGTTCAGCTATTAACCTTTTCATTAAGCATAGTTTTGTCTAATGATTTCGCACACGATCTATTTATCCAAGCTGTATATTTTTTATTGCCTATCTGACCATAACTGAAAAGAAAAATGTTTAAAAATATCGTTAAGACTGAGTATTGCTCTTATCACGAACAGGATGTTATTTTTTCCAAAGCGAACAAATTAAAATGTTTAGTTACCAAATATTCAATATGTTTTATCATGCACGCAGTCGTGCAGCGACATTCCCGGGCATTGCACAAATTATTCCTAAGTTAAGTCTGCCTTCAAAGGTGGGAGACGTTTGGTTATTTTAAGATTCTTTTATTAAAGTTACAAAAAACTATAATTGATAACTAAGTATTTATCACCGTATTGATGTGATGCGCAAATAATAAGTTTTCTTAATTTTCCTTCCTTGTTGATATTTCGAGTCCTGAGCCAAATTTCTACTGAATTACTCTAGACAATTATTCGTTGGTATTTATGAAGTGATCTATTGTCCTTTGAACTTCCTGCCTTGACATTAAACTTTTCACAGTAACCGCAATTTGCAAAGACATCAATTGTGTAAATAAGGAAGTTGAACAATTTGGATTTGTTCCAGTAAATAGCTGGGACAAATAGAACTTCTTTAGTTTAACATTTCACAATGTTTAGTCAGTACCTTTACAGCATAGACCGATCTTTCAAAAAGCATATAGTTTACATAAAAAAAAACATAGAAAAGTTTATTTTATCCATGAGGTTAATTTGCGCTTTCTTTCCTCTTTTTTCTATAACAAACTTAGACCAATATTTTGCAGCGTAGGAACACCCAGTACACGCAAAGCTCACGAAATGAAGATCGATAATATGGGAAGATGATTTTTCAGTTATTGATCTAGCCCTCTATGGAAAAAAACTCCGAGTACTCCCGATAGGAGACGAACCTATGGCATTCTGATTACTAGTCCAGATGCTCTACCACTAAGTTACAGGATATTCTTCGGAGCTAGGGACACTAAACTAGGTTTACGTGACAAACTTCCTGCAATATTACTGCTAGGAAGCCAGTCCAAGAACATTTTTTAAAGGTCTCTCTGGTTTGTTACACAACACCTATTCATCTAATGAGATCGAGCCTAACTTTTTATGATAAACAATTTTATGTAAACTCGTCATACATGTACCAAGACATTTTTAATTTTCTTCGGTTTCATCTATCCATTCCAGCAATATAAATTAATTTCTTCAATTGACCGAAGCGCAAAAAGTGTCCATTATCGTTAAGCTTAAATATTGTTGTTATTACGCGCTGAACATTAATTTTCAAATGCATGCGAAAAAATTTGAATGTGTATATTTAAATGGTGACGAATGAAAAGAGGAAATAATTACACTTGCCTTTTGTCAAAAGTCTAATAATTTCTCGAACCTTTTGTGAGACTTTTAACATTTTTTTTCTTAATTTGCTGATTATACCACGTATTAATATCATGGGTTATAATTGAGCTCACAATCGTGTGGGTTTATTTATTTTTTATCAATTTCATATTGCCATTTTATCATCAAGAAAAGGATCGGACAGGCGATTAAAACCTGGCTTCAAAGACATAAACGTTCAAACCGATTACTCCATCGTCTTAGTTCAAAATAAATTGGCGAATTTTTGCAGTCTCAATAATCAGTATAGTTGAGTTTGATCGTCCGGGTGAACGTAGTCCTGAATAGGACTGTTGTTGTTGACAGTGACTGATGTTTCGACAACCTGTGCGGTAGTCATCTTCAGAGTCGAAGTGAGTTGTATCACGTCAGTTGATGGTACTATACTCTGGTTATCGCCCTGATTGGTCAATTACGTCGCGATGTTATTGGTAGTCTGTCAGTTAAGCCGTGATGTTATTGGCTATGAAGACTCGTAATGTAATTGGTGCTTTGTGTTGAACACCTGTACTTACAGTGTATGTGTCGTCAACAGAACATAATTAATTCACGGGATAAATATATCATAAGTTTCTTTGACGCATCCAGTTACCTTTCAGAAGCTCTGCGACCTACTGTACTCCAGTCACTTAAGAAAACCGATTTCTTGACATTTACAACCTCTCCCAAAAATGAAGAATGTATCAGCTGGTACGAGCTCAAATGACATGTCTTCATCATACCATTCACGAGTAGAAGGTATAGTGCTGTGTAGCGTTTTCCTCCTGGAAGCTGTCTTAATTTCCGTTGGGAACTTGGTCACATTTGTAGTCTTCACATCAAAGAAAACGCTTCGCAAGAAAAGTCATTTAATTGTAATAAACATGGCCTTTGCCGATGCTATTTTAGGGGCTGTTGCTATGCCTTTGTATGTTTACTTATGGATCGGGCCCACTTATTGGTTATGGAATTATAAAGAGAAACTGTCCTTGGACATCTCTTGGAGTGTTGTTGATGCCACCTTCTCGCAGGGCTCGTTAATCTCAGCAGCCGCTATAGCCTTTGAACGATTTGACGCCATATACTGGCCGCTGAAACACAGAGCAATGTCATTTAAAGCATACTACATTATAATTTTCATCATCTGGACGCTGGCTGGCCTTCTTTCCGCGGTGTTTAACATGGCAAACTTCTTAATCTCATCTAAAGCAGCTTCTTTTTGTTGGATGTCATTCTCTTTGCCGTCTCTATTCATTGTTTGCGCTTGTAGCATAGGTATTTGGAGAAAGTTTCAACTGAGGAACATTTCTTCACAGCAACAAAGCAGCTCCTTGATAAACAAACGCTTGACGTTAACTTTGCTTCTCGTGTCCACCATTTCTCTACTGTCATGGCTTCCCTTAGTCATCGCGAACTGTCTTATTTATATCCTAAAGATTAATATACCTAAAGTTACATTATTTTATCGTGTCATAAATCTTCTCAACTTTTCCAACAGTCTCGTTAACCCGGTTGTTTACTCATTAAGAATTCCCGAATTCAGACAAGCGCTGGGTTTTTGCATAATAAGACGTCGGAAGCTGATAGACAGGGATGAAAGGAACAAAGGAAGAGATAGCAAGCGGCTTGCCCCGACTCCGGCAATACGACCATCAACACAGCCAAAATGACCAAAATTGTCTTCAGAAGGAGTTTGAACTAGAAACTATTGTGACTAAACTGTAATCAGCTATGTTGGTCTAATTATTGCAACTACGTTGTGATGTAAAAATTTTGACAAACAAATTAAAGTGTAGCGTAGCCAGACACTTAAATAAATGAATGCATGGATACATGAATGAATAAATGAATGAAAGAATGCACAGACGGACGAACGAACGGCATGACATGCATGGTAGTGAAACCTAATTGGTTCAGTTTGTTTGTTTTGAAACGGAAAGTAAAAAAAAGCGGTTTGATAAAAAACAGTCATGATATTTAGTAAACATTTTTAGCCTGGATACAAGGAACAAAAGCTTTAGAGTAATATTAAAATACATTTGGGCTACTTTTCATGATATTTGTGGTCAGTATCGGGAATCAGGAGAGTTTGTCTAAGACAAATCTTATTAGAATCTCGTCAAATTTGTTGAAACACTTTTTTACGTTATGCCCTTTATAATGTTGATACCACCTTGATATGGCTCTTGGTTGACTTAAAAAAAAATAAACGATTCTCAAAACTGAAGACGGAGAGAACTAGATAAGCTGGTTGAGGAAGCATGTGTTTGCACGAAATTTTGCAGGTGTGTGAATGGGGTTTATCGACTAGTGACAAAGGGTGAAAAATATTACTGACTACCGACAAAACGAGTAAAAAAATTATCGACTACCGACAGGAAAAATATTAACCGACTAACGATATGGGCTGAAATTATCAATAAATGCTTTAAGAAAAAAGAGCATTTTGTATTTTGTTTTTTGTCTCATCAGATGGTTTAAGGGAAACAATTTCCTGTTTTGTTGATACAGGTACATTGCCACAACCAATATCAAAATCACAGAAATTAAGTCACACCTTAGAGCTGCTGCTGACTTGCTGACTGCTAAATTTTATTGAAAAGCATAAGGTGGAAAAACCAAACGTTTCTTGTTTCGGTCCGAGAAATGCTTAGATTAATCCTCCTCTCTTTTTTACATTGTGCTCTTTCATGTTGACTCCAGAACCATTATATGACTCTCGGTTGACTTAACACTCGGAAGTACACGCAAATTCATACCCCCACCTTGGTGCGGGGGTGGAGGTGGAAGGAGCCCCTCCCCGGAGTTTTTGATATGTTACAGTATTTTGAAACGATTTTGCCTTCAGTGGAAAGCCTTTACTCTTCTTAACAAGATGAGGTATATTTCACGGGTGGTGGCGCTGCTGGAGGCTGCGAGAAATGGTTACGGTAGTTTTTTGTGCTTTACATGAATAATAACACATGAATAAGCACTTTGCATGATTTTAGCCACAAGATATACTTTTATTTTTACCCAAAATTGGCTTGACCACCTGCTACTTGTGACGTCATATGTCATAACCACAGCAACTGACCATCACTAAACTTGTCTCAAAATCTGCGCGAGGGTTGAACGAACAGCTACTGAAAACGTCAGGCCCCGGTTGTTCAAAAGCTGGATAGCGTTATCCACCAGATAAATTACTATCCAGTGGATAAGCACTGGGGAAACCAATTGCACTATCCAGGTTTTGAACAACTGGGTCCAGGTACTAATGTTTCATCCTCTAGGAAAAAACTCAGAAAAACCTTATGGGGGAGATGTAAGTCCGAGGGTGAAAAAACAACCCAGATTCTCAAAACTAAAGACGGAGAGAAGAACTGCATACAGAAACAACTAGATAAGCTGCTTGAGGAGATAGTGTAATTTGCCAAATACCAGCGCATTTACAACATTCCCCAATGTCCTGGTGCCGAGAAAATGTCTCACCCTATTAATCTGACATAAACTACCTAAACATGGTGAGACAGTGTTTGTAATATGTTCACGTGAAAGTCTGCAGGTAGTCTCTGTAGCATTTGTCGGGTTCCCAGCACCATCAACTTGGTCTTGTCTGGGTTGATCAAAAGACTATTATAGGAGCACCAAGACGCAATCTTTGATAAATCATCATTAATTTGCTGGACAACACTGCAAGTATCTTTGACAAAAAATGACAAATAGAGTTTTGAATCGTCAACATGTGATTCCAGAGAACCAAGTTTCGGGATGTTGGAAAGGTCGTTAATGTAGATGGTAAATATGACCGGATCTAGGATGGAACCCTGTGGTACACAATGAGAAATAGCACCCAGACTTGAGGCCTCAGCACCGATCCTGACGTACTGTTGACGTCCTGACAAATAGCTTCCAAACCATTCCAGAGCGGTACAACCAACCCCCAGTGTCCTTATTTACTAAAAAACCTTGATCACACCAACCAGCAGCTGAAGCATTACTTTTAAATTTTAATTGCGTTCGACGAAGGAAGAACGCTTCCTAATCTTTTGGGTTGCCTGTTATCGCGTAGGTTCCCTGTGCACGCAAGCGAAAGCTGACCCGTCTTTTTTCGTTCCATGGTTCACCTTTTCGGCGCCATTTTGAATGACGTCACAATTTCGTTGCGCAAAGCATTCTGCCTCGTGCTTCGCTGTTTGTCGGACGTGTTGGAAGTTTCAAGCTTTATTTACGTCATAAGTAATTGTCATATGGCAGTCACGTGCATCACTGGTTCTATCAAGGTCAACCAGCAAGATGATTACACGGGAATATTTGAGTTCGGCTAAAGAATGAACTGTGGAGTTGTTTTCTAAGCGGGTTTTATCGCTGAACTGATGATTCTGCTACACCTTTTTCGGTCAATGCCCTTCAAATCGAGCTGGAACTTCGTAGAAACACACAAATAAAGACCAGGTAACATTTGTGCCATGAGAAGTTTACCCGTGCGTTTGAGTCTATTTATATATTTGTAGTTTAACCTCTTTACGCACGAAATATATTCTGAGATAAAGTAAGCTGTTGTTACAACTGTAATGCTTCATTCACGTCTGATATATCTACGCGGGCCATCTTGCATGATAAGTATCTCGCTCGCTGAAGCAAGCTAAGTTTTAAATATGTTAAACTGACCTACATGAACTTAAAATAATCATGAGATGAAAAGTTTGCACAATGGCAAAAGATTCTGTCCTGTTCTCTGACATCAGTAATCTAGCGAAAACCTAATATGTTTCCGTCGCTCCTATGATCATTGTTTTCACTTCAAGTTGTGTCACGCAAGAAGCCAGGACTTTTTAACCTTCGAGGCTACCATTTTTTCGAAGTTTGTAGTGACATGTTTATCTTTTTAACAACATAGAACTTTTTACGATCCATTTTACATTTTTATCGACCATGCTTGAGGGAGAATAAGACAGGATTAAAGAGTTAATGAGTGAGATATTTTGAAGCCGTATACGCGAAGAGCATTTCTTAAGAAAAGAATGTTTACCTTTTAATTCATGATCTCTTCCATGATTTTGAAATAATGCTTGACGACACAAAAGCTAATCTAGAGCTAAGAAAATTCGAACGCACTCATTAATCTATGATTACTTCTAGTATAGGGATGCATGATTGAAATCGCCAACAGAAGGCGATTTCTCTGTACGCACTAGATAATATTCAACAAACCCATGGTCGTCTACAAAAAAGGAAGCAAGTCAAGCTGGCATTTTAAATGGAAGATCAACTCATAATATTACATTTCTTGCTGAGAGCTTTAATTGGTAATTAAATCTACAGTGCTTAGGGGAGTCGTTGAATGTTTTTTGTATGATTTTTTTGCAAATTCAGGTAGAAAGTAGTTCTTTTAACGCCAGCTAATTAACTAACAATTAGCAGGAGGACTCGAGCCAATCGGAAACGGATGGATACTTGAATGAATAATTAATACAACTGCCTTAATATTTCCGAAATCTTTTATACTCTCGCATAAGGATACCGTTGTGGTTAGGTCATATAAAGTTTGATCATCTATTTTTTATGCTTATTTTCTTAAGTTGCGCTCAAGTAGCTGATATTTGGCCGATACGTTGTGAGGACTTATTAAGAAATTCAGACCATTAAGTCGTCTCAAAAGGTACAATAAATTTTTGCCTTGTCGGGCTAAGTCAAATAACGGTTAAATTAGTTTCATTAATTAAACACCTGCATCATGACCCTCAGGACGCATACAATGTATCTAAGGCGACAAGTTGATATCTTTTTCAAGTTTCTATATCGAGATACTTCAAGCGCTGCATCATGATCCAGAAACGCATTCAGCGTATTCAAGGCAACGAGATAAATAGTTTCAGTTTTTCCAGCATCGAGATACTTCCAATGCTGGTCACATATGACTCTTTGTTCAGGACGACAAATTTTATTATTTCATTAAAAAATGAGGAACGTATCACCTGGCTCGAGCGCAAATAATACATCGTCCTCATCCTTACAGTATTCAGTTCCTTCACAGGTAGAAGGAATAACACTGTCCGTCGTTTTCTTGTTGGAAGCCGTCCTGATTGTCGCGGGAAACTTTCTCACAATTGGTCTCTTTGCAAAAGAGAAAAAACTTCGAAAGAAAAGCCTTTTTCTGGTTGTAAACATGGCCTTCGCAGATTTAATTTCAGGAGCGGTTTGCTTGCCTTTGTATGTTCACTCTTCTATCGGGCCCAGTTATCGGCTATGGAGAACATCATATAAAGCGTTAGATATCGGTTGGGACGTCACTGATACCACCTTCTCGCAGGCATCATTAATCTCTGCTGTTTTTATAGCCTTTGAACGTTTTTACGCCATTTACTGGCCGCCAAAACACCGAACTTTGTCAACAAAAGCGTACTACATTGCAATTGTCATCATCTAGACGCTGGCTTTGCTTGTTTCGGCGGTATTCAACCCTGTCAAGTACTTAATTTTAGACAAAGCAGCTACGTATGCTTGGATATAATTCCCTTTGCTGATTCTATTTATTGTTTGTCTTTGTAACATTGGTATTTAAAGAACCTTTCACAAGAGGAAAGTTTCTTCCCAACAGGGAAACAGAGCATCTCAAACCCAACGCTTGACCGTAACCTTGTTGCTCGTGTACACTATTTCTCTAGTGTCATGGCTTCCTCTAGTAACTGCAAACTACATATTCTATGTTCAAAACATTACTACATCTTAATGGTGTTTGATTTATGATATCATAAATATTCTCAACTATTCTAACTGTTTTGTTAACTCGGTTGTGTACTCATTAAGAATACCTGAGTTCAGACAAGCACTACTTTTGTGCCTCACAAGATGCCAAAAAGTAATAAACAGACCGGGTGGACACGAAGGCGACGCCACTACCAAGCAACTCGAGGCCTCTGCAGCAGGATTTTGAACTGAAACCTGTAGACACTAAACTGTGATCTTCCATATTGGATGCTTTAATCAAAGCGAACTGTATGCTGTAACAATGTTGAACACTAAAGTTTTGTAGAACCTGGCGCTTATTAAAGTTAAATGAAGTTTCAAATTTCAAATCTCAACGTTCTTTTTCCTGTCTATTTTATAACACTCGCTTCGTAACTACAGTTCGGCCTTAGCTGAAAAATAATGCAGAAAATGTCACAAGGAGACAAATTCCATAGTAAATTAGCTTGGTGCATCACTAAATAACGTTTTACTCGCATTCAAGTAAATTTTTTAAGAAGTTTGCCTGCAAGATTCATAGGTTAATATGTTAATATGAAACATACCCCCTATTGTGGGAATTGTTCCCAAGGTAACCACTTAGCTTTCGGGAACAGCTTTTGATGTTTAGGCTCCCATTCTCCTCTCTTGCGATAGATAAGTTTCCTACGCCACTTCTGGTGGTCTTGAACCTCTTACTGTGACTTACGCTCTATATACTTCTTCAGCCTTCCTTTCGGAGGCCCGTCTGTTCTGCGTATCTTGTAGGTACATTAACCAACAAGTTATTATGACTCAACTCCACCGCTCTCTCCTCAAACGCACGCGCCACCGCCATCACTGAATCGCCATTTCTGTATAAATCCTCCTCGGTCGATCTTGAGCGCTGACCTGTGCCTCCCTTCCCTCTTGGTAAGTATCAAGGACGCTACTAACATTAGTTGCCTCCTGGTGTGGTCATGGTAATTACACACACTGCGTGAAATAAGTAATTTAGTGGAATTTACAGGGCCACGATACTCCCATGGCACTCAGCAAATCGTATACCGACACGCGAGGTGTCATGAAACGCGGCGTTTCAGAGAGTGTCCGTGTCCCCGATACCTCTGTCGTGAAAAATCAGGACAAATCGTGGCCCGGACACGTCTTCTGCGGTGTGTCAAGAAATATACGAGCTCTGATTCTTAACGATATCAGTTAGCCAAAGCTATGTCGACTTTCGACAGTGAGGTAAAATGGCATGAAAACTGAAATTTAGGAAAAATTAAACTTTACGTAATAGAAACACAACTAACTCATTTACGCAAACTTTCCAAGGTACGCCGAGGTTGGTAAAGATTTACGCACTTGGCTTAAAGGTTGAATGAAGGTAACATATAAGGTTGCAACAACTTTACGCTCATTCTCTTACGCGAGATATGAAAGTTGAGTAACTGTAAGGTTGCCACGTGCACTCTGGTAGCAGAATCTGTTTTCTTTGTTGTTTTTAGCATGACCGAAGTAGTTTTCACGCCGCTAACGATGAGAATCATTGGCTTGTTGTTTTTGGAGATCGTGTAATTCTGTTCGGGTGACTGGAAGGCATTGTTAACATAAATGGCCTGTCACTTACTCTTGAAAAATAATACAGTGTCTTTGTCACAACCAGTTAAACGAAAACAAATTCAAAACAGAGAGAACATGCGTGATAACTATTTCCTCACTTACGATGAACGACAGACGGCATTCTCGAAAAACTATGGCTGCTTAATTTCAACGGAGTATTGACTAACTTTCTACAAATACTACATTGTTTTTTGAACTGCCTTTATCGCTTCCCGGGTATCGCCTCTGTCAGGAGAAGAAAAAGGAAGAAAACCTGGGGGTTAGACGTTCGAATGAGGCCTGGAAATGAAACAATACAGCAAAGAAACTGGTCAGCGGGTATTCGCTTTGCACATGCTCTTTCAGGTTCCGATTTGGCGTCCATTTTGAAAGTGTGAAATCGATCGTTTCGATTAAGCCAACTTGTTTGATTTCCCTCAAGTTTGAGTCCATAATTATGCTTCTCGATAGCATCACAGGACATCTGAGGATTGTAACACATTATCATCGAACGTTCAACTTTCAGTTGTCGATAGATCTTAAGAGGCAACCCTTTCGATACAGGAGACTCAGTCAAGCAGACTGAAAATTTGAACACCGAAGTATACTAAGGACTGTACTACTAAAGCGCTCCAAGACTCAGGATTTTCCTGGAAAATTAGATAGCAAGAAAAGGTAAGCTGCCCTGTTTTCAAACTATTTAAATCATTTTAAGTTTTCAATGAAATCAATGTTTTATAAAGGAGCTGTGGCACGAAATTTATCAAAATTTAAACAGATGAAACCGCCACCATATTGACTGAAACATAAAAATAACTACTCACAACAGTTGAAGAAGGTATAAACAAGACAGCAAACACAAAAGGAGGCTCAGATACACAAACTTGAAGAAGATTGAAATGGATTACAATTGCTGGTTTGCACTTGACGTCACAGCAGCCATATTGGTGGTGTGTCAGGGTTAAGAACAAAAGCATTTCTCTCCTCCGGGAACTAAACCCTATTTTCATGTAAATTCTTCAACAAAAAAAAAAAACATTCTATTGTAATGACCTCCAACACACACCAATATGACCGCCTTGTCACGAGGTTGCAAGCCAAGAGTAGAGGTTTTTGAAAACTTGTTGGCCTAAAGTTCATTCTTTTTGCCTGTAACTTTTGATAAAAATGTAATGCTTCGGGACAAATTTGTTTACATGAAACAGTGATGTTGTTATTTTCAAGTAATGTTTCTTCACTTACACTAGGTTCTACTGAGAATCGCATAACTGAGTAAAATCTCGCATTCTGATTGGTTAACGAAGCGAGGTATTTAGTGTGGAATTGCGAGCTGAAAACGAGGCTAAGAAATATTGTTTCGCATCTACATGTAGGTAACAACTATCGTCAAATTCTAACACAACAACTGCAATGTCATTTTAAACTGTTTTCAAAACCATTGTCACCTTTTGAAGATTTCAAAACAAACAAAAGCATTTTTATAGTGAGCCGGAGGTTCTTCCTTGTTTTGAACTGAACTACAAATTCTTGAAGAGGCATAAAAAACCTCTTTCCCTCGTGACAACGAGAAAGCAAGAAAATCTTGTGAACATGGCCCAGAAAATGGCAAGCCAAAGTTCAACCAAACAAAACGGAGAAGCGACAACGGAGGAATTGCCGCGGTCTATTGTCACATATACAGGAGAAGAAATAAATACCTTCAAAGACGACATGGCCCCTCAGTGAAAACACGAAAAAGAGTATGCCGCTTGCAATCGTCCTGAATCGTGATACTTAGAAAAGTACAAAACAGGGCTGAACTTGAACAGCATTTCTAAAACATTTCAAGGTACTTACCATATATCAATCGTGACGTTAAACTTTCAGTGCTTTTGCTTGGACACTTCATTTCTTTCAGTTTTGCCGTCGAAGAGGTAAAAGGTGTATATTATTTTCCTTCTCGAGCAAATGACCAATTTGAAAAAAGATGTTATAGATAAACGGCTTGTAAATTCAGTGAAATACCTCTATTTATCCTTACGATTAGTGTGAAGCTTGTTTACGTGTAAAAGAGTTTGAAAACAAATGTAAAAACAAGCACAAGGTACAAAAAAAGTTGTCAAAGGGTCAAACGTGTACGACTGACCTTGCTTCCTATTCGCTAATGCAAAGACAGTTCTGACAGTTGACATTGAAATGGCTTCCTGGAGCGTGCACTCGGGATAAAAACAAACAATATTATTGCCGTTTTCTTTTTTTTTTCAGATTTTTATTCAGTTATGCGATTCAAGGAAAATCCATTACTTGAAAACCGATATCGCACGAATCGCGATATTGGTTTTCGCATGCAATTTAACGTGGAATTCCCTCATCAGGTAATGAATTTTCCTATAGAATAAGGACTTGTAATTGGCATTATGTACAACTAAAACTTTGCTTGTCCAACCAAGATGGTGTCTTAGTGGGACATATGTCCCTTCAAGAGAAAAAAAAAGTTCACATCCCTGTACAGTGTTTTCAAGAAAATTAGGACAAAGACAGTATACACAGTTTGTTCTTAGAAATCGTACATTGCAAGCTCAACCTACAGATTAGTTAGTTATCTGCTTGCAGATAGACCTTTGTATGAAATTGTCCACCCGAACCTCATCCTCATTTCTTTGCGTTTGCTCAATAGAGCGTAATGCGGGAAAGGTCTATTAGTGACTAATCTGTAGGTTGTGTGCACAGAGGGAGGTGGGGGAGGGAAGTTACTTCCCATACATTCTCTTAAATGAAATGGAAATGATGTTCTCACAACTTGCAAAGCAATCATCAAGGGTCTTGCCAGCAGTTTTGTGTACTGATGTTGCGCATTTTATCATAAACCAAAGGTACAATGTAAACGGTTTTCAGAATGAACAAAATCATGGTGGTTGAAGGCGGGATTGTTTCTCACTATTGCATTTCATTTATTTTGGTAAATTGCAACTTTACTGATTTTATGTCGCTTTTCAGACGTATTGTATGTTGCGGTCTTTCTTTTTTCTCTTTGTAGAGTTTGGAATATGCAACATATAGCCTGTGAACAGGGTTTCTGTTTGGGTTGAAGGGCAAAAAAGTTGGGAGGAGAGGGAAGGGAAAGGGGAGAGCCTTAAGACAAACCTTTGCTGATCTTCTGTCAGCAACATGAGAGGACACAGAGGCTTTTTACTGGAAGTACCATCCCACGCAGGGATGTTTTCTCCGCAGGCAGCTAATCCGACTTAATCCCATTTAATATGTCGCGCTCCTCGAAAGTGCGAAAATTTTCTTGTCGTGTATTAGATTTCAGATACATTTTCTTAATCTTCATTTCTCGCCAGAATAAATTAGTTTGCACGCAAAGGGCTCCTAAAAAAAACTCACAAGGTTTGTCCCACTTCGAGTCCACCTTCTGGAGATACGCCGACTTGGTAGCTGGAATACATTGCCGAGGCGAAGATCTGGCATTTTTTCCTCCTCGTCGTATTTTCTTCACGACAAATGTTTATATTTGTAGTGAGAATGCAGCGCATATCGGTGGATTTTACTTCATGCGGCTTGCTACTTCTGAAAGAAGAGTGCCGGATTTCATCGTTTTGTTCACGTTTATTAGTGTTGGCAAATGTAAAAAATGAACCGACCACTGTAAGGAAAGAATTGAAGTTTTAAATTTGTTACTCGGCGAAAAATCGTGGAATTGGAATTCGTGAAACTTGTGAGTATTACCTCTGTTAACTAATGTCATGCGATGACTCCTCGCTTTTTCGATGCGTAACACGGATACAAGCAATAAATTTCTTTCGCAAAGTGAAGTATAATTTACTTAACGAGACCATTTGACGAATATTTCTCGTTATATGCTTTATTCATATTTGCTTGGCTTATTCAGGCTACATGCCAGGAGTTTGATGACAATGTTTGTGTGCTATAATTATGCTGATAAGTTTTTGCACCTTTATATTGGAACTCATGTAAGCCAAACGTTTATCAACTCTAGCAAAACACTCTTATATTATGGAGGAACTTTTATGATTTTTGGCCAAACAGACTATAGCTTTTTTGTCTTTGAAGAGAGCGCAAGGCAAACGTCCGTGATCACGGTGTAAGCCAGTGATTCTTTAGGTAGAGCTAACAAACATAGGCTGCACTTTAGGTGGCACACCCATGGGTGCAGTGTAACCCAGTGATTCTTTAGGTAGAGCTAACAAACATAGGCTGCACTTTAGGTGGCACACCCATGGGTGCAGTGTAACCCAGTGATTCTCTAGGTAGAGCCAACAAACATAGGCTGCACTTTAGGTGGCACACCCATGGGTGCAGTGTAACGCAGTGATTCTTTAGGTAGAGCTAACAAACATAGGCTGCACTTTAAGTGGCATACCCATGGGTGCAGTGTAACCCAGTGATTCTTTAGGTAGAGCTAACAAACATAGGCTGCACTTTAGGTGGCACACCCATGGGTGCAGTGTAACCCAGTGATTCTTTAGGTAGAGCTAACAAACATAGGCTGCACTTTAGGTGGCACACCCATGGGTGCAGTGTAACCTAGTGATTCTTTAGGTTGAGCTAACAAACATAGGCTGCACTTTAGGCGGCACACCCATGGGTGCAGTGTAACCCAGTGATTCTTTAGGTAGAGCTAACAAACATAGGCTGCACTTTAGGTGGCACACCCATGGGTGCAGTGTAACCCAGTGATTCTTTAGGTTGAGCTAACAAACATAGGCTGCACTTTAGGTCGCACACCCATGGGTGCAGTGTAACCCAGTGATTCTTTAGGCAGAGCTTACAAACATAGACTATACAGGTGTACATCAGATGGTAACAAGTTTTCCAGTTAAAACTTTGTCATAAAGTGCTATACCATGGCACTTCGACTATTTCATTATCGCGCTTGTTTTGATGCACAATCGATAGTCAGGAGAAGTCGTATTGTCTAAAACCATAGCAAAAGACAAATTTACACACATCACAGTGTTAAGGTAAGGTAATACACGGTATTTCCTTTAGGTACATTTACAATTTCTGTTAGGTTATAAGCAATTAAATCGCATGCAGCGACGAACAAAGCGCGAAGCTGTCAGTAGAACCGTGTTATTTACAGTGCTGTGCATTATTATTGCTTAACTAACTAACTACTCGCTGATGGAAATAAGTTTCGGCCACTTTAAATTTTGAAACATTTCACTGGTACTGTATAGTCATAATTGGAGTGCAAAGTTAGCACGTGAGTAGGGCGATTCTGCTGTGCTTTCTGTAGTGTGGAAGATATTACGGCAATGAGGCTCCCGAGGTCCGTTCTGAAAATCACAACTACATGTAGGATGAAATGTATTTTGCGTGCAGACGTCTCCTTTCCCAGGTTAGGTTAAATAAACTGTACCAACGGTTTGTTTAACAAAGCTCCCTCGAGACGGTTTCTTGGTGATTTTATTAATTTTTCCGATCCATTTTTCTTTTCATCTCTATTTTCGCAGCTTTTGCGATACAAACTAAATTCATGATTAGTTGTGATGGCATTACACTGCTTAATCATGACGGCTTTGGAAGAAACTGAATATATTGCGCTTCGCAATTTTGCAAAATCGCTGCGGGAATTAAAAAATATTTTCTTCCAAAAAAGCGTTTTCACGCTTCTTTCTCTAGTCAATTACCTCGTTTGTCTCGTTTTCTAAAGGTCCTTGAGAACAGAATAAGACAATATTTTATTACCTACAACCTAAAAACCTGATTTTTGACCAGATCGAAACAAAAATGACCTCTGAAATGGAAGAAGAAAAGCCTTCGGCCTGCCGACGCGATCGTGTCTGTTTTGCTTTCATATGATGACATTTTCCTGACAGAAGGATGTTGGGAAAAACACCTCGCGCTGATCATATGTGACAAATTCAGCCGCACCTAAGCTAATTAAGAAAAGTCTCCTCGAAAGCTCCATACAATTCCTTATAACAAAATTATAAGGAATTGTATGGAGCTCTCCGGGATACTTACAGTGCAAGCCCTGTGTGTCTTCTCATGATTGTCATTAATATAGTCATTTTTGCATGTAAAAAGGGGGTCGGGAGGCAATACTTGACTTTTACCTGGTGCCAAAATGCTGCTTGTTCCAATGAGTTCCTTCTTTGGTGGTAGATTATGTGCTGGAGTGTAAGCTTTGACTGAGCAAAATTGTGGTTTTCCCTCTCATTTAAAATTGAGAGGTCATGACATGTATACTGATTGTCTGAGGTTATTGTTGTCATTGTTTCTGGTCAGTGTGATTTGCCCTCTGATGCAAGAACATTTTATTTTAGCTCTTTTGAAATGTATTTTTGTGGCTAAATAAGCTTATCAGTGATGTGCCAGAAGAAGCCATGTTAAAGATCAAAAGACCTGTCAGTGTTCTCGCCAATAGGAGCTTGCATCAGAATCTGATGCACAGTGGGTGCCACAAAATAGCAGCCTCATAGGTTTCTCTACTGGCTCTTCCCCTTCCCCTCTTATGATTTTTTTAACTTTCCCCAAACAGAGAGCCTGTACTGTTCACAGGCTATGCAACATAATACATGTATTATAGCAACATAGAGCTGAAACAATCGCCGAAGAGTTAAGATATTGAGAAGTGTTTTGCTGGAAACCTAACGAAAGTTAAGGCTGCTTTAATGTAAAGAGCTTTCAGCAATGGATGTAATTTGTTTATTGGGCTCATTTGAATTGTGACTTTCAATTAAGGTGTTTACTGATTCCAATAAACGAAGTGAAATTAAATGTTATCACTGAATTGTGAATATGTACACAATGTAAGCTCATATTATAAAGCTCTCTTGAATAGATTTAATTCTGATAAATCTGGCACTTTCTCAAGTAATTGTTATCTCACAACTACTATTATAAAAGTATTCTCTTCACCCGGAAAAATAAATGTATCTATAAAGTTGAGCAATTCGATCGATAGTTCAGCACGCATTGTTGTTGGTTAAGAATTTACATTTACACAGTAATGCAGGTAGTGTCGCTTCGATTTTGCAAGGACAAATACGATATGTGAGAAAAACAAAGAGGCATGAGATATATTTTTTTCAGTTATTGAATATTATTCTCTTTGCTGGTTCACTTTTCAGCTCTGAACTACCACACAAGGTGACTGCTTTGCAAGTTGTGAAAGTGTTTTTCAGCCCGTATAGTGTACGATCCCCACGAAAATTTATGGTTTGAATTTTAAATTCAACATTAGCTTTTAAACCCAACTCTTCTATTTGACCTTGCTCGCTCTGTATTTTCAACTCGCTTCATCAAATTACAGTTACATAGTAGAACTATACAATTTTCAACTCAACGCTGTGAATAAAACTATACATACACTGGACAAATTTTCCTACATTGCTACTTTTTATAAGCTTGAATGCCTGAGCCAATGCTTGGTGCATTTTTCCACTTACCGAGTCACATTTCAAACTCGACCATGTATATTTTCAACAAAACTTATGATTTTTTGTTTACACTACAGTGATCATTGATCAAGACCAGGGAGCCCCCCCCCGCCATAGAAGCCTTTGTCGGAGTGGGTGGTTCTTTAGTCCATTGTGCTTTAAGCGCAAGTGTTTGCCTGTGCCTTCTCTCATGTGTAGTGTTCATTTCAAGTGATCTGTAATGAAATTTTTGATTGTTTGATTTGATCAGAATCTCTGATTGCCTGATCACAAAGACAGTGGCCATAAAAAACAGCCCAAAGACAGTTAAGCTCATTCAAAAGGTAATACTATTAAGGAAAGAAATACACACTCCAGTCAAAAGACTCATATAATCTTTAGAAAAACAATAAGCTAAAGTCTACTAAGTCACATTGCAATTATCTATAGTTGATGCACCTCATTCTTATAATTTTGGAACTGTAAATCCCTACCTGTGATAATTTAATATCCTGCAAAGAAATCTACTAAACGAGTTAGGCCCAGAATGATACAATATTGCAGAAAGACAGTACATTAAAGGACTAGAGAAAATCACTTAAAATATTCCAATCCAGAAGGCACTTTAGAGAAAATTAGAACCCTTATTCAGCCGTAATAAAAAGCTTTATGCTTTAAAAGAGGTCAATGAAAATGCTCTTGTGTCAGAGGACAAATCCTGCCGACCAGAAACAAAAACCACAGTAAATCAATATGTGTTCCACGACTTCTCAGTTTGAAACAAGTGGCGCAAATCACGTTTGTTCAGTGAAATTGTAGAACCTTCCAGAGCATAATCTACCCAGCATAGGAAAAAAAATTATTGAAACGAGCAACATTTTGGTAGGAGGTAAAAGTCGTTTTAATAGGCCTACCAACCAACCCATTTTATTGCTGTGCACTCGATAAACATGCTATGGCGGATCCCATGCCAGCCACGATAGAATCAGGTAAATCCCACTATTTACAGTAGTGCGATTTGAATACCCCACTCAATGCATGAATCTGCCATAATCACCAAGCGTGCAAAGAAAGTCGTGTCCGATAGCCCGGGGCTAGTGGATTTTGCTATCAGGCTAGTGAGTTCTGTTATTAACTTGCCCAATGGACAAGTGAAGTTTTTTGAGGAATTCAAATTACAGAAGTACTGTCAAATCAATCTGCTCATCAAAACATTTTTGGGGCTAGTTGAAATGATGTTTGGGCTAGTAAATGTTAGCTTCAGCTGTAAAAATGTCTTTCTTTGCACCCTGTCACCATACTGATAGGAATCTAAGCAAGTGCAAACTCTGCCGCCATGTTTGTGCAGTATGCACTAAGCACGATGGACTAAAGAGCCACCCACCCGACAAAGGCTTCTATTGTCTTGACCCAGGGAGGCTCCCGGTCTTGATGAATGATCAGTGAAGCGTGAACGAAAATTCACAAGTCGTGTTGAAAATACACATGGTTGAGTTTGAAATATGACTCGGTAAGTGGCAAAATGCCCTGAGTATTGGTTCAGGCATTCAAGCTTATAAAAAGTAGCAATATTGGAAAATTTGTCTGGTGTATAGTTTTATTCATAGCGCCGAGTTGAAAATTGCGTGGTTCTACTATGTAATTTGACAAAGCGAGTTGAAAATACACAGCGAGCAAGGTCAAATAGAAGAGTTGAGTTTAAAAGCTAAGGGACACGAGCATAAAAACGTTTTCTTCTAAAGGAAGAGTGTAAAATTTTGTATTCAGCTATAAAATTCAGGTACCGAGGTTAGAGATTTAAATGATGCATTTAAAATTGAAACCATGAATTTTGGCAGGGATCGTACGCCATAAGCCTGACTTTGTTTCTACCCCCTGGTGTGCACCAAGTATGATTTCTAAGAGGAATGTCAAACTGTGTTCCATACAATTCTGTGTTTGTCCTTGTTTTCTTGAAAACAATGCATAATGAAATAACTATTAGAATTGGTTTTTGTGATATTTGGAATAATCAAGGTCTCAGTAAGTGTTATCAGCCTCGGCCTTCGGCACACCTGATGTCATTTAGTCAAACCTCTCCCTTGATTATTTCTGGATATCACAAAACCTCATCCCTTTATTGTTTAATATTAACAAAGTGAAGTAAGACTGTGGTGGCACAGCCCCTGTACATTAATTTGTAAATACTCAGTATCTTACATTTCAGTGGGTAATTAAGGCAGCAGTGACAGTTAAAAGTAATTAAGTGAACTTCATTGATTCCTGATTTTCCTTTCAGTACTAGGCAAACATCTTAGGAGCACTATGCAATATTGTGCAGGTTAGTGACACTGGGGTTTAGGGGTTTGTACCAGAAAATAGAAGAAAAGTCAATGTTACTGAGAATTTGTAATTACATGTAACAACAAATGCTGAAAAGAAAATAGAATACCTTATTATTTATTTGATAAAGTGCTCAACCTCAAGTAACTGCCAACCTCCAATAACCCTCCACCTTATAGGCAGAAAAAAAATGAATTATCTCCTAACCTCGAATAAGTGCCTACCCCATACCAGCTAGATTGAAAAAGACTAAGTTCTACTAAATTAAGAGACCAAGTTTTCTTAGTACAGTATTTTAAAGAAACTTTCAATGAACAGTTAAAAATCTGCTTTGGAACTCAAACAAAATTACTCTATCTCCAACGAAATTACTTTGGTGAAAACTGTGAGAATTCATTAAACACCCAGCCCAAATACACGTATTAAAGTGACCAACTTGAATAATAGCCCACTCTCAAGGTGCAAAACTTTAGTGAGCACCCAGGCAAGGCACTTAATCAAATAAATATGGTATTTTGTTATGGGACCTCCTCATTGTAGCAGTACATGCAGTCACATTTTCCAGTAGGTGTAGTGCTTGATTTATAAACACACAAGCTGTTTTATAAAAACTGCATTGACAAAATAGATTTGCAATTGTTGACAATCTATTTTATACCAATACAACATTACATTTCATTTCACCCTTCATTAATTCGGCTTTACTTTTTCAAAAACACTGTATCTCAGCTCCAGGTTTTGTCCAAATTACCGTTAGTTAAAACTTTTTGTGCATTTAAGATAGACAATATTATTTTGAACTACTGTGCAAGTTAACCTTTTAAAAAAATAATGTATGAAATAGTTGTACGTATGATCTGGAGATAGTTTATCTACAGTGTATATGTAAACTGCTTTTAATAGACCTTTTTACCAATACAGAAGCCATATTGAATTAATTCGATTTAAGGAGTATTATAGGATGCCCAGGGGGCATGAGCACATTAATTTTTTTTTAGTTTGTATTTTGGAGTGCTTTTCGGGACATTTTTTCGTAATGTTTTCTTAGAATAAGATTGTCATGGGAAAAAAGATCCTTGTGCCCTGTTTGGATGTAATAATGATCGCCTTTTTCTAGTTCAGCATTAGAAATATGGTCTTTCACCGTACATTTCTCGGGAAAAAGGTGATCATGATTACATCCAAACACGGCACAAGGATCTTTTTTCCCATTAGAATCTTATTCTAAGAAAACTTTAAGAAAAAAATGTCCCGAAAAGCGCTCCAAAATACAAGCGAAATGTGCTCATGTCCCCTGGGCATCCTATAATACCCCTTAAATTGAATTAATTCAATATAGCCACCGTATCGGTAAAAAGGTCTATTAGTACCCTTATTTTGTTCGGCTGTTGGTAATAATAATGTTATTGAGGACAATCACCTTTCTTTTTCCTTCAATTCCCAATTTATTTTGTCAATGTCAATGCCAGAAATTTCAAACCCATTGAATTTATTGGGTGGCAGCAGGCTACCTTAAACTTCAAGGACACTTTGGAGGATTCTTGCTGATCTCAGCAAGACTGTTCTTTGAAGTGCAGTGCCAACTCAATCCCAGAATTATTTATGTTTTTTCAGTTAAACCTCCAGTTTCTTCAGAATAGTACCCAGTGCTCCAAAACAAAAGGGGCAACTTTTATACCTTCATCTTCCACAAGTAGTATCTTCATGCCAGATGAAGATACTAAGTCTTGTTGACTATACTAAGTCTTGTTGTTGATCTCTTGTTCGATGTCCACCCTTTTGTCACAAGGACATGCAATATCAGTGATGAGGCAATTTTTGTTCTGTTGGTCCACACACACGATGTCAAGGCGATTGTGATCCAGTTTCCTTTCTGTTTATATTAGATACAGAAATCCGAAAGAAATTTGAAAGTCTTATCCTTAACATCACTATATTATTATCATTATTATTGTTGTGGTTGATGATGTTATTATAAGCATGGGTAGTAAAGAGGTTCATACACATGTACAAAATATAAACTACCTTAACCACTATTTTGGGCCCTAATTTGTGGTTATTGCTCACTTTTTTCAATGACTGTGCTTTGCAGATTTTAGTAAAACAGATGAAGGTGCGAACAGATGGTTAAGCAGACCCTGCAGCAGCTAGATGCCAGCTCCTTGGTTAATTCTTCCAAACCCCAGAGTTTAAGGAGATCCACCTACAAGCCAAGCACCCTTTAGTTCACATGCATGGCCATTGTCGTTGATTAGCAGTGGAGCTAGTTGTCACACCAGTACATCCTCCTCCACTGGAGCCTCCCTCCCCACATTCTCCTTTACTTTAAGGAGTGGCAGTGATGATGAACATAGGATGCAGAATGGATGGATTACTCTCTAGTTGTTGCCATTGTTTGATTAAATTTAATATCTTCACTTTGAATTCTGTTTTAATTTTTGCAAAACTTTTTTTTAGAAAAAATTGAAATGTTTTGAAATCACTCATTCTGAATATTCCAATCAACCTTGCAACTGTACCTTGTATATTTCTTTGAATGAATTGTCAACATGTCCGAACACCTTTTTAGAGTTAGGTTTATCAACTGACACAACTTTGCACGTTTTCCTGTCAGAATTATCAAACTTTGTTCCTGTATTTGAACTTTAAAATAAATGACGTTACGCGATTTAAAACCTGTGTTTTTCCCTCATGCGTTGGGCAATTAGTTAAAGTGAATAAGACTGGGGCGGTGATAAAAATGGTAGAATGGTCGGAACTGTTAAAAATCATTTTCAGTATACTGCAACCCCACAAATAAGTCCCTGAAATGCAATGAAGTTTAATGCTGACCAGGAAACATATCGTGAGGTATCAATGGAGTGAAGAGGCGGTATCACTTTTTTCAATATCATGCATGGAAATTGAAAGTATCGTCGAATTTAGTACAATTAACGTGTTGCAATTTTCGCGTATCAGGGAGTTTTGCCACGATTTCAACATCGGTAATTTCATGAACCGTGGAATTCCAGTGGTGTTTGAGTCCCTGGTATTTCACGTACCATGGAATTTCGGGGAAGTGAAAACACTCGAAACTTCACGTATCGTGGAATTTCATCGCATTCTACGGAATAGAATCTTCACGTGTCGTGAACGTTTGGAGTATAAATTAGGATAACACAATCCGTAGCGCGGAATTTTAGTGAAAATGAAAGGCAAAAATTGTAGCGTTCATCAACGGCACTCCATGATTCTCGGCAAATCTAGAAAAATAAGGACGTTTACAGGTCTTGACACGCCGCGTTTCAATGACGTGTCCGGATATCGGATATTCCATGCCGCGGAAAAAGTTCGATTCAGGAAAAATACGGGCCCTGATACTCAATGTATACGCTGCGTGTCCGGAACCCGATACCTCTCCATACTTCCGTTTTTCTCAAGAATACGGGTTCGTATCGACTAATATAGGGACCATGACACAACTCATTTCACACAGTGACACGCATGCGTATTTGAGTCGGTTTATTACGAAACTGGATTTACAGAACAGTAGTCAAGGAAAACTGTTTACTTTGCTGCTCGTTACTACTGGACGCATTCATATTACATGGTCGTCGCCAAAAAATAATCAAGCAGGTCAAGTTGACGTATCGTTAAATCCACATTCGTTAATTTTGAAGGAGATAATTTCCATTTCCATGCAGTCATGCGAAGCATTTTCAATGAGAGAAAAAATAATATGAAGTTTTTTTTACTAAGACCATTGTTTACGTTTTTAAAACGATTAAAATCTACAGTGCTTAGGGAAATTGTTGAATGCATTTCACGATTTTGGCGCAAATTCAGTAAGGAAATGTTTTTCTATCTACTGCACCGACGGGCCAAATTCTGTCGCTCTCTTTGTTTTTTTTGTTTTTTTTGCCTTTTGTCTTTAAAAGGCGTCTTACAAAACCGTCGCGAAACAGGAAGGCATATTGATGCGCGCAGCATTTGGGGTATTCCTGCAAGCGATGTTCATGAACGACTGAAAACAAACTGCAAAGCGATTAAAATTGCAAGAGAGGCTACGAACAATCAATAAAACAAATATAATTCGGTGAACCATTTACAGAAACAACAATTTTCATTCACGAAGACAAGTACTAACGTTTTTCTAAAGGTTGCGTTCCTTTTAGCCAAACTTTTTTCGGATTTGGACAATCCAGATTGTATGGATTTTTGTGCTAGCCGGAACAAAACTCTGAAATTGAAGTAGTGCCTGCTGCACTGATCTTCCTCTCAATTTCAACACATCGTTTTTTATTTCCCTCCGCTGAATTAAGCGTCTTCTCGTGAGAATTGAAAAAGAAAGTAGCTCTTTTGTAGTTCATACTGGGACTGGTTAACGTAAAATTACTTGGAATTTGATTCAAGAAAGTTCAGAAGACAATTACGGATTCTCAAATGCTGAGAAGCGCGTACTAAACACAAACACGCACTGGACACAAAAGTTTTACGGTGAGAAAATCCAAGCGCTTCCGTTTCCTTATGGATTTAGAGTTACATTGGAACTTTAATTTAATATAATACAATCCCTTAGCGGCATGTAGAACAACGGAGGAGTATAAATAACTTTTGCCTAAACTAACCTTGACCTGCCTCGTATATCGATGAACAAGCACGTTCTTGCGATCGAAAAGCAATTTCGTTAAATGGAACAAAAAACCTGAAACCAGATTGAGAAACCAATCTGAATGATCCAAGCGCTGAGGTGGATCGTTCAGATTGCAATCTTGTACTGCTTTAGTCCTTAATGGAGCGGAAAATCAAATTTCGGATCGTAAAATCCGGATTTAGATTGTTCAAAAAGAACGCTTAAGTTTATGTTTTAAGCCGGCCTCCCGGTGTTTGCTTTTTTTAAAGATGAACTCGAAGCAAGAAAATCGCTCAATGTTTTCTTTCTTCAGCCAAATTTGTAACTAAATATTCTTCGGAACGTTTTCTTTCTATTTGCAGTTAGAAAATATTTCTAAAGGCTTTTTAAAGTTCTGTAAGCTTACACTGTAAATTAAAAAGATCTGTTTCAGCCCCAAAGCGTCAATTCAGCCCTGCAGGCCAAAGTCTGATTCAGCCCTTCTTGGAGCCATTTGAGCACAATTTAGGCCAAAACAGCTCTATCAAAAGGCTAATCCAGCCCACGGTAGGGCCCATTTCAGCCCTGGGACCAAATCAGCCCTGGCTAATTGGACTGTATTGGCCCTGATTTAAGGGAGCCAAATTAGACCCAAAAATAGGACTGTATTTTACTCACCGAAACGGCCCTGTTTTTAGGGCTAAAAAAGATCTTTCTGATTTAGAGTGTATATCAAACCTCATACTAGGTCAGATCACTGTCTCAACTCTTACAAACGTGTATGAACTTGACGCATAAACTGTGCGCGACTTCATGAAATTAGATATAAAAAAAACAAACATCAAATAGAATAATTGCTCAGGCTTACCATTCGAGATGCAGCTCCTGAAAACTATCAAGTAAGGCCAGAATCGCTTGAGACTTTTACACCTTCTTACGCATGAAGCAAAGTGAAAAACGAAACGACGCCATCCGAAATCGGATTTCCGACTATAACAAGTGACGCATTTCTCAACCAAAAACCCAATAAACAAACCAGTCATTAATAACAGGGGACTTTTGATAGCAGTTGTTTTTCATTTTGTTTATCCAGTGGAAAAAGACAGTTAAAGTTGACCCAAAACTCTGCCAGCTTCAGCTGTCGAAGTAAACAAGTTTCAAGACGATGCATAATTTTCCGCAAGAACTCACTTTCAAATTTTGACCAATCAGAGCATAAAAATTGGACGTAGAGCATGATCAGTCCGTGACCATGGTAAGAAAAGGTCTTCCCCGCCTGTAATTTTAAAGCAACTGGCTGAATTTTCGTGTCCGAGGTCAGTTTGAAATCAAAATCTTAATAGTGCAGGGCCATAGTGAAATAAGCACAACATATTTCATATGAATTGTTAAAAAAATAAACTTGAGCCTGCGACTCTTTCAAAACTAGTAACTTGTCAGCGGATAACTTCAAAAAATACTTGACCTCAATGGGTCGACACCTGAGCCAGCGATATGGCCGAGTGATACTGGTCAGCGGATGCCCTGTTTTAACAGTTGTCAATTGATCACAACATTGATGTGTAATCAGTTTTCTCCCTGGGCTCCCAAACTATCTAGGAAGTGTGAGTAAACATTGGTTTCCCTGTGGTGCGGACGGGCGGTCGTTCGTTCGGTTGGTGTAGGGTCACGTGATTACCGAATTTTCTGGGATGGGTAGATTTACTTACCCATGGTGCTCCGCTGGCGCGCGTTTCGCGCGTGCGAGAGCTCCGCTAAAAATTAGCAGAGGGACTTGAGCCAGTCGGAAACGGATAGATCCTGTATTGATATTTCCGAAATCTTGCACTTACATTAAGGCACCGTTCTGGTAAGGTTATATAAATTTTAATCATACTATCTTTTATGCTTATCATCTTTAAAGGTTGCGCTTAAGTAACTGATATTTGGCCCAGACGTTGTGAAGGCGCATTTGCATATTCAGACTAATAAGTCGTCTCACAAGAAATAATAAATTCTCGAATATTTGTCGGGTAAGCCAAATAACGTTCAAATTAGTTCCATCAGTTAAACACTTGCATCATGATTGGGAAAATTTTTTATGCTAATCATCTGCAAAAGTGGCCTCTTGGATATTTGGTCCATACGTTGAAAAGGCGTATTAACAAATTTAGTCCAGCAAGTCGACTCAAAAGGTAAAATAAATTGTTGAATATATGTTAGGTTAAGCCAAAATAACGGTTAAATTAGTTTCATCAACTAATTTCACCTGCATCCACAGAACGTAAACAGTGTATATTAAAAGGAGGCGAGATAAGCATTTTCTTTCCTACATAGAGATAGTTCATTCTGCTTCGTGATCTACTGACGCAGTACAGTGTATTTAAGGCAACGATATAAATATCTTCAGTTTTTCCTACATCGAGATACTTCAAGTCCTGGCCACATATCAGTTCTGGTTCAAGAAGCAAAAAATTGTTGTTTCATACAATAAAAAATGAGGAACGTATCACCTGGCACTAGCGCAAATCGAGTAATAAGTCTTCCTCATACACGCTGTATTCTGTATTCGCTGTGCCTTCCTGTCCCACATTTTAGCGAACTGTCTGTAAACCTGACGTCTTTTTTGAGGATATCGGAAAATATCTTTCAAATTTGGTCAAAGTCAGTTGGTTGTGAAAAGTTATCAGGAAGATTTGAGCCAATTAGAAACGGATATATGTGGGAATAAATAAGTATTATGAATATCTGCCCTAGTATTTCCAAGTTCTTACTCTTGCATAAAGGGACTGTCCTTGTTTGGTTGTATAAATTTTAATCATTTACTTTTTTATGCAAGTCATCTACAAAAATACTCTCTTGTAATTGATATTTGGCCGATACGTTGAGAAGGCGTATTAACAAATTTAGTGAGCAAGTCGTCCCAAAAAAATGAAATAAATTGCCTATTATTTGTTAGGCTAAAAAGCCAAAATAACGGTTAAATTGGTTTCATCGATTAACTTCACCTGCATCCGCAGAACGCATACAGTGTGTATATTAAAAGGAGACGAGATACGTATATCGTTTTTGAGCCAATCAGATACGGATAGATATGTAAATGAATAATTACCATAATTATATGTCCTAATATTCCCGAGTTCTTGCTCTTGCATAAAGGAACTGTTCTAGTTAGGTTGTCCCCAGTACAAATTTTAATTATTTACTTTTTTATGCTGCTAATCATCTGCAAATCCCTCTTGTAATTGATATTTGGCCGTTACGTTACGAGAGGACTTATTAACAAATTAAGTCCAACAAGTCATCCCAAAAGATGAAATAAATTGCCCAATATTTGTTTAAGGCTATGCCAAAATAACAGTTAAATTAAGTTTTATCATTTAACGCCACCTGCATCCACAGAACAAATACAGTTTGTATATTAAAAGTAGACGAGATAAAGGTTTTTTTCCTACATCTAGATAATACATTCTGTTTTATGATCCACAGACGCAGTGCAGTGTATTTAAGGCCACGAGATAAATATCTTCAGTTTTCCTACACCGAGAGATACTTCAAGTCCTGGACACATCAAGAAGAAAAGAAAAAGCAAGTATTTCATACAAAAAAATAATGAACGTATCAACTGGCATGAGCGCAAATAATCCGTCTTCCTCATACACGCCATATTCAGTTCCTTCACGGGTTGAAGGAATAACAGTCTCTGTCTTTTTCTTGTTGGAAGCCGTCCTGATTATCGCAGGAAACTTTCTCACAATTGGTCTCTTTGCAAAAGAGAGAAAACTTCAAAAGAAGAGCCTTTTTCTCGTCGTAAACATGGCATTCGCCGATTTGATTTCAGGAGCTGTTTCCTTGCCTTTGTATGTCTACTTAGATATCGGGCCCAGTTATTGGCTATGGAAAACATCATATAAAGCGTTAGAGATCGTTTGGGACGTCACCGATACAACCTTATCGCAGGCATCATTAATCTCTGCTGTTTTTATAGCCTTTGAACGATTTTACGCCATTTACTGGCCGCTAAAACACCGAACTTTGTCAACCAAAGCGTACTACATTACAATTGTCATCATCTGGACGCTGGCTTTGCTTGTTTCGGCCCTGTTTAATGCTGTCAAGTACTTAATTTCATACAAAGCAGCTACGTATGCTTGGATGTCATTCCCTTTGCTGTTTCTATTTATTGTTTGTGCTTGTAACATTGGTATTTACAGAACCTTTCACAAGAGGAAAGTTTCTTCACAACAGGGAAACAGAGCATCTCAAACCCAACGCTTGACCGCAACCTTGTTGCTCGTGTCTACTACTTCTCTAGTGTCATGGCTTCCTCTAGTGACTGCAAACTACATATTTTATGTTCAAAACATTACTACACCTAAAAGGCGTTTGATTTATGATATCATAAATATTCTCAACTATTCTAACTGTTTTGTTAACTCGGTTGTGTACTCATTAAGAATACTTGAGTTCCGACAAGCACTAGTTTTATGCCTCACAAGACGTCGAACGGTAATAAACAAAGAGGGACCGGACGCAATAGATAACCGAGGGTTTGCTTTGACGCCACTAAGAAGCAACTCGAGGTATCTACAGCAGGATTTTGAACTGGAACCTGTAGACACTAAACTCTGATCTGCCATGTTGGATACTTTTATCAAATCCAACTGTATGCTTTAACAATGTTGAACAATAAAGTTATGTAGAACCTGGCGCTTATTATAAATTTAAAACAAGTTTCAAATTTCAAATCTCGACGTTTTTCTCCCCTCTATAATGGTATACTCGCTTCGTAACTGTGGTTCGCCTCAGCGGAAAAAAATGCAGAAAATGTCACATGAACGTAACGTCAAGAATCATAAAGGCAGTACATTCCTCAAGGAGTCAAAGTCCAATAAAAATTAGCTTAGGGCATGACGTAAACCAAGCGTTTTACTCGCATTCAAGTAAATTTTTTATCAAAAGAAGTTTACCTACAAGATTGCTTATTTAATTCATAAGTTAATATGTTAATATGAAACATGCCCGCCATTGTACGTGGGTATTGTTTCCAACCACTTAGCTTTCGGGAATAGCTTTCTATATTTAGGATCCCGTTCTCCTCGTTTTTTTCCATCCATTTATGGCCCGCGGGCTTCGCGCTTGGGCCATAAATCGACGGAAAAAAACTCGTTCTGTAATTTACAGTACGGACCGAAAACTCGGCTAATAAGAGGTATGAATATTTGACGGGTAAGGCAAAGAACGGTCAAATCAGTTTCATTAATTAAACACTTGCATCATGATTAGGACTAGACATTATGGCGAACATTTGCGGACAAAAATAATTGAAAATAAGAGAGAATTTGAAGTTCAAAAATTAGACTATCCATGTCGAAATCTCGTCAGATGAATTCGAAATCGCAATGAACGCAGTCGAAATAGCATCATTCGAACTTGAAGTTACTTTAAACACTAGTTGAAACTATGAGGGAAAACTCGACATCGCGGATGTTGAAGTTCAAATCACCATTCCAACTAAAATGCAAATTACATGATTTGAACTTCAATTCACCTTCTCCACTCTAATAAGCCACTTAATCGTCAACAATGCAACCATAATCTTCCACAAAATTCCAAAAGAAACCTTCAATTTGAACTTAAAGTCACGTCACATATTCGAATTCGAAAAACCAAAATTGCAATTCGAAAGAAAGCGGAAGTAAAAATACACAGGAACCGAGTAACGACTAGGTACGAGTCTACAGATGGGAGGCTTGGAACCTGAGCTTTCCTCATCTCTGATGCGATCATCGTCATGGCTGCTCGATGGCTACCGAACAACGAAGAGTTTTTCGTTGGACTGGTTAGACTGTTAGAGGCATCAGAAACTAATCTAAACTCAGTATCATATGATAATTCTGAATTTTTATTTCGTCGACTTGATGCTCACGAGAGAACTTTGTCAACTCTTCAGTGTTGACAAGCCTACACGAGTCCTGCAGCTCGCGGATGAATAAATTCTAATAAAGCCTTCATAGCTTGACTTTAACTAGGATGTCCTTTAGGGATTTTCCCTTACGATATGAGATGATGGGGGGCTCCTAAAGATTTCTCTCAGTTGCGGTTGATTTTCTATAAGGTGCCATTTCCCCATGAGTATGTCCTTTAGGTTAGGCAACGCCGGATGGTATTGTGTTACAAAGGGCAGTATTTTCTTTGGTGCGGTTTTGTTTTTCTGCGCTAGCGACAATTCTCTATCAGAGAATTTAATCTCTGAAAGGTGTTTTTCTATAGATCTAGCTGGGTAATCTCTATTCTGCAGGGGTGTTTTGAAATTACTCATGTTTTCCTCAAAAGTAAATTGAGAGGAATTTGTTCTCAGAAGCCCTAACGCTTCTCCGCCTATAGAGTTTAAGTTTGCCACTAATATACAGCCCTCACAATCTGTTGGATTGTCCCAGAGTCACCCTTATCATGGTTGTGCCTAAATCATACCGTCCAAAAGGACAGCCGAGGAGTACTAGGAACGAGTTTCCGATTCGGGCCGACTTCGGAAATTCTCGAAAACATCCAATATGGCGGCTCAAGTGTGGTGAAAACTGACAGCCAAAGGAGCTGTTTTATCGCCAGGGAAGCGTGATTTACGGTATTGTTGACCAAGTTTGCGTTTATTGTGACTTTTGCAGAGTTCCTGGTCCTGTATAGTAAGCAATCCTTCTATAAATGTCTTATCAATTTGTCTTGTCCCGCTGGCCGGTATTACCGAAGAAAATAGTACCGTCCAACGGGACATCCTAAATTATAGCAACATTTGTTGGCCTGTACATCACCTCTAGCTTTCATTGCTAAACTGTGTTGTAGAACTGGATTTCTGTAGGTTTCTAAAAGCTTAGGATAACTCTATAGAAATATTTTTATTCATAAATGTGGCCCTGTCCTTTTGGCCGGTATTACCTAAGAAAATAGTATCGTCCAACGGGACATCCTGAGTTTTAGCAACATTTGATGGCATGCACATCACCTTAAGCCTTCATTGTTAAACTGTGTTGTAGAACGTGATTTCTGTAGGTTTCTAAAAGCTTAGGATAACTCTATATAGGAATATTTTTATTCATAAAAGTGGCCCTGTCCTTTTGGATGGTATTACCGAAAAAAATAGTACCGTCCAGCAGGACATCCTGAGTTTTAGCAACATTAGGAGGAATATCATATCTGGGTTTTTTATTGTTAAACGGTGATTCTTTAGGTTTCTAAAAGGCCAGGGTAACTAAACAGGAATGCTTGTTTTCATAAAAAATGCCTTGTCCTTTTAGCCTGTCCTATCCAAGGAAGTAGTACCGCCTAGCAGGACATCCTAAACTATGTCAGCAGTTGGTTGCATGTATTACTACATGACATGCAGCTTGTTATTGTTACATTGTAATACATACTTTGCTCTCTAAGGCTTTTTCTTACCAGCCGGGAACAGCTAAACAAAGATAGTTTTATTCATTCCTTGTTGTTGTTATCACCTAAGAATGTCCACCCAGGGAGACACTCTATAGGGAGTACTCAGGAATAACAGTGATGGGGAAGTGCAAAACCCTTTTTCTGGTTTGACATTTCAAATCCAAGGATAATCAAACAGGAGTGATTTTTATTCTTAAAAATTGTCTTGTACTTTTGAATGGTACAAGCTAAGAAAATAGTACCACCCAGTAGGACGTCCTAAATTAGCTCAGCAAGATTGTGTTTAATTTTTCATCATTTATCTCATTTGAAAAATGTTTTGAAAGTTAATTTTTTATCTCAGGTAATTTTTGTTTTTCTTTTGTTTTGGGGTAATTCACGATTTTGCCAGAAATTCAGTAATATTTTTCTACCTACTGCACCGACAGGCCAAATTCTGTCGCTGTCCTTTTGTCTTTAAAAGGCGTCTTACAAAACCGTCGCGAAACAGGAAGGCATATTGATACGCGCAGCATTTTGAGTACTCCTGCAAGCGATTTTCATGAAAGACTGAAAACAAACTGCACAGCGATTAAAATTGCAAGAGAGGCTACTAACAATCAATACAACAAATATAATTCGATGAACCATTTACACTAAACAACAATTTTTATTCACGAAGACACGTATTGACGTTTTTCTAAAGGTTGCGTTCCTTTTAGCCAAACTTTTTTCGGATTTGGACACTCCAGATTGTTTGGACTTTTGTGCTATGCCTGCTGTACTGATCTTCCTCTCAATTTCAACACATCGTTGATTATTTCCCTCTGCTGAATTAAGCGTCTTCTCGTGGAGAAATGGAAAGAAAAGTAGCTCTTTTGTAGTTCATACTGGGACTGGTTAAATTAAAATTACTTGGAATTTGATTCAAGAAAGTTCAGAAGACAATTACGGATTCTCAAATGCTGAGAAGCGCACACTAAACACAAACACACATTGGACACAAAAGTTTTACGGTGAGAAAGTCCAAGCGTTTTCGTTTCCTTATGGATTTAGGGTTACAACATTAACGGAACTTGAATTTAATGTAATACAATCCCTTAGCGGAATAGAACAACGGAGGAGTATAAATAACTTTTGCCTAAACTAACCTTGATCTGCCTCGTATATCGATGAACGAGCTCGTTCTTGCGATCGAAAAGCAGTTTCGTTAAATGGAACAAAAATCTGAGACCAGATTGAGGTACCAATCTAAATGATCCAAGCGCTGAGGTGGATCGTTCAGATTGCAATATTATACTGCTTTAGTCCTTCATGGAGCGAAAAATCAAATTTCGGATCGTAAAATCCGGATTTAGATTGGTCAAAAGGAACGCTTAAGTTTATGTTTTAAGCCGGCCTCCCGGTGTTTGCTTTTTTCCGGCAAAGATGAATTCGAAGCAAGAAAGTTTCTCAAAGTCTTCTTTTTTCAGCCAGATTTGCAACTAAATATTCTCCGGAACGTTTTCTTTCTATTTGCGGTTAGAAAATATATCTTAAGCCTTTTTAAAGTTATGTAAGCTTATATCAAAACTGATACTAGGTAAGATCACTGTCTCAACTCTAACAAACGTGTATAAACTTGACGCATAAACTGTGCGCGACTTTATGAAATTAGATATAAATAAAAAACAAACATCAAATACAATAATTGCTCAGGCTTACAATTTCAGATTAAGCTCCTGAAAGCTATCAAGTAGGGCCAGAATCGCTTGAGACTGTTAAACCCTCTTACGCATCAAGCAAAGTGAAAAACGAAAACGATGCCATCCGAAATGGGATTTCCGACTTTGACAAGCGACGCATTTCTCAACCAAAAACCAAATAAACAAACCAGCCATGAATAACAGAAGACTCTTGATAGCAGTTGTTTTTCATTTTGTACATCCAGTGGAAAAAGACAGTTAAAAAATCACAAGTTGACACAAAACTCTGCCAGCTTCAGCTGTCAAAGTAAACTAGTTTCAAGACAATGCATAATTTTCCACAAGAACCCACTTTTCAAATTTTGACCAATCAGAGCATAAAAATTGGACGTAGAGCGTGACCATGGTAAGAAAAGGTCTTCCCCGCCTGTATTTTTAAAACAACTGGCTTAATTTTCGTGTTCGAGGTCAGTTTGAAATCAAAATCTTAATAGTGCGGGGGCAGAGTGACATAAGCACAACATATTTCATATGAATTGTTAAAAAATTAAACTGGAGCCTGCGACCCCTTCAAAACTAGTAACTTGTCAGCGGATAACTTCAAAAAATACTTGACCTCAATGGGTCGACACCTGAGCCCGCGATATGGCCAGGTGATACTGGTCAGCGGATGCCCTGTTTTGACCGCTGTCATTTGACCACAACATTGATGTGCAATCAGTTTTTTCCTGCGCTCCCAAACTAGCTAGAAAGTGTGAGTAAACATTGGTTTCCCTGTGGTGCGGACGGACGGTCGTTCGCTCGGTTGTACGGTCACGTGATTACTGAATTTTCTGTGATGAATAGATTTACGCACCCATGGTGCTCCGCTAGCGAGCCCTTTCCCCCTGGAGAGCTCTCCTAAAGTTAGCAGAAGGACTTGAGCCACTCGGAAACGGATAGATAGTTAAATGAACAGTTGTTTTTCCTGTATTGATATTTCCGAAATCTTGCTCCTATATTAAGGCACCGTTCTGTTAAGGTTATATAAAATTTAATCATACCATCTTTTATGTTTATCATCTTTAAAGGTTGCGCTTAAGTAACTGATATTTGGCCCATACGTTGTGAAGGTGCATTTGCATATTCAGACTAATAAGTCGTCTCAAAAGATATAATAAATTGTGGAATATTTGTCGGGTAAGCCAAATAACGGTCAAATTAGTTCCATCGATTAAACACTTGCATCATGATAAGGAAATTTTAATCATTCATCCTCGTCACCAGGGCTTTTCCCTTAAAAAATGGGTGGGGCGGGAAAAGGCCCTGACATCGGCTGGTCACGTGTACAGCCTAAATATTCCTGCGAAGCTAATTTATATGCAACTTGCTGGTTTTGCGCTGACAGAAGTCGAACGGAGCAACAATGGAAATTAATAACATCGCGAACTATGTAATCATTTTCGCGTGTGTGCGATTCAAAAGCTTAAGATCCATTTAATTGCGTATTATTCAAATGCTACAAGTTTATGAAAGGGCGTACCACCTCTACATTGTCACGTACAAAATATGTCAAATGCTTCAGAGTTGAGACAAGCTGTTATCGAGTAGTGCTATGACTGAAATTCATCGTAACTGTGGAATTACTGTAAGATCGGAAAGTGATTTTGTCCAATGTCAAACCAAAATGCGGGCCTTTGCCTCCAGGATGTGCAGTGAATTTAAACACATTGAACTTAATTGAAATAGAATTGTTCATCGAAATGCTTTATGGAGTGTTGTTTTCTGTACAACCCGACTATGAAACAAACAAATCCCCGCGCCGGATGCAAGTCAGCGCTCCAGTCACAGGTGCCGCAGGCTCTATGATAGTACCACAGTACGGTTTTAGTAAAATTACTGCAGTGTTTGTATGGGGTAAAAATACGATCCTAAAATTTGTAGGAAATACTAGATATAAGTCAATGAAACTTACCCTACAGTTGTTGTTGTCCTTATTGCTCCAACGAAATTCGAACTCCAACATAAAATTAACATGTCAGGATCGTAGTAATAGGATAGCAGCAGATACAGAAACCAATGAAGCTTTCCCAGATAGAAAAACGAATCCCGCAGACTTTGACAAACTCGAAGGATGTAATCCAAAATGGCCGAGAATATGCTCCCGAAGTAGCCGCGCCAGATCAACGCGCGGCCAAGAAAATGAGGCCTGGGCACTGTACAAAAAAAACCATCCCGGGTGTCCTGGGTTGACCTTTCTAGGGACCGATAGATAGCTTTACCAAAGTTAGCCACCCCTGCTGGAAATACATTTGGTCGAGGGCTATTGTTCACTTGAGACAAACGCGACTCGCCCAAAGAGAATACATGTTCCAGTGCAAGCGTCAAAATGAGAAAAAAGGAAACACATAAAAGGTGATGTTTGCATTTTGTATTTTTTTAACTCTCGGAAAATTCCAATTTTCAAAGCGCATACGCTTAATTGACCACGGCGACAGCCGATACATGTCTTTACCAAAGTTAGCCACCCCTGCTGGAAATACATTTGGTCGAGGGCCATTGTTCACTTTAGTTGAGACAAACGTGACTCTCCCAAGCAAACAACATGTTCTAGTGCACGCGTCAAAATGAGAAAAAAAAAAGCACGTGCATCAATCTTTTTTTTAGATAAACAATCAAATTAAGTGTGATCGTGTGATGCACACTCCAAGCTGATGTTTTGCTAATCTATAAAATTGGTGTTTGTTGTTAATGTTGTCGTTGTCACCAAGTTTGTCAAAGGCTGCGGGATTCGTTTTCCTATCTGGGAAAGCTTCATACATACATACATACATACTTTATTTGAACAGCTCCCTGTCTAGGGCTCTTCCGCCGTCAATAGTTTAGTTTCTATATCTGCTGCTATCCTATTACTACGATCCTGGCATGTTTATTTTCTATAAGTTGTGTTGAAAAAGATCATGGCGGCGAAGATGGCATCTCGTGTCTCCTACCATGTATATTGTAATTGTATATAGAGTGAATTTGAACAAATTATCACGAAACTTCGTTGGAGCAATAAGGACAACAACAACTAACTGCAGGGTAAGTTTCATTGACTTATATTCAGTATTTCCTACAAATTTTAGGATCGTATTTTTACCCCATACAAACACTGTAATTTTACTAGAACCGTACTGTGGCACTATCACAGAGCCCGGGTTAACTGTGCTTCAGCCATACACGATGACAGGTCGCCGATCTGAAACATTTTAAGACCTCATATCTTTTCTCTTCCGAGGATAAGTACAAAGGATTTTCCTTATATTACAGGAAGATTGACCGATCGATTGGAATCAACTACAGCTCTGTCAATTTTAAATGGACCCAAGTCTTTCTTTGTTGCCAGTCGTTTGATCGCAGAGGTCAATGAATTTTTTAAAAACACAGGTCATACAAGATAAGTCTAAACCAACGCATGTCGCTATGATATGGCTGAGAGTTAAGGTGAATAGAACTAGGCTGTGTACGGGTGTCCACTTCGCAAGAAATGAAATAAAATATCAGAAGAGTCGCGAAAACGAACTTTTCCAGCACAAACTTTATGCATCTACGATAGGTTGTTTGTCATTTATATCGCTCTATAAACAGAAGTTTTACAAATTTTACCCGCTGTCCCCTTCATAGAAATTGGGGGAAAGCAAAAAATTACCATAGCCAGTATCTGTGACAAAAAGGAAATCTTGTAAAACTTTTCGTTAATCGCCAAGAGATATAAAAGGCTGCCCAAGATCGCGCTGTGAGGTTACGCATAATTTTAGCTTTTCGCATAGCGCTAATTTATTACACCCAGGATTTTAGGGTGTACGAGGCGACACGTGACCAGCCGATGCCAGGGCTTTTTCCCGCCCCACTCATTTTTTAAGAGAAAAGCCCTGGGGACGAGGTTGTTAATCATTGACTTTTTTAGGCTAATCATCTGCAAAAGTGTCCTCTTGGATATTTGGTCCATACGTTGAAAAAGCTTATTATTAAATTTAGTCCAGCAGGTCGTCTCAAAAGATAGAATAAATTGTTGAATATTTGTTAGGTTAAGCCAAACTTACGGTTAAATTAGTTTCATCAATTAATTTCACCTGCATCCAGAGAACGTATACAGTGTGTATTAAAAGGCAGCGAGATAAGTATTTTCTTTCCTACATAGAGATAGTGCATTCTCCTTCAAGATCCACAGACGCAGTACACTGTATTTAAGGCAACGACTCAAATATCTTCAGTTTTTCCTACATCGAGATACTTCAAGTCCTGGCCACATATCACCTCTTGTTCAAGAAGCAAAAAATTCTTGTTTCATATGAATTAAAAAATGAGGAACGTATCACCTGGCACGAGCGCAAATCGAGTAATAAGTCTTCCTCATACACGCTGTATTCTGTATTCGCTGTGCCTTCCTGTCCCACATTTTAGCCAACTGTCTGTAAACCTGACGTCATTTTTGAGGATATCGGAAAATATCCTTCAAATTTGGTCAAAGTCAGTTGGTTATGAAAAGTTATCAGGAAGATTTGAGCCAATTTGAAACGGATATATATGTGAATGAGTAACTATTATAAATATCTGTCCTAGTATTTCCAAGTTCTTACTCTTGCATAAAGGGACTGTTCTTGTTTGGTTGAATAAATTTTAATCATTTACTTTTTTATGCAAGTCATCTGCAAAAATGCCCTCTTGTAATTGATATTTGGCCGATACGTTGAGAAGGCGTATTAACAAATTTAGTCCAGCAAGTAGTCCCAAAAGATGAAACAAATTGCCGAGTATTTGTTAGGCTATGCCAAAATAACGGTTAAATTAAGTTTTATCACTTAACGTCACCTGCATCCAAAGAACACATACAGTGTGTATATTAAAAGGAAACGAGATGAAGGTTTTTTTGGCTACATCGAGATAGTTTATTCTGTTTTATGATCCACAGACGTAGTACAGTGTATTTAAGGCAACGACATAGATATCTTCAATTTTTCCTACATCGAGATACTTCAAGTCCTGGCCACATATCACTTCGCAATTCTTGTTCAAGAAGCAAAAAATTATTGTTTCATACAAAAAAATGAGGAACGTATCACCTGGCACGAGCGCAAATCGAGTAATAAGTCTTCCTCATTCACGCTGTATTCTGTATTCGCTCTGCCTTCCTGTCTCTCATGCATTTTAGCCAAATGTCTGTAAACCTGACGTCATTTTTGAGGATATCGGAAAATATCTTTCAAATTTGGTCAAAGTCAGTTGGTTGTAAAAAGTTATAAGGAAGATTTGAGCCAATTAGAAACGGATATATATGGGAATGAATAACTATTAGAAATGTCTGTCCTAGTATTTCCAAGTTCTTATTACTCTTGCATGAAGGGACCGTTCTAGTTTTGTTGTGCACATTTTAATCATTTACTTTTTTATGCAAGTCATCTGCAAAAATGCCCTCTTGTAATTGATATTTGGCCGATACGTTGTATTAACAAATTTAGTCCAGCAAGTCATCCCAAAAAATGAAATATATT
>OZ038003.1:15966217-16033717 GCA_964035705.1 Porites rus | reverse complement strand
AAGATAATATGGGAAGATGATTTTTCAGTCATTGACACAGCCGGCTATGGAGAAAAACTCCGAGTACTCCCGATAGGAGACGAACCTTTGGCCTTGTGATTACTAGTCCAGATGCTCTACCACAAAGCTACAAGACATTTTTCGGAGCTAAGGACACTAAACTAGGTTTATGTGACAAAAATTTTGCAATATTACTGCAAGGAAGCCAGTCTGAGAACATTTTTTAAAGGTCTCTTTCGTTTTGTTATAAACAACTATTCATCTAATGAGATCGAGGTTAACTTGTCATGATAAACAATTTTATGTAAACTTTTCATACATGTGCTAAGACATTTTTAATTTTCTTCAGTTTCATCTATCTATTCCAGCAATATAAATTAATTTCTCTAATTGACCAAAGCGCAAAAAGTGTCCAATATCGTGAAGCTTAAATATTGTTGTTATTACGCGCTGAACATTAATTTTCAATTGCCCTAAAAATTGGAGTGCATATATTTTAATGGTGACGAATGAAGGCAGGAAATAATTACACTTGCCTTTTGTCAAAAAAAACTAATAATTTCTCGAGCCTTTTCATTTGTGAGACTTTTAACATTTTTTTTCTTAATTTCACGATTATACCACATATTTAATATCGTGGGTTACAATTGCGCCCACAATCGTGTAGGTTTTATTTATTTTTTATCAATTGCCGGATTGCCATTCTATCATCAAGAAAAAGGATCGGACAGGCGATAAATACCTGGCTTCAAAGAAAGAAACGTTCAAACCGATTACTCCATCGTCTTAGTTGAAAATAAATTGGCGCCTGTTTGTAGTCTCAATAATCAGCTTTATAAAAGTAGATTGAGTTTGATCGTCCGGGTGAACGTAGTCCTGAACAGGACTGTTGTCGTTGACCGTGACTGACGTTTCGACAACCTGTGCGGTAGTCATCTTCAGAGTCAAAGTGAGTTGTATCACGTCAGTTGATGGTATTATACTCTGGTTATTGACCTGATTGGGCAATTTCTTCACGATGTTATTGGTAGTCTGCCAGTTAAGCCGTGATGTTATTGGCTATGAAAACTCGTAATGTAATTGGTGCTTTATGTTGAACACCTTTACTTACAGTGTATGTGTGATCAACGGAACAAAATTAATTCACGGAACAAATATCATAAGTTTTGCTGACGCATCCAGTTACCTTTCAGTAGCTCGGCAACCTACTGTACTCCACTTAAGAAAACCGATTTCTTGACATTTACACCCCTCATTCCCCCCCCCCCCCCCACCCAAACGATGAACGTATCAGCTGCTACGAGCTCAAATACCATGTCTACATCATATCATTTACGAGTAGAAGGTATTAGTGCTGTGCAGCGTTTTCCTCCTGGAAGGTGTCTTAATTTCCGTGGGGAACTTGCTCACATTTGTAGTCTTCGCATCAGATAAACCGCTCCGCAAGAAGAGTCTTTTGCTTGTTATAAACATGGCCTTTGCCGATGCTATTTTAGAGGCTGTTTCTGCCTTTGTATGTTTTCTTATGGATCATGCCCAGTTTTTGGTTATGGAATTATAAAGAGAAACTGTCCTTGGATATCTCTTGGAGTGACGTTGATGCCACCTTCTCGCAGGGCTCGTTAATCTCAGCAGCCGCAATAGCCTTTTAACAATTTTTACGCCATATACTGGCCACTGAAACACCGAACTATGACATTTAAAGCATACTACATTATAATTTTCATCATCTGGACGCTGGCTTTCCTTTTTTCCGCGGTGTTTAACATGGCAAAGTTCTTAATCTCATTTAAAGCAGCTTCTTTTTGTTGGATGTCATTCTCTTTGCCGTCTCTATTCAGTGTTTGCGCTTGTAGCATAGGTATTTGGGGAAAGTTTCAACTGAGGAATATTTCTTCACAGCAACAAAACAGAGCCTTCCGAAACAAACGCTTGAAGTTAACTCTGCTTTTTTGTGTCCACCATTTCTCTACTGTTATGGCTTTCCTTAGTCATCGCGAATTGTCTTATTTATATCCTCACGATTAATACACCTAAAGTTTATTTGTTTTGTTATATCATAGTTCTTCTCAACTTTTCCAACAGTCTCGTTAACCCGGCTGTTTACTCATTAAGAAGGCCTCTAAGAATTCTCGAGTTCAGACAAGCGCTGGGTTTTTGCATAACAAGGCGTCGGAAGCCCGATAAACAGAGACGAAAGGAACAAAGGGGGAAGATAACAGGGGGTTCGCCCCAACGCCGGCAATATGACCATCAAAACAGCCAGATGACCAAAATCGTCTTCAAAAGGGTATTGAAAGAGAAACTATTGTCACTAAACTGTAATCAGCTATGTTGGTCTAATCAAGCAACTACATTGTGTTGTAAAAAATTTTGACAGAAATTTATTGTGTAGTGTAGCCAGGCACTTGAATAAATGAATGCATGGATGCATGAATGAAGGAATGAATACATGGACGGACGAACGAACGGCATGACATGCATGGCAGTGAAATTTGCAACCTGATTGGTTTAGTTTGTTTGTTTTGAAACGGAGAATTAAAAAAAAAGCGGTTTGATAAAAAGAAGTTATGGTATTTTGTAAACATTTTTAGCCTGGATGTAAGGAATAAAAGCTTGAGAGAAATAAAAAAAACATTAGGGCTATTTTTCGTGATATTTGTGGTAAGACCACGCCATCAGTATTGTGATGGCGTGGCCTTACATCGGAAATCAGGAGAGTGTGTCTAAAACAAATCTTAGAGACGTTTTTAAATTGTTTGGTAAACAGTTTTATCCAGTTTGTTTATCTGTTGTTTTAGAAAATGTGTTCAATTTTCTTATTAGAAACCCGTCAAATTTGTTGAAACACTTTTTTACATTATGCCCTTTACAATGTTGACTCCAGAGCCATAATATGGCTCTCGGTTGACTTAAACCTCGGACGTACACGCAAATTCATACCTCCACCGTTGTAACAGGGGGGAGGGGGTGGATGGAACCCTACCCCGAGTTTTTGATATGTTACAGTATTTTGAAACGATTTGGCCTTCAGTGGAAAGCCTTTGATCTTCTTAACAAGATGAGGTATATTTTATGGGTGATGGCGCTGTTGTAGGCCTGTGACGTCACCAACAATAATCGCCATCTTGGATATTACCAAGAATTTAAAATCAGGTTAAAACCGCAAGAAATGGCAATTTTTTTTGTGCTTTACATGAAAAATAACACATAAATAAGCACTTTGCTTGATTTTAGCCACAAGATATACTTTTATCGTTGAAAGAAGTTGAAAAACCATTTATTTTCCCCTAAAATTGGCTTGACCACCTGCTACTTGTGACGTCATATCTCGTAGCCATAGCATGCAACTGACCATCACCAGACTTGTTTGAAAATCTGCGCGAGGGATGAACGAACAGCTACTGAAAACGTTAGGTGCTAATGTTTTATCCTCTACGAAAAAACTCAGAAAAACCTTATGGGGGGTGACATTCACTCCTACCCCCCACCCACCCACCTTGTACGTCCAAGGGTTAAAAAATAGAAAGATTCTCAAAACCGAAGACGAAGAGAAGAATTGCATGCAGGGGACAACTAGATAGGCTGGTTGAGGAGATAGTGTAGTTTGCCAAATACCAACGCATTTATAACATTCCCAAATGTCCTGGCGCCGAGAAAATGTGTCACCCTATTAATCTGACATAAACTACCTAAACATGATGAGAGAGTGTTTGTAATATGTTCAACAAAGCTAAGGGTGGAGTCTACTTGAAGCCCCTGGTCTCGTGCAGAGGAGGCTACAGTAACTTCCTTTCCAAGAAGAGTGACGTGAAAGTCTGCAGGTAGTCTCTGTAGCATTTGTCGGGTTCCCAGCACCATCAACTTGGTCTTGTCTGGGTTGATCAAAAGACTATTATAGCAGCACTAAGATGCAATCTTTGATAAATCATCATTAATTTGCTGGACCACACTGCAAGTATCTTTGACAAAAAAATGACAAATAGAGTTTTGAATCGTCAATGTGTGATTCCATAGAACCAAGTTTCGGGATGTTGGAAAGGTCGTTAATGTAGATAGTAAATAGGGCCGGACCTAGGATGGAACCCTGTGGTACACCATGAGAAATAGCACCCAGAATTGAGGCCTCAGCACCGACCCTGACGTACTGTTGACGTCCCGACAAATAGCTTCCAAACCATTCCAGAGCGGTACAACCAATCCCCAGTGTCCTTATTTACGGAAAAATCAGGATCACACCAACCAGCAGCTGAAGCATTACTTTTAAATTTAATATAGGGATGCATGATTGAAATCGCCAACAGAAGGCGATTTCTCTGTACGCACTAGATAATATTCAACAAACCCATGGTCGTCGACAAAAAAGGAAACAATTCAAGCTGGCATTTTAAATCGAAGATCAACTCATAATATAACATTTCTTGCTGAGAGCTTTAATTGGTAATTTCATCTACAGTGCTTAGGAGAGTCGTTGAATGTTTTTTTTTATGATTTTGTCGCAAATTCAGGTACAAAGTAGTTTTTTAACGCCAGCTAATTAACTAAACATTAGCAGGAGGACTCGAGCCAATCGGAAACGGATGGATACTTGAATGAATAATTAATACAACTGTCTTAATATTTCCGAAATCTTTTATACTCTCGCATTAGGATACCGTTCTGGTTAGGTCATATAAATTTTGATCATCTATTTTTTATGCTTATTTTCTTCAAAGTTACGCTCAAGTAGCTGATATTTGGCTGATACGTTGTGAGAACTTATTAAGAAATTCAGACCATTAAGTCGTCTCAAAAAGTATGATAAATTTTCGCCTTCTCGGGCTAAGTCAAATAAGGGTTAAATTAGTTTCATTAATTAAACACCTGCATCATGATCCACAGGACGCATACAATGTATCTAAGGCGACAAGTTGATATCTTTTTCAAGTTTCTATATCGAGATACTTCAAGCCCTGCATCATGATCCAGAGACGCATTCAGTGTATTCAACGCAACGAGATAAATAGTTTCAGTTTTTCCTACATCGAGATACTTCCAATGCTGGTCACATATGACTCTTTGTTCAGGACGACAAATTTTATTATTTCATAAAAAAAATGAGCAACGTATCACCTGTCTCGCGCGCAAATAATACATCGTCCTCATCCTTAAAGTATTCAGTTCCTTCACGCCGGGTAGAAGGAAGAACTCTGTCCGTCGTTTTTTTGTTGGAAGCCGTCCTAATTGTCGCGGGAAACTTTCTCACAATTGCTCTCTTTGCAAAAGAGAAAAAACTTCCAAAGAAAAGCCTTTTTCTGGTTGTAAACATGGCTTTCGCGGATTTAATTTCAGGAGCGGTTTCCTTGCCTTTGTATGTTTACACATCTATCGGGCCCAGTTATCGGCTATGGAAAACATCATATAAAGCGTTAGATATCGGTTGGGACGTCAGTGATACCACCTTCTCGCAGGCATCATTAATTTCTGCTGTTTTTTTTAGCCTTTGAACGTTTTTACGCCATTTACTGGCCGCTAAAACACCGAACTTTGTCAACCAAAGCGTACTACATTACAATTGTCACCATCTGGACGCCGGCTTTGCTTATTTTGACGGTGTTCAACCCTGTCAAGTACTTAATTTCAGACAAAGAAGCTACGTATGCTTGGATGTCATTCCCTTTGCTGTTTCTATTTATGGTTTGTGCTTGTAACGTTGGTATTTGTAGAACTTTCCACAAGAGGAACGTTTCTTCACAACAGGGAAACAGGGCATCTCAAACCCAACGCTTGACCGCAACCTTGTTACTCGTGTCCACTACTTCTCTACTGTCTTGGCTTCCTCTAGTAACTGCAAACTACATATTTTATGTTCAAAACATTTATAAATCTAAATGGCATTTGATTTATGATATCATGAATATTCTCAACTTTTCTAACTGTTTTGTTAACTCGGTTGTGTACTGATTAAGAATACCTAAGTTCAGACAAGCACTAGCTTTATGCCTCACAAGATGCCAAAAGGTAATAAACAGACCGGGTGGACACGAAGAAAGAGATAGCCGAAGGTTTGCTTTGACGCCACTACCAAACAACTCGAGGCCTCTGCAGCAGGATTTTGAACTGAAACCTGTAGACACTAAAGTGTGATCTGCCATATTGGATGCCTTAATCAAAGCGAACTGTATGCTGTAACAATGTTGAACACCAAAGTTTTGTAGAACCTGGCGTTTATTAGTATTAAATCAAGTTTCAAATTTAAAATCTCGACGTTTTTTTTTCTTCTCTATTCTATTACACTCGCTTCGTAACTGCAGTTCGGCCTTAGCTGAAAAATAATGCAGAAAAGATCACAAGGAGACAAATTCCATTGTAAATTAGCTTGGTGCATCACTAAATAACGTTTTACTCGTATTCAAGTAAATTTTTTTAAGAAGTTTGCCTGCAAGATTCATAAGTTAATATGTTAATATGAAACATGCCCGCCCCCGTTCTCCTCTCTTGCGATAGATATAAGTTTCCTACGCCACTTCTGGTGGTCTTGAACCTCTTACTGTGACTTCCGCTCTATATACTTCTTCAGCTTTCCTTTCGGAGGCCCGTCTGTTCTGCGTATCTTGTTGGCACATTAACCAACAAGTTATTATGACATAACTCCACCGCTCTCTCCTCAAACGCACGCGCCACCGCCATCACTGAGTCGCCCTTTCTGTATAAATCCTCCTCGGTCAATCTTGAGCGCTGACCTGTGCCTCCCTTCTTTTTTGGTAAGTATCAAGGATGCTACTAATATTAGTTGCCTCCTGGTGTGGTCATGGTAATAACACACATGCGTATTTGAGTTGGTTTATTACGAAACTGGATTCACAGAACAGTAGTCAAGGAATACGGGTTACTTTACTGCTCTTTACCATGACTGGACTCATTCATATTACATGGTCGTCGCCAAAAAATGGTCAAGCAGGTCAAGTTGGCGTATCGTTAAATCCACATTTGTTTTGAAGGAGGTAATTTCCATTTCCATGCAGTCATGCGAAGCATTTTCAATGAGAGAAAAAATAATGTCAAGATTTTTTACTAAGACCATTGTTAACGTTTTTAAAACGATTAAAATCTACAGTGCTTAGGGAAATTGTTGAATGCATTTCACGATTTTGCCGCAAATTCAGTAAGGAAACATTTTTCTACCTAATGCACCGACAGGCCAAATTCTGTCGCTCTCTTGGCATTTTTTGCCTTCTGTCTTTAAAAGGCGTCTTACAAAACTGTCTCGAAACAGGAAGGCATATTGATATGCGCAGCATTTTGAGTACTCCTGCAAGCGATGTTCATGAACAACTGAAAACAAACTGCAAAGCGTTTAAAATTGCTCGAGAGGCTACTAACAAATAAAACAAATATAATTCGGTGAAACATTTACAGAGACAACAATTTTCATTCACGAAGACAAGTATTAACGTTTTTCTAAAGGTTGCGTTCCTTTTAGCCAAACTTTTTTCGGATTTGGACAATCCAGATTGTCTGGATTTTTGTGCTAGCCGGAACAAAAATCTGAAATTGAAGAAGCTCTCTGCTGCACTTATCTTCCTCTCAATTTCAACACATCTTTTTTTATTTCCCTCGACTGAATTAAGCGTCTTCTCGTGGAGAAATGGAAGGAAAGTAGCTCTTTTGTAGTTCACACTGGGACTGGTTAACTTAAAATTACTTGGAATTTGATTCAAGAAAGTTCAGAAGACAATTACGGATTCTCAAATGCTGAGAAACGCGCACTTAACACAAACACGCATTGGACACTATAGTTTTACGGTGAGAAACTCTAAACGTTTCCACTTCCTTACAGATTTAGAGTTACAATGGAACTTGAATATCATATAATACAATCCCTTAGCGGCATAGAACAACGGAGGAGTATAAATAACTTTTGCGTAAACTAACCTTGACCTGCCGTGTCTATATCGATGAACGAGCACGTTCTTGCGATCGAAAAGCAGCCTCGTTAAATGGAACTGATTGAGGTACCAATCTGAATGATCCAAGCGCTGAGGTGGATCGTTCAGATTGCAATCTTATATTGCTTTAGTCCTTAATGGAACGAAATATCAAATTTCGGATCGTAAAATCCGGATTTAGATTGGTCAAAAAGAACGCCTAACTTTTTGTTTTAAGCCACCTTCCCGGTGTTTGCTTTTTTCAAAGATGAACTCGAGGCAAGAAAATCGCTCACAGTTTTCTTTCTACAGCAAAATTTGTAATTAAATATTCTTCGAAACGTTTTCTTTCTATTTGAGGTTAGAAAATATATCTAAAGGCTTTTCAAAGTTCTGTAAGCTTATATCAAACCTGTATAAACGTGTATAAACTTGACGCATAAACTGTGCTCGACTTTATAAAATTAGATATAAAAAAAAAACAAACATCAAATACAATAATCGCTCAGGCTTACCATTCGAGATGCAGCTCCTGAAAGCTATCGAGTAAGGCCAGAATCGCTTGAGACTTTTAAATCCTCTTACGCATCAAGCAAAGTGAAAAACGAAAACGATGCCATCCGAAATCGGATTTCCGACTTCGAAAAGCGACGCATTCCTCAACCAAAAACCCAATAAACAAACCAGCAATGAATAACAGAAGACTCTTGACAGCGGCTGTTTTTCATTTTGTACATCCAGTGGAAAAAGACAGTTAAAAAAAATCACACCAAACGCTGCCAGCTTCAGCTGTCAAAGGAAACAAATTTCAAGACACTGCATATTTTTTTTTCAAATTTTGACCAATCAGAGCATAAACATTGGACGTAGAGCGTGACCAATGCGTGACCATGGTAAGAAAAGGTCTTTCCTGCTTGTATTCTTATAAAAACTGGCTGAATTTTCGCGTCCGAGGTCAGTTTGAAATCAAAATCTTAATAGTGCTGGGCCATAGTGACATAAACACAACATATTTCATATGAATTTTTGAAAAAATAAACTTGAGCCTGCAACCCTTTGAAAACTAGTAACTTGTCAGCGGATAACTTCAAAAATACTCAACCTCAATGGGCGACACCCGAGCCCGCGATACGGCCAGGTGATACTGGTCAGCGGATGCCCTGTTTTGACAGCTGTCAATTGATCATAACATTGAGGTGCAATCAGTTTTTTCCTGGGTTCCCAAACTAGCTAGAAAGTGTGAGTAAACATTGGTTTTCCTGTGATTTGGACGGACGGTCGTTTGTTCGGTTGGTGTACGGTCACGTGATTACAGAATTTTCTGGGATGTGTAGATTTACTTACCCATGGTGCTCTGCTGGCGTGCGCTTCACGCGTGCGAGAGCTCCGCTAAAAATTAGCAGAAGGACTTGATCCACTCGGAAACGGATAGACACTTAAATGAATAGTTTATTTTCCTGTATTGATATTTCCGAAATCTTGTTCTTACATTAAGGCACCGTTCTGGTAAGGTTATATAAATTTTAATCATACTGTCTTTTATGCTTATCATCTTTAATGGTTGCGCTTAAGTAACTGATATTTGGCCCATACGCTGAGAAGGCGCATGAACATATTCAGACCAATAAGTCTTCTCAAATAAATTGTGGAATATTTGTCGGGTAAGCCAAATAACGGTCAAATGAATTCCATCGATTAAACACTTGCATCATGATTAGGAAATTTTAATCATTCAAACTCGTCCTTAGGGCTTTTCCCTCAAAAAATGGGTGGGGCGGGAAAAGGCCCTGGCATCGGCTGGTCACGTTTACAGCCTAAATATAATATTCCCGAGAAGCTAATTTATATGCAAAAACTTGCTGGCTTTGCGCTGACAGAAGTCGAACGGAGCAACAATGGAAAATAATAACATCACGAACTATGTCAATATTTTCGCGTGTGTGCGATTCAAAAGCTTAAGATCCATTAAATTGCGTATTATTTTAAATGCTACAATTTTATGAAAGGGCGTACTGGCTCTACATTGTCACGTACAAAATATGTCAAATGCTTCAGAGTTGAGACAAGCTGTTATCGAGAAGGGCTTCGACTGAAATTCATCGTGACTGTGAAATTACTGTAAGATCGGAAAGTGATTTTGTCTAATGTCAAACAAAAATGCGGGCCTTTGCCTCCAGGATCGGCAGTGAATTTAAACAAATTTTAACTTAATTGAAATAGAATTGTTCATCAAAATGCTTTATGGAGTCTGGTCTTCTCTAGAACCCGACCATGAAATAAACAAATCTCCGCGCCGGATTCAAGTCAGCCCTCCAGCCACAGGTAACCCAGGCTCTGTTATAGTACCAAAGTACGGTTCCAATAAAATTACAGTGTATGTATTGGATAAAAGTACGATCCTAAAATTTGTAGAAAATACCAAATATAAGTCAATGAAACTTACCCTGCAGTTAGTTGTTGTTTTCCTTATTGCTCCAACGAAGTTTCGTGATAATTTGTTCAAATTCACTCTATATACCATTATAATATACAAGGTAGGAGACACGAGATGCCATCTTCGCCGCCATGCTCTCATTCAACACACATTTTCCCACGAAATTCGAACTCCAACAAAAAATAAACATGTCAGGATCGTAGTAATAGGATAGCAGCAGATATAGAAACCAATGAAGCCTTCCCAGATAGAAAAACGAATCCCGCAGACTTTGACAAACTCGAAGGATGTAATCCAAAATGGCCGAGAATATGCTCCCGAAGTAGCCGCGCCAGATCAACGCGCGGCCAAGAAAATGAGGCCTGGGCACTGTACAAAAAAATTTATCCCGGGTGTCCTGGGTTGACCTTTCTAGGGACCGATAGATAGCTTTACCAAAGTTAGCCACCCCTGCTGGAAATACATTTGATCGAGGGCTATTGTTCACTTGAGACAAACGCGACTCGCCCAAAGAGAATACATGTTCCAGTGCAAGCGTCAAAATGAGAAAAAAGGAAACACGTAAAAGGTGATGTTTGCATTTTGCATTTTTTTAACTCTCGGGAAATTCCAATTTTCAAAGCGCATACGCTTAATTGACCACGGCGACAGCCGATACATGTCTTTACCAAAGTTAGCCACCCCTGCTGGAAAGACATTTGGTCGAGGGCCATTGTTCACTTTAGTTGAGACAAACGCGACTCTCCTAAGCAAACAACATGTTCTAGTGCACACGTCAAAATGAGAAAAAAAAAGCACGTGCATCAAGCTTTTTTTTAGATAAACAATCAAATTAAGTGTGATCATGTGATGCACACTCCAAGCTGATGTTTTGCTAATCTATAAAATTGGTGTTTGTTGTTAATGTTGTCGTTGTCACCAAGTTTGTCAAAGTCTGCGGGATTCGTTTTCTTATCTGGGAAAGCTTCATTAGTTTCCATATCCGCTGCTATCCTATTACTACGATCCTGGCATGTTTATTTTCTATAAGTTGTGTTGAAAAAGATCATGGCGGCGAAGATGGCATCTCGTGTCTCCTACCATGTATATTGTAATTGTATATAGAGTGAATTTGAAAAAATTATCACGAAACTTCCTTGGAGCAATAAGGACAACAACAACTAACTGCAGGGTAAGTTTCATTGACTTATATTCAGTATTTCCTACAAATTTTAGGATCGTATTTTTACCCCATACAAACACTGTAATTTTACTTGAACCGTACTGTGGCACTATCACAGAGCCTGGGTTACCTGGGCTCCAGCCATAAACGATGACAGGTCGCCGATCTGAAACATTTTAAGACCTCTTATATCTTTTCTCTTCCGAGGATAAGTACAAAGGATTTTCCTTATATTAAAGGAAGATTGACGGATCGATTGGAATCAACTACAGCTCTGTCAATTTTAAATGGACCCAAGTCTTTCTTTGTTGCCAGTCGTTTGATCGCAGAGGTCAATGAATTTTTTAAAAATACAGGTCATACAAGATAAGTCTAAACCAACGCATGTCGCTATGATATGGCTGAGAGTTAAGGTGAATAGAACTAGGCTGTGTACGGGTGTCCACTTCGCAAGAAATTAAATAAAATATCGGAAGAGTCGCGAAAACGAACTTTTCCAGCACAAACTTTGTGCATCTACGATAGGTTGTTTGTCATTTATATCGCTCTATAAACAGAAGTTTTACAAATTTTACCCGCTGTCCCCTTCATAGAAATTGGGGGAAAGCAAAAAATTACCATAGCCAGTATCTGTGACAAAAAGGAAATCTTGTAAAATTTTTCGTTAATCGCCAAGAGATATAAAAAGCTGCCCAAGATTGCGCTGTGGGGTTACGCATAATTTTAGCTTTTCACATAGCGCTAATTTATTACACCCAGGATTTTAGGGTGTACGAGGCGACACGTGACCAGCCGATGCCAGGGTTTTTTCCCGCCCCTCTCATTTGTTAAGAGAAAAGCCCTGGGAACGAGGTTGTTAATCATTGACTTTTTTAGGCTAATCATCTGCAAAAGTGTCCCCTTGGATATTTGGTCCATACGTTGAAAAAGCTTTTTATCAAATTTAGTCCAGCAGGTCGTCTCAAAAGATAGAATAAATTGTTGAATATTTGTTAGGGTAAGCCAAACTTACGGTTAAATTAGTTTCATCAATTAATTTCACCTGCATCCACAGAACGTATACAGTGTGTATTAAAAGGCGGCGAGATAAGTATTTTCTTTCCTACATAGAGATAGTTCATTCTCCTTCAAGATCCACAGACGCAGTACACTGTATTTAAGGCAACGACACAAATATCTTCAGTTTTTCCTACATCGAGATACTTCAAGTCCTGGCCACATATCACCTCTTGTTCAAGAAGCAAAAAATTCTTGTTTCATACGAATTAAAAAATGAGGAACGTATCACCTGGCACGAGCGCAAATCGAGTAATAAGTCTTCCTCTTACACGCTGTATTCTGTATTCGCTGTGCCTTCCTGTCCCACATTTTAGCCAACTGTCTGTAAACCTGACGTCATTTTTGAGGATATCGGAAAATATCCTTCAAATTTGGTCAAAGTCAGTTGGTTATGAAAAGTTATCAGGAAGATTTGAGCCAATTTGAAACGGATATATATGTGAATGAGTAACTATTATAAATATCTGTCCTAGTATTTCCAAGTTCTTACTCTTGCATAAAGGGACTGTTCTTGTTTGGTTGAATAAATTTTAATCATTTACTTTTTTATGCAAGTCGTCTGCAAAAATGCCCTCTTGTAATTGATATTTGGCCGATACGTTGAGAAGGCGTGTTAACAAATTTAGTCCAGCAAGTAGTCCCAAAAGATGAAATAAATTGCCGAGTATTTGTTAGGCTATGCCAAAATAACGGTTAAATTAAGTTTTATCATTTAACGTCACCTGCATCCACAGAACACATATAGTGTGTATATTAAAAGGAAACGAGATGAAGGTTTTTTTGCTACATCGAGATAGTTTATTCTGTTTTATGATCCACAGACGCAGTACAGTGTATTTAAGGCAACGACAAAGATATCTTCAGTTTTTCCTACATCGAGATACTTCACGTCCTGGCCACATATCACTTCGCAATTCTTGTTCAAGAAGCAAAATATTATTGTTTCATACAAAAAAATGAGGAACGTATCACCTGGCACGAGCGCAAATCGAGTAATAAGTCTTCCTCATACACGCTGTATTCTGTATTCGCTGTGCCTTCCTGTTCCTCATTTTAGCCAACTGTCTGTAAACCTGACGGAAAATATCTTTCAAATTTGGTCAAAGTCAGTTGGTTATGAAAAGTTATCAGGAAGATTTGAGCCAATTAGAAACAGATATATATGGGAATGAATAACTGTTATAAATATCTGTCCTAGTATTTCCAAGTTCTTACTCTTGCATAAAGGGACCGTTCTAGTTTGGTTGTATACATTTGAATCATTTACTTTTTTATGCAAGTCATCTGCAAAAAAGCCCTCTTGTAAATTAATGTTGGGCCGATACGTTGAGAAGGCGTATTAACAAATTTAGTCCAGCAAGTCGTCCCAAAAAAATGATATAAATTGCCGAATATTTGTTAGGCAAAAAAGCCAAAATAACGGTTAAATAGGTTTCATCGATTAACTTCACCTGCATCCACAGAACGCATACAGTGTGTATATTAAAAGGAGACGAGATACGTATCTTTTTTGAGCCAATCAGAAACAGATAGATATCAGAAACTGATAGATATGTAAATGAATAATTATTATAATTATATGTCCTAATATTTCCGAGTTCTTGCTCCTGCATAAAGGAACTGTTCTAGTTAGGTTGTCCCCAGTACAAATTTTAATTATTTGCTTTTTCATGCCGCTAATCATCTGCAAATCCCTCTTGTAATTGATGTTTGGCCGGTACGTTGAGAAGACGTATTAACAAATTTAGTCCAACAAGTTATCCCAAAAGATGACATAAATTACCGAATATTTGTTAGGCTATGCCAAAATAACGGTTAAATTACGTTTTATCATTTAACCTCACCTGCATCCACAAAACACCTACAATGTGAACATTTAAAGGAGACGAGATAAATGTTTTTCTTACATCGACAGAGTTCATTCTGTTTTATGATCCACAGACGCAGTACAGTGTATTTGAGACAACAAGATAAATATCTTCAGTTTTCCCTACACCGAGAGATACTTCAAGTCCTCGACACATCAAGAAGAAAAAAAAAGCAAGTATTTCATACAAAAAAAATAATGAACGTATCAACTGGCATGAGCGCAAATAATACGTCTTCCTCATACACGCCATATTCAGTTTCTTCACGGGTAGAAGGAATAACAGTATCTGTCTCTTTCTTGTTAGAAGCCGTCCTGATTATCGCGGGAAACTTTCTCACAATTGGTCTCTTTGCAAAAGAGAAAAAACTTCGAAAGAAGAGCCTTTTACTGATTGTAAACATGGCTTTCGCGGATTTGATTTCAGGAGCTGTTTGCTTGCCTTTGTATGTTTACTTATATATCGGGCCCATTTATCGGCTATGGAAATCGGATCTGACATCATACAAAACGTGGCGTATCGGTTTCGATGTCGTTGATACCACCTTCTCGGAGGCATCATTAATCTCAGCTGTTTGTATAGCCTGTGAACGGTTTTACGCCATTTTTCGGCCGCTGAAACACCGAACTCTATCATTCAAAGCGTACTTCATTGTAATTGTTATCATCTGGACGCTGGCTATGCTTGTTTCCGCGGTGTGCAATACAGCAAAATACTTAATTTCAAACAAAGCAGCTATTTATGCTTGGATGTCATTCCCTTTGCTGTGTCTATTTATTATTTGTCTTTGTAACATTGGTATTTACAGAACCTATCACAAGAGAAAGGTGTCTTCACAACAGGGAAACAGAGCATCTCAAACCCAGCGCTTGACCGTAACCTTGTTGCTCGTGTCCACCGTCTCTTTACTGTCATGGCTTCCTCTTGTGACTGCAAACTACATATTTTTTGTTCAAAACACCACTATACCTAACAAATTTTTGATTTATAATATCATAAATATTCTCAACTTTTCAAACTGTTTTGTAAACTCGGTTGTCTACTCATTAAGGATACCTGAGTTCAGAGAATCATTGGTTTTGTGTTTCACAAGACGCCAAACAGTTATAAACAGGGACGAGCACGAAGTTAAGGAAGAGATAACAGGGAGTGTGCTTTAACGCCGGGGATAGAGCCATCAGCAATATCAAGGAAGTCAAGGTATCTACAGCAGGAGTTTGAACTGGAATCTGTGGACACTAAACTGTGATCAGCCATGTTATCATGCACATCTGACTGCATGCTGTAAAAATGTTAAACACTAAATTTATGTAGAGCCTGGCGCTTTAAATTTGAAATTTTGAATCTATTGATGCTTTTTTTCCTTCTCTATTTTGATAGACTCACTTTGTAACTTCGGTTCCTTAACTGAACCATAATGTAGTAAAAGTCATTTGTACAGAACGTCCAGAATCATCAAGTATTTATTCCTCTAGAAGTCAAATTCCGCAGTAAATTAGCTTCCTCTGGTGTAGAAATTCATGTAAAGTTTTAAAGAAGTTCAACGACAAGATTCTTGATTTACTTCATTTTTTCCCCTTTTTTTCCTCTTTTTTCCCCTTCCATATACTCCTTGTAGCATTTTTGTCAATATTCTATGTTGGTTCAGCTATTAAACTTTTCATTACGCATAATTTTGTCTAATCATTTCGCACAAAATCTATCTAATATCCAAGCTGTATATTTTTTATTACCTATCTAACTATAACTGAAAAGCAAAATGTTAAATTATATCGTTAACACTGAGTATTGCTCTTATCGCGAACAGGATATTATTTTTTCAAAAGGGAACAAATTAAAATTTTCAGTTACCGAATATTCAATATGTTTTATCATGCATCCAGTCGGCAGCCTTCTTCCCGGACATTGCAAAAATTATTCCTAAGTTAAGTCTGCCTTCAAAGGTGGGAGACGTTTGGTTATTTTAAGATTCTTTAATTAAAGTTGCAAAAAACTATAATAGATAACTAAGTATTTATCACCGTTCTGATGTGAAGCGCAAATAATGAGTTCTCTTAATTTCTCTTCCTTGTTGATTTTTCGAGTGCTGAGCCAAATTTCTAATAACTGTAGGCAATTATTTTCGTTGGTCATTTATGAAGTGATCTATTGTCCTTTGAACTTCCTCCCTTGACATTAAAATTTTCACCGTTATCGTAATTAGCAAAGACGTCAATTGTGTAAATAAGGAAGTTGAAGAATTTGGATTTGTTCAAGTAATATAGCTGGGACAAAAAGAACTTCTTTAGGTTAACATTTCACAATGTTTAGTCAGTAGCTTTACAGCACACAGACCGATCTTTCAAAAAGCATAATACACAAAAACAAAAAACAAAAACTAAGACAAGTTTATGTTATCCATGAGGTTAGTTTGTGTTTTCTTTCCTCTTTTTTTCTATAACAAACTAAGACCAATATTTTGCAGCGTAAGGAACACCCAGTACACGCAAAGTTCACGAAATGAAGATAATATGGGAAGATGAGTTTTCAGTCATTGACACAGCCGGCTATGGAGAAAAACTCCGAGTACTCTCGATAGCAGACGAACCTATGGCCTTGTGATTACTAGTCCAGATGCTCTACCACAAAGCTACAAGACATTTTTCGGAGCTAAGGACACTAAACTAGGTTTATGTGACAAAAATCTTGCAATATTACTGCAAGGAAGCCAGTCCGAGAACATTGTTTAAAGGTCTCTTTGGTTTTGTTATAAACAACTATTCATCTAATGAGATCGAGGTTAACTTGTCATGATAAACAATTTTATGTAAACTTTTCATACATGTGCTAAGACATTTTTAATTTTCTTCAGTTTCATCTGTCTATTCCAGCAATATAAATTAATTTCTCTAATTGACCAAAGCGCAAAAAGTGTCCAATGTCGTGAAGCTTAAATATTGTTGTTATTACGCGCTGAACATTAATTTTCAATTGCCCTAAAAATTGGAGTGCATATATTTTAATGGTGACGAATGAAGGCAGGAAATAATTACACTTGCCTTTTGTCAAAAAAAACTAATAATTTCTCGAGCCTTTTCATTTGTGAGACTTTTAACATTTTTTTTCTTAATTTCACGATTATACCACATATTTAATATCGTGGGTTACAATTGCGCCCACAATCGTGTAGGTTTTATTTATTTTTTATCAATTGCCGGATTGCCATTCTATCATCAAGGAAAGGATCGGACAGGCGATAAATACCTGGCTTCAAAGAAAGAAACGTTCAAACCGATTACTCCATCGTCTTAGTTGAAAATAAATTGGCGCCTGTTTGTAGTCTCAATAATCAGCTTTATAAAAGTAGATTGAGTTTGATCGTCCGGGTGAACGTAGTCCTGAACAGGACTGTTGTCGTTGACCGTGACCGACGTTTCGACAACCTGTGCGGTAGTCATCTTCAGAGTCAAAGTGAGTTGTATCACGTCAGTTGATGGTATTATACTCTGGTTATTGACCTGATTGGGCAATTTCTTCACGATGTTATTGGTAGTCTGCCAGTTAAGCCGTGATGTTATTGGCTATGAAAACTCGTAATGTAATTGGTGCTTTATGTTGAACACCTTTACTTACAGTGTATGTGTTATCAACGGAACAAAATTAATTTACGGAACAAATATCATAAGTTTCGTTGACGCATCCAGTTACCTTTCAGTAGCTCGGCAACCTACTGTACTCCACTTAAGAAAACCACTTTCAGCATTGTTCAGGACGGCATTCAGATCGATTTTTTCAACCACATCTTCTCGGTAGTACAACCAAGAATCCTCTTTATCCATCATAACACACGAATGTTGTCTTTGACTTGGGTGCTGAATAGCACAGCCGTGACAGCGATTCAACTTTTCTTCTTGAATTAGTTCGTCAACCATATTGGCGTAAGTAAGTTGGAAGATATGGCCGATAAGACCAGCTATACTTTGCCGTTGAACTTGTTTCACTTAATCAATAGTCAATAAACGCCCACGTCTCGAATCAACGTGAATGTTTGAAACCATCTTGTTTATACTACTGAATCTCGAGAATGATTTGCTTGGAAAGGAATGACCATTTTATGTGTTTTGAAACAATAGAAAAAACTGGCAGGTAAAAAATATACCCTGACATCATCTTACCTGGAAAAAACATGACACCATCATGACCAAGTAGGGACATGATATCACTATTCTATTTATAGATTATGATGTCAACATTTTTTGATGACGTCAACCCCTAGGGTATTCTGACGTCACTTGCTCCTTGCCAGCTGAAAATAGACTATGACATCATCCTATCTTAATGTAATGCATGACGTCATGGTCGTTAATTTAAACTATGACATCATCCTATCTTAATGATATGTATGACGTCACCGGCGTTAATGTATTCCCCCGAAAGTTAATGGATTCCCCCGCAAAAAAAAGAGTAACCGGTCCCTCCTCCACTACTGGGCTTGTTAATTTCACCAGCCGCTATAGCCTTTTAACGATTTTTACGCCATATACTGGCCGTTGAAACACCAAACTATGTCATTTAAGGCATACTACATTATAATTTTTATCATCTGGACACTGGCTTTCCTTTTCTCCGCGGTGTTTAACATGGCAAAGTTCTTAATCTCATTTAAAGCAGCTTCTTTTTGTTGGATGTCATTCTCTTTGCCGTCTCTATTCATTGTTTGCGCTTGCAGCATAGGTATTTGGAGAAAGTTTCAACTGAGGAATATTTCTTCACAGCAACAAAACAGAGCCTTCCTAGACAAACGCTTGACGTTAACTCTGCTTTTCGTGTCCACCATTTCACTACTGTTATGGCTTTCCTTAGTCCTCGCCAATTGTCTTATTGATATCCTCATGATTAATATACCTAAAGTTTATTTGTTTTATTATATTATAGTTCTTCTCAGCTTTTCCAACAGTCTCGTTTACCCGGCTGTTTACTCATTAAGAAGGCCGTTAAGAATTCCCGAGTTCAGACAAGGGCAGGGTTTTTGCATAATAAGACGTCGGAAGCTGATAAACAGAGACGAAAGAAACAAAGGGGGACTTAACAGGGGGTTCGCCCCAACGCCGGCAATACGACCATCAACACAGCCAAATGACAAAAATCGTCTTTAGAAGGGTATTGAAAGAGAAACTATTGTCACTAAACTGTAATCAGCTATGTTGGTCTAATGATGCAACTACTTTGTGCTGTAAACAATTTTGACAAAGAAATGTAATGTGTAGTGTAGCCAGGCGCTTAAATAAATGAATGCATGGATGCGTGAATGAAGGAATGAATGAATGAATGCATAGACGGACGAACGAACGGCATGACATGCATGGCAGTGAAATTGGCAACCTGATTGGTTTAGTTTGTTTGTTTTGAAACGAAGAATTAAAAAAAGCGGTTTGATAAGAAGAAGTTATGGTATTTAGTAGACATTTTTAGCCTGGATATAAGGAATAAAAGCTTGAGAGTAATTAAAATACATTAGGGCTATTTTTCGTGATATTTGTGGTAAGGCCACGCCATCAGTATTGTGATGGCGTGGCCTTACATCGTGAATCAGGAGAGTGTGTCCAAAACAAATCTTAGAGACGTTTTTAAATTGTTTGGTAAACAGTTTTATCCAGTTTGTTTATCTGTTGTTTTAGAAAATGTGTTCAATTTTATTGTTAGGCAACCGTCAAATTTGTCGAAACACTTACAATGTTGACTCCAGAGCCATAATATGGCTCTCGGTTGACTTAAACCTCGGACGTACACGCAAATTCATACCTCCACCGTTATAACAGGGGAAGGGGGTGGATGGAACCCTACCTGGAGTTTTTTATATGTTACAGTATTTTGAAACGATTTGGCCTTCAGTGGAAAGCCTTTCATCTTCTGAACAAGATGAGGTATATTTTATGGGTGATGGCGCTGTTGTAGGCCTCTGACGTCACCAACAATGTTCGCCATCTTGGATATTACCAAGAATTTAGAATTTAAAATCAGGTTAAAACCGCAAGAAATGGTAATTTTTTTGTGCTTTACATGAAAAATAACACATAAATAAGAAATTTTTGCTTGATTTTAGCCACAAGATATACTTTTATCGTTGAAAGAAGTAGAAAAAACCATTTATTTTCCCCTAAAATTGGCTTGACCACCTGCTACTTCTGACGTCATATCTCGTAGCCATAGCAACTGACCATCACTAAACTTGTTTGAAAATCTGCGCGAGGGATGAACGAACCACACTGCTAGTATCGCTGAAAAAAAATGACAAACAGAGTTTTGAATCGTCAATGTGTGATTCCAGAGAACCAAGTTTCGGGATGTTGGAAAGGCCGTTAATGTAGATGGTAAAGAAGTAGTTAGTAAATGCTGCCATCTCCCTCACCTCATTTTATTTCTACCTCATCTCGCAAAAGTCGCTCTTTTGTTCACTCATTTCGCAAAACTCATTCGTATTGCTACATTCGTTCAATTCATTCGTTTCGTTCAATTCATTCGTTTCGTTCGCTTCGCTCACTCAACTCACTCATTTTCACTCATTTCGCAAAACTCATTCGTATTGCTACATTCGTTCACAATAATCGCTCCATTGCTCGAAGATGTAGAAATAAAATGAGGTGAGGGAGATGTCAGCATTTACTAACTACTGTGTAATAAATAGTGATATTGAATCAGAAAATAAAAAAATTGATTTAAAGAAATAAATTGATTTAAAGAAATAATATATCATTATAATTATACGGCATGAGCAATCAATCAAATACCATTTTTCAAAATTTTACAGATAAACAACTTCAGAAATTGTCTTTGGATGAATTAAAAAAAATTGTAGCACAAGAAAAAAAAGGTCTTAAGAAAGATTATAAAGAATTAGAAAAAAAGAGAAAATTGATTGAAAAATATAGAAAATTGACAGAATATAGAAAAAAAGTTAAACAAGGAAAAGTTATAAAAAAGAAACCTCAAGTTGTTAAAAAACATCATTCCAAAAAGATAAAATCATTTGAAGATTATTTTGAGGAATGTATAAAAAATAAAAAAATTCCTAAAGATACACCTTCTTATTTACGAAAAGCTCTTGAGAGAGCTATAAAAGAGTATGAACAAGGAATTGAAATTGAGAAATCAGCTTTAAATGAATTTGCTAAAAAATATATTATAAAGGGAGAGTCAGGTATTTTTCCTAAAGAGTTTTTTAGAATTAAAAAAAACATTATTAAGAATTTTCTTAAAAATCATCGAAACACTAAACTAAAGTTTTTATTAGATACTGTTATGGAAAAAAAGGAAAAATTAAAAGATAGTCAATTAACTATTAAAATTCAAGATAATTCATATTTTCATTCTAATACACATAATAATTTTATTTCAACTGATGTAAAAGATTTACTTAGTAAAAGTAATAGAGAAATTATTGAAAGTATATCTACTTATCAACAAAATGGTAGTGGGTGGTATTTTAAAGAAATTAAACAACTAGAAATTCATACTACTGAATTTAAACCAATGAAAGGTTCTTCTTATATTCCTCTTCCAGATTGGATTATGAGAAAAAAAGCAATTGTTAGTATTCGAAATAAAGATGATAAATGTTTTATTTGGTCAATACTTCGTTATCTTCATCCAAGAGAAAAAATGATAGCCGTTTGTCAGATTTAAAAAAATATGAATTTTCACTTAACACTAAAGGAATTACTTTTCCAATGAAAGTAAAAGACATTACCAAATTTGAGAATCTTAATCCAGATATTCCAGGAATAAATGTTTTTTCAAATGATGATATGACTATTTATCCTTTGAGAGAGGTAAAGAAAGATTGTAAAAATACTATTGATTTATTTTTGTATGAAGAAGATGGTAAATTTCATTATTCACTAATTAAAAACTTTTCCCGTCTTATACGTAGTCAAATAACTTCAAGAACAGATGAACCAATACAAATTTGTAAGAGATGCTTTTGTCATTTTACAAAACCAGAATTACTAGAAAAACACATCAAATATTGTTCTAGTAATAAAACAGCATTTGTAAAAATGCCAAAACCAAACACATCTTTACATTTTAAAAATTATGATAGACAACTTCCTATTCCTTTTGTTGTTTATGCAGATTTTGAATGTTTTACTAAACCAATGAATAGTTGTAGTCCTAATCCTAAAGATTCTTACAATTATAACTATCAAAAACATGAACCATCAGGATTTTGTTTTTATGCAAAGGGAATTGCTGGTAGAAGAATTAAACCAATTATTTATACAAAAACTTCTGAGGATGAAGATGTAGCAAAAATATTTGTAAAAAAACTTACCGAATTGACTAAAGGAATTTATAACGATTTTTATTGTAGACCAAAACGTTTAGTAATGAATCCAAAAACACAAAAAGAATTTAATGCAGCAGTTAATTGTCATATTTGTGGGGGAAAATTAGGGGATGATAAAGTTAGAGATCATTGTCATTTTACAGGTGAGTACCGTGGAGCAGCACATAACAAATGTAATCTTATGTGTAAAAAACCAAGAATACTACCAGTTATATTTCACAATCTTCAGGGTTATGATGCACATCTATTTATTAAACAACTTGCTAAAATAGATGGTAAACTTGAATGTATTCCATCTACTGAAGAAAAATACATTTCATTTTCTAAAACTATTAAAGTTGGTGAGTACAAACATATTTGTGGTAATATTCTTCCAATAAATTTTGAAATCAGATTTTTAGATTCATTCAAGTTTCTTCAAACATCACTTGCCAATCTTGTATCAAATTTATCACCAGATGACTTTCATAATACAAAACATGTATTTAAGAAAAATATATCACTATTAACTAGAAAAGGGGTTTATCCTTACGATTTTGTTTCATCACTTGATAAATTATCTGAAACACAATTACCACCAAAAGATGAATTTTATTCAAAACTTAATGATGAAGATATATCAGATGAAGATTACCAACACGCAATAAAAGTGTGGAATACATTTGGATGTAAAACAATTAAAGATTATCATGATTTATATCTTAAGTCTGATGTTCTACTATTAGCAGATGTATTTGAAAACTTTAGATCAACTTGTATTAAACATTACAAGCTAGATCCAGCTCATTACTACACATCTCCTGGATTAGCTTGGGATGCATGTCTAAAAACTACAGGACAAAAGTTACAGTTATTACATGATTATGATATGTTAATGATGTTTGAGCGTGGCATTCGTGGTGGAATAACACATATATCAAAAAGATATTCAGAAGCAAATAATAAATATATGAAAAATTATAATCCTGAAAAGAAATCAAGGTTTATTCAATATTTGGATGCAAACAATCTTTATGGATGGGCTATGAGTCAAAATCTTCCAACACATGGATTTAAATGGATGAAAGATATATCATTGGAAAAGGTAGATAAAATTTTAGATAAAATAAATTGTAGCATGTCAAATACTGGTAAGAAGGGTTATATATTTGAAGTTGATTTGGAGTATCCACAACATTTATGGGAAACACATAATGACTATCCTCTAGCACCTGAGACAATTAAAGTTAATGGTGTTGAAAAACTAATATGTCATTTCAAAACCAGAAAAAATTATGTTATACATTATCGAACTCTTAGGCAATGTCTTGAGTTGGGTATGAAGATTACTGCTGTTCATAGAGGAATATCATTTTACCAGTCTCCTTGGATGGAACCATACATTAGAAAAAATACTGAACTTCGAAAGAAAGCAGCTAACAATTTTGAAAAAGACTTTTTTAAATTGATGAATAACTCAGTTTTTGGAAAAACAATAGAGAATATAAGGAAGCGACAAAATATACATCTTGTTGATGATCGTAAAAAAGCACTTAAACTATCAAATCGCCCAAATTTTGATAGATGTACAATATTTGATCGCAATCTTGTAGCAATACATATGAAAAATACTGAAGTGTATTTTAACAAACCAGTATATGTTGGTCAATCAATTTTAGATTTATCAAAATCTCTAATGTTTGATTTTCATTATAACTACATCAAAAATAAATATGGAAAAAAAGCTGAGTTATTGTTTACAGATACAGACAGTCTAATGTATGAAATTAAAACCAAAGATTTTTACAAAGATATATATGATGATGTAAAAGATAAATTTGATACTTCTGATTATCCATCAGATCATCCTTCTGGAATAATTACAGGAGCTAATAAAAAAGTTATTGGTATGTTTAAGGATGAAGTAGCTGGAAAACAGATAACACATTTTGTTGGATTGCGACCAAAACTTTATAGTTATAAAGTTGAGGATGAAAAAGAATTAAAGAAGTGTAAAGGAATAAAGAAAAATGTAATAAAAAAGAAATTAGATTTTGATGACTATGTTAAATGTTTGTTTACTGGTGAGAAAGAATTGAGATCTATGAAAATTATAAGAAGTGAAAATCATGATATATATTCTAAAGAGGTTAACAAAGTAGCTCTAAGTAGTCAAGATGATAAAAGACAGGTCTTAGATGATAAAATTCATACTTTAGCATTAAGATAAAAAAATTTAAAAATTAAATACTCTTAAAATAAATAAATGTCCTACACAGAGGAAGAAATAAAAAAATATTTAGATATACTACATAATTATAAAATAGAGAGGGAGGGGGTCACAGAGGGAACCATAGGTTCCCCTATATGTAAAGGTTGTTCAAATACAGAATCTTTTTCATCATATTTAGGTCAAAATATGTGTAATGAATGTGGAACACTTAATGGTCATGTTTTAGGTCAATTTGATATAAAAGATTTTGATAGATTATACTATCGAAAAAAGAGTATTTATCATAGGAAGTATTATTATGATAAAAAAGTTAGAAATATTTCTAAATTAATAAATCTTACTGATGAACAAAAAATTGAACTTTACAACAGACTATTAAAAATAGACAATTACAACATTAATATAATAAACAAGCAATATTTAAGAAAGAGAATGATAAATATCAATTATGTAATAAAAAAAATTTTGGAGAAAATGGGATGTGAAAATTATAAAAATATTAAAGTTAAAATTAATCCTCAAACTTTAGAGATTTATGATAACTGGTGGAAAAGTTATAATAATCTTCTATAATAATTTTATATTAAATTAATATAAAATTTAATCTTTTAAATAATAATAAAAATTATCAAATACTTGATAGATACATTTAAATGCTTTTGTTTCACAATATAAATCTCCATCTATTTCAAAATCTAGTTTTATTTTATCTAAAACTTTAAATATTAATTCAATATCAAGACTTTCATTTTCAATTTTATCTTCTATTTCTTTTAGATAATTTTCATATTCACTTTCATCAAACATTTTTAAGTAAAATTTAAGATATTTTTCTAGTTTATCTTTTTCTACTTTCATTTCTTCAAAAGATAGTATATATTCATAATGTAAAAATTTGTAAACTTTTTTCATTATTTTTCTTCCATATTTTTCAATATCAGATTTTCTAAGAATAATTTCTTCCATTATTTGTTCTATAATTATATTAATCTAATCCTTTATGAAAAATCCAATATAAAATACCAGTGAGATAACCAAGAACTTCACTACGAATTGGAAAGTCAAATACATATACACATCCTCTTCCAAGTTTATAACGATCGTAAAAAGATTTAAAAGCTTTTTGAAATATTAAATGATTATTAATTACTCTACTATTAGATTTAATAGGTATATTATTTAGTATATATATTATATTTTCAAGTGGAATATTTTTTTTAAAAGTATTTTCGTATAAGTATCTATATATCAATGCTATCTTTATAGTATTTTCTGAAAAATCTAAATTTTTTTTATATGTAGAGTAGTAAAAATTAACATAATTAACAATAGTGTTTATCATTTTATTAATGATATATATAAAATATGTTTTGTTAATTTATGTTAGACATATCTGGTAATAATATTGTTTTTTCTATATCTGGTTTTACTTCAACTTCTTTAGACAAGACATAATCCCATTTAGTGTAGTAAGAACTATAAGTGATAGCATTTTTAGATTTACCCAAAAGAATATATAAATAATCATTAAAATTATCTTTTTCAGGATTATCTATTATTTCCTCTTTTATATTTTTAGAAAATTTAAAAAATAGAGTTTTCTCTAAATCTTGTAGTTTATCAAAAATCTTAACTGATGATTTATTACTAAGTTTTAAGTTATGTCTATATTCATAAATAAATGAAAGTAATGAATAATGTTTTAATAAACACCTTTTATAAATATCAGATTTACTATTCATTATTAAAGGGTCATCAAAAAAATAAGATCCACCTTTGCTGTCGTAATATTTTGTATCGGGGTTATCTAAATCGTAATAACTAAATGAGATATTTTTAGTTTCTCGTGGACCGCAATTTACTCTTTTATTCCCTATTATATTAAAGTTATAATGTAATACATGTACAAAATCATCGTCAATATGTGGATTTTCTTCTAATTTTAAATCAACTTTAAGATGCAAAGTAGAATTTTCATACATCATATTTCTTATTATACTCCTAAGATTTTCAATACTATAAACTTTTAAATCTTCATTTACTTGTTTTTCGTCTGAGTATTGTAAAGACATTTTATATATTTGTTAGATAAAAAATTAATTATTTGTTTAAAGATTTAAATAAATTAATAAATGGTGAATATGTTGGAAAAAGCTTTTAAAAATGAAGAATTAGGAATTGAGATAACTTCATTTATTGATAACAAACTAAGGATTTGGTTCAAAGCTAAAGAGGTAGCTCAAATTCTTAAATACAAAAATACAGATGATGCTATAAAAAGACATGTAAGTGAAAATCATAAAAGAACTTTTCTTTTTTGTTGCCCCCGTGAATCACGGGGTCAACAAATTGACACTAGAGGAAAATATTGTTTATTTATCGATGAACCTGGATTTTACGAATTAGTTTTTAAATCTAAATTACCTGCTACAAAAATGTTTCGTGAGTGGGTATTTACTAAGGTATTACCATCTATAAGAAAATACGGCTACTATAACAAATTTAAAAAAGAAAATAAAAGATTAATTATAGTAGATGGAGTAAAATATTATAAACATCAAATATTTTCTGATTATGCCGCAAATAAAGATGGAGATATATACTCTCTTAAAAGAAAGAAAATAATAAATAAAAATAAAGATTCTAATGGATATTTATTTTTTTTTATTTGCAATAAAAAACTTGAAAAACCAAAGATCTATTCTCAACACAGATTTGTTTATGAAGTTTTCAAAGGACCAATTCCACGTGGTTTTGAAGTTGATCATATTTTTCCTGTGAAGACTGATAATAGGTTAAAAATCTACAATTACTTACACATAAGCAAAATATTGAAAAAAGTAAAAATAAGGCAATAATTTCTACTTGTATTAAAGATGGAAAAGAAAGAAGATTTATATCAATCAAAAAAGCTGCGATTGAATTAAATATTAGTGCTGGTAATATTTCAAATATTTGTTGTAAAAGAAAATCTTGTAAAACAGCTACTTCAAAAAAGGATAATCACAAATATACCTTTAGATACTTATGATTAAATACTAAGTTAGTATTTAATCTATATTTTCAAATTTATTTTTATATTTCTCCGCAAAGTTATCCACACTCGATGGACATTGATCAATTATCATTTCATCTAAAATTTTAATTCTATCTACAAATTCTTGTTTATTCCACTCATCTCCTCTGAGTGTTGATCGTAGTTCTACTAATACTTTCTCATAAGTGGTATATGCCAGTTTTGTTGTTTCTATCTTCTTTTTAAAATCCTTCTTTTTTGTAATTCCACCCACTATTATTCCTACACCGTTGATTACTCCAAGAATAATAGGATTGAGTGTCAGCCCTCCTGTAATGGTCCCAACAGCAATAAGAGATAAACTAGAAATAGAAAAAATATTATCTAAAAATTTATAAGATTTATAAGATTTTTTATAGCACCAATGTTTCTTGTGGTAATGTTTATAAAGATCTGCAATAATTTGGTATTGTTCTTCTGATAAAGATTTATCAATATGATTAAATTCAAAAATACTCTTTTTTTTACTACTATTTCTTTTCATTTATACTTACAATATATAACTTCCATCTAACTTTTCTTGAAGCATTACTTTGTGATATTGCTCAGAGTCAATGTCGTAAAAGTTTGGTGAATACATTAATCTTAATAACACTCCATCTTCAGTTGTAAACTTCCAACGTTGATTAGCATTGTAATTAACAGCTGGTATAGTTAATGTTCCACTGTAGTTACTTATTGAAACTTTTGTGACATTTGCACTTAAATCTTCTGCCAACCATACAACAATTATTTTTCCATTAAAACTACTTAGTATGGTAAAATTTTGTGTTGTTTTACTAACAGTTAAAGTTAGTTTATTGTTTGTTTTATTATAATCTAATTTTACTAAAATATTATTGTTTGTTGATAAATATTTAGTTAGTCTAAAACTTCTATTTCTCCAATGAGTAAAAACAATACATAAAGTAGATTTCGAAGAATGTGGAGGAGAAAAAGTAACATCATAACCATTAATATGTAATCCTTTTTCTGTTATTTCACTTAGGTCTTTATATGGTGGTAGTGTAATATTAGGTTTTAAAGAATTAATAATAATTCCAGATGAGCCTATATTTATTCCATAAATATCTGCATTATCAAAGTCATAGAACTCACTAAAGTATAATCTATACAAAGCATTTTTAGTAAAAGGAGCTACTTCTTTTACTAATGCAACTGTTGCAGCACTATTATCATTTTGTCGGTCAAGTTTAATATTTTTAATTGCTTTTTGATTTGCATTTATATCAACGTTGTAAGTTACTTCTGTTGGTTTAATATCAAATGCGGTGAGATAGTCGTAAACTTTATCTGGATCGATATTACTAAATGTACCCATAATACCATATGCAATAATATAAACCCCTGAAAACTGATTCGGATACGTAGCCAGGTTATATACACCCTGAAGAATATCAACCAAAATGTGAAGAAAGAACTTATTCCCAGATGACAACTTCCGGAAATTAACTATTATTCTGTGGTAGTACATAGTTTGTGTTTTCCCTGTTGAATCACTATAGTTATGGGATAGTTTTTTTACGCTTAAATTTCCAATTGACAATCCTGTTGAAGTTCCTTTGTCAACACTTATTTGAGTATTATTCCAAAGATTATAATCAGTGTTGAGTATTTCCAAACACAATGTGTATTCGGTATTTTTGGCTAGTCTGAAAAAATTAATTCCCATCTTATAAATATATATTTACCTTCAGAATTTTTGTTTATAGTCATGAAAATTACTTTGTGGTTATAGTCATGAAAATTACCTTTAGAAGGAGATAAATCTCCTATCTTATTTATAACAAAACTAACTCCTCCATCTATTTCATCAGTCCATTGAGCCCCACTTGACATGAGGTAACTAAACTCATCTTTATAATGGCTTGGTTGAACTGCAGTATGATGAACTAGATTGTCAACATAACCTTTGTTTACCGATTCATTGTCTTGGGTTGGTACACCCAGATTCTTTATTTTATTACCACCAAGATTGACATCAGCTTTTACAACCCCACTTATTACAATTTTAGGTGTGTTGATTTCTATTCTCTTAAGTGGTTTGGTTATTGCTTTTGGTAGATCAGTGAATAGCCGACAAGTGATAGCTGTGCGATCTGAATTGTTATGGGTTCTTAGTTTTACTCCTGAAATATTATAATTCCAAGACTTGTGAATATTTAATGACCAAGTGCCAGTTCGATTTCCACTTACCCAAAAATTAGAATTGGAATGAGAGCTATCTCTGGGAATAAACCACAGAAAGTCAACGTTTATATTTCGAGAACCAAACTGAAATTCTATTTTGTTAATGTATGTGTTAGCAGTTGGTGCCCACCCTACAAGAGGTTGACCAGGTGTTGATGTTGTAAAAACAAAATCATCAAATGATGAACCTGAGATATATTGTAGATATAAAGTCGTAGAAGCAGCTGGATCTGTTATGGTAAATACACCACTTGTTCCATCTCCAGAATGATGATCAAATCTTTCTATTTGTTTACGGACCCATCCGCGATTAGCAGCTTGTTGATCTGTGGTGGGGTCACTGAGGTTAACTATTTTATTATTACCAAGATTAAGGTTTCCTGTCATAGTGACGGTACCATCTTTTTCCAAATAATCACTCAAATCTGGGGCACCTGAGTTATCATCCACATATTTTTTTGTTGCTGGTTCACTGTTTGTTGTAGGTGTTCGAAGATTTAGTATTTTGTGACCGCCAGTGTTGAAGTCTCCAGTCATTACTACACTTCCATCTTTTTTTATAAAAGAACTAGTATCAGGTATTGCATCATCTACATACTTTTTAGTTGTTGCATCAGTGTTTGATGTTGGTGTTCTAAGGTTAATTATTTTTTTATTATCCATGTTTAAATTATTAGCCATACTATTTGTTCCATTAAGGCGAAGATACCTAAAATCTGCTAAAGCTATTGGTGTTGGTTCATCAGGAGTAATTGGATATGGTAGATTTAATATTCGATGGTCATCCATATCCAGATGTCCTTTCATTGGGTAAGATCCATCTCTGTCAAGAAATGTGTTGTCTACGTAATATTTTGTTGCTGGATCTTTAGAATCCATTGGTGTGATAAGATTTGTAATTCTGTATGTATCCTTCATATCAATGTTTGAATCAACTGTTAGTCGTGATGTTGAGAGTGATCCACTGGAATTATCATCAACATACTTTTTTGTAGCAGCATCAGTATTAGCAATAGGTGCTCCTACATTTCTTAGTTTTTTATTTATCATATCATAATCCCCACTTGAAGTGAGATTAAATCCAACTCCTGGAGCACCTTGAATTCCCTTAGCAAAGGGATGATCAAGAGATTGTTCGTTAAATATTCCCATTTTTTATTATTTAGGTTAGATTACCAGTAAAGTTTTTTGCAATACGTTTTCTTGGTTTATCAACATATAGAAATGAATACGGTTTTTTAGTTGCTGAGTGGTAATCTTCTTTACTAACTCCCAACTCAGATGATATTCTGTTGGCTTCCCTAGATGATGGAAATTCGTATAAACAGTAATGAGAACAATTCAACCGAATGTCCTTTGGTGTTTTGTAAAATGATTGACTTAGATATATTACAGAGCAATTCTTATGTCGTCCTTGAATAAAATAATCAATCAGTTGTCTCTGGTTTTTATCGCAAACATAGTCATCGAATATCACAAGTTTTTGATTGTCTTCGTAATCCATTTCTGACACTGGAGTTATTTCATCATTACTTACATGAAGTATTTCATATCCTAGTTTACTACTCAACTCCCTCATTTTTTGAATTAACTTTTGATACTTATCCTGTTCTAAATTGCGAGCGTAAAGATAAATCTCATCATAGTATAACAGTGGTTTAATTAGCATATGATACAGCAGATTAGGTTTACCACTTCCACTGTTTCCACATATTAACATCCGAAATGTTTCTTTTGGCATGTAAGGAAAAAACTGTTTATATTTTTTATCTGGGTTGTCACCACTATCATAGTTTGGTATTTCCATTTATCTAATGATTAAATAATTTTTGTAGCAAGCAGGGGGGTTTTGGGGGGATGCAATCCCCCCATTCCATTTATCTAATGAATATATAAATGAATATTGAAGAATACAAAAAACTTGCAAGAAATAAAATTGAAGCTGATGCTTTGACTAAACAAGTAAGAGATGTAATAAAAACAACAAAATGGCAAAAACAAGATGCTCGGGAAGGTTTTAAAGAAACATTTAAACCACTTATTAAATCTCAAGATAGCATTAAAAAAAGTATTGATGAGCAGCAAAACGCAACTATAGCACAACTTAAAGCTAATCAACTTGCTCTTACAGAAGGGCTTAATCAAAACAGATTTGCTTTAACTGAAGGATTAGAAAATATAATTGCTGATACATTTATTGAACCAAGTGGTGAACCAAGTGGTGAACCAAGTGGTGAACCAAGTGCAAGTGGTAAAGCAAGTGGTGAACCAAGTGGTGAACCAAGTGGTGAAGCAAAAATAGCAAAATTTACAGCTGAAGACCTCGATAGAAATTTAATGAATAAAGAAGCACAAGATATACTTAAAAAAAATGGATACTTCGATCTCCCTTCTGATTATTTTAAATTTGGGGGTGTTTCTGATATTGATTATAGATTAGAAGATGTTAACGAAAAATTAGTAAAGATTAGTAAAGAAATAAAAAATACTGCAAATTTTATGCATGACCCAAATGGTTATTCTAAAGCTATACCATTAAATAAAAATCCACGAGAAGAAACATTAAATAAAATAAGTAATTATAACGTATTAAGCATATATGCAACAAATTTAAGTAATCTTAAGTATTTTAAAACAAAATCTGGCTCTGGAATGATTTACTTTAACAATCCACATCAACTCCTAAAAAGACTTGAATTACTTGGTGGTTCAATTCTAGCTGGGAATAATGGGGCAATGCAAGAGTTTTCTCAGTTAGCACATCTTCTCAACCAAATGAAAGTAATCTCAAAAAAACAACTTAACAATCTAATAAAAAGTTATATAAATATTTAAATAAATGGAAGAACGAGCTATCCACATTTCTTCAATAAACAGAGAAAAAAGAGGAACAAGTAAACCTGGTGATTTTACTATTAAGTTTAATCCATCTCTAAAACTTGACCCTGATAAAAAACACCAACTTGCTCTTGATCGGCTGTCAATGACTTACTCTTGGTATAATATTAGAAGTGATTATGGAAACAATAAAATCAAATACACCCATGATGGAAGGACTTGGCAAACAATTACTTTTACAGATGGGATGTATTCTTACTCAGATATTAATGATTACATTCATCAATACATGTCTCAAAAGGCTCATCACTCAACAGATTCAAGTGGAAAGAAAACTTATTCAATCAATCTAACTTTTATACTATCTACCTATCGAGTGTTAGTATCACTTGATGGTGATTATCAACTTGATCTGAGAGGAACAGAATTTGGAGACCTTATTGGATTTGAAAAGAAAATTATTACAAAAACAGAGTATGGAACAAAACTACCAAATATAACAAATTCGATTGATGTGTTAAATATAAACACAACCGCAATAACTAATAGCATTGTAAATGGAATAAATACAAATACCATTGCTGTAATACCAACAGACAATCTCACAAGGTCTTTTCCATTTACATTTGAACCTAAAAGACCATTGTATTGTGATGTCTCTTCATTTCACATTGATGAAATGAGAATCTATGTGACAGACTCACTTGGAAGACCAGTAAATTTTAATGGTATAGATTGGTTTATGACTTTGATACTCCACTCGATGTAATACTTCGTAGTTATATAACTATTAAATTAAAATGAGTAGACAATCAGAGTTTAAAATGAAATACAACCCTGAATTGGGTAGATATACAAGACAACATATTTATGGAGAAGGAATGATGGATGTGTTTAAATCATTTGGTCAAAAATTATTTGGAAAAACAGTCAAATCAGCTGTTAAAAAAGGAGCTAAAAAAGCAGTGACAGCAGCTGCAACAAAAACTGGTGAACATGTTGGTAAAAAGGCTGGTGATAAGATAGTGCAAATGTTATCCAACGAGGGGGTGCAACCCCCCCGAAACCCCCCTGCTAAAAAAGTTAAGACAACTCCAAACAAAACAATGACTCAAAAAGAAATAGATCAAATGTTGAATAACCTTCTTAATGGAGGATCAACACGTAAGAGAAAAATTATATAATTATTAAAATAAAATGAAGTCTTTTAGAAATCCAAAATATTTAGATAGATATGAAGATGTTGTATTTGACCTGGAACAGTCTTTAGATACTGCTCCAGCAAATGCAGCTCACCAAACTAAAACAGGTCTTAGATTTGTTGCTGATAATACAGGAGAAACTACTCCTTTTGATTGGTATAACGCCAGACTATCAATGGATTTTAAAGTAAATAAGCTAGCAGATGGAGGAAATATTGCGGTTAATGACCATAACGGAATTGTAAATGGTAGTAACTCATTTATAGAAAAATTAAGTATTCTAGCAAATGGACGAGAAGTTTATAGTTGTAACTACGCAAATCATGTTGTAAATATTAAAAATCTTCTTGAGTATAATCCTTCATATGCTGAGAGTGTAGCTACAAACGAATTTTATTTTCTTGATACATCAAGAGCTGCAGAGGAAAGACCTGCTCAAGCAACTTATAATAAAGGTTTTCATTCAAGAAAATTACTATTAGGTGCTTCAGCCAAAGTAAACTGTGAAATTCCTCTTAATAGATATTCTTTCTTTGAAGCATTGGAAGATAAACTACTTCCAAATACAAAAATCGAACTAAATATCGAAATTGAAAAAGATGCAAATTTAATTTTTAAAGCTGCTGACGATTGTAGAGTTATTATAACAAGACTACAACTTTTTATTCCAAAACTTACGTTTAATTCAGAAGGGCAAAAGTTGTACATGGAAAATTATCTTAAACCTTACAAATGGACATATTTGAATGAAGTAGTAGAGCGATCAAATAATACACAACAACAGACAGGTCATTTTAGAATTACAAATGCTATTTCAAAACCACGTCATGTATTTATTTTTGGAATTGATACAGCCAATATTGATTCACAAACAGCAAGTCCATTTTTATACGACACTTTTGAACTACCAAATAATGCTAATATATCAAGATGTTATCTAGAAGTTGCAAATGGAAACGAATATCCTGATATTCACTTTAAACCTTCTACAGATTTGTCAAGAGTTTTTAGAAATGTAATGTCATACGTTTATGCAAATAATGATTATCAAGGTGGAACATTACTAAATATAAAAAATTTTAAATCTTTATTTCCTTTTCTTTATTTTGACCTGACAAAACAAAAAATGGATATTAAAGATGGAGTTACAAAACTAGCATTTCAATACGAATTAACAGCTAATCCAGACGCTGATTATAATATTTACGCATTAGTCTTACATGAAAGAGTAGCAGAAATATCACAACAAGATGGAAAACTATTGCTTCGTGCTTAATCTCAGTCATACCTGCGACCTTCCAACTGTTTCAAAATTTTATACGAGCTGTTAAAGTTTCACAGAATTTTCTACAAGTTGTTAAAGTTACACAGAATTTTCTACAAGTTGTTAAAGTTACACAACATTTTCTACAAGTTGTAGAAAATTCTGTGTAATCATTTGATTGGTTGAAAAAAATCACACGATAATCTCGTGATATATAACAATAACCTTCTAGAAGGTTCTAATGACAATCTATATTTAGATTTTGAAAATAAAATCTAAATATATCACACGTAGAACATTCAAACTAATTAAAAAAACTTAACCACCAACTGAGAGAAAACAAATAAAAAAAAGATTAAGTGATGAGATTGAATTTAATATAAATATTATAATAAAAATGACAACTTATATTGAATACGGAGTAAAACTTACAGATGGACAAAAGTCAAAATTGGCTTCTGCAATATTAAATAAATCACCACTAACTCTTCGGTTAAAACATGTACAACTTAGAGGTTCTGATGAGTTAATGCTTACCCAAAGACAAATTGCTAAAATAAAAAAATCTATTGCAAATGGCACAGGATCGGATATAAAGATAAGTAAAACACAGATTAGACATTCTGTAAAACATGGAGGGAATTTATTTTCATCACTTGCTTCTATTGGAGCGCGAGTATTACCTTACGCAATAAAAGGAGTTTCAAAAGTTGCTCCTGCATTAGCAACCGGTGCTGCAACCGCACTGGGAGAAATTGGATTAAATAAAATATTTGGAAAAGGAATTACAATTCCAAAAAAGTTTTTCCCAATGTTACCCGCTATTAGAGGAGAATTAACAAAATCACAAATAGATCTAATAAATAAGATGTTTCAATCTGGTGGACGAGTAGTTATTAAACCAACTCGTAAACAGGTAGAAGGAGGATTTTTAGGTACTCTTGCTTCTATTGGAATTCCAATGGCAATAAGTTTGGTATCTAAGATGTTTGGTGGGGGACTACAAGTTGATAGACGTGGAACATCTAATTCAGCAAATGTTTACGTTCCACCTCCTCCTCCACCCACACATGGTGAGGGTTATCCTTATAACTTTCCACCACCCTTTATTGGTAGTTGGGAAAACCCAATAGGAATGGGAGTTAAAAAAAAAAGTCCAAATCCAAGGGTTCAGGACTACTACTAGGAAAAAACAGCCCATTCAACTCAATTCCAATTCTAGGCTCCATTTTATAATTAAACCTCTATCCAACTTCGACCTTATGGAATGGATAAAAAGACTTGGTATTAAACATTTTAGAGGAATATATAGTCGTGATGGACTACCAAAAAAGATTAGAAAAGAATGTGGAATAATTAATTTAGATGATATTACAGGTCCTGGCACTCATTGGGTTTGTTATAGAAATATAGATAATATTGTTGAGTATTTTGATCCATTTGGATTGATAATGCCAAATGAAGCATTAAAATATTTTAATACTTCTGGAAAACGAATAGTTTACTCAATGGATGAAATACAAAATCGTAATACTGTACTTTGTGGATATTGGTGTTTATATTATCTGTTTGAGAGACAGAGGGGTAATAGTATTTTAGATGTAATACATAACCCTCATTTTGATGATGACAACAGTGATTTTATAAAAGCTTACTTTGAAGGGTAAATATAATATTTAATATTCTTTTTTTAATTCATCAATTGAAGATATTTATCTAAACAATATATTAAATGAAAGAATCATATTGTATTGTAGATAAAAGAGTAACTCCTTGTACAGAACCAAGTGGTTATCAAACTGATAAAAGAGGTAGAACTCAATTTTTTTGTAGATGTGCAGTTTGTGGTAATAAAAAAGTTAGATATGTTAAAACTGGATCTGCTTCTCAAACTGGAAGTGGTAAAAAGTCCAAATCAAAAAGAAAATCAAAAAACTAATAAGCCCGTCAGTGATGGCGGGCAAAGGTGTTTCTGATGCTTTTGGTCCAATCAAAACAGGAATAAATGTGGGACAAAAAATTTCAGAAACCTTATTTCCTCAAACAAAGCAAACATTTAAAGATTATTGGTCTGGTGATACTGCCAAAGGTGTTGTTAATTCAGAAGATGGTATATTTACTTCCAATTTCTGGACGGGTAAAACAACTGTCTTTCGTTCTGGTGATAAAAAATTTTATCTCAAAGAAGGTAATCCTATAATGATTGTCAAGAAAAATGGCAAACAAACTGGATATGCACATGTAAAAGATTTTTTTAGTGGTGGTTTAGGAACCAACAAAATATATAAATCTGTAGCAGAAGTTAAAAATAAATATGGTGGAGGTGTTTTTGATACTGTTGTTGGTACAGCAGTTGATGGATTTGTTAATTACGGTTTACCTTGGATGGGTAAAAAAGCAGTTGAAATGGGGCGATATGGAGCAAGTGAGTTAATGAGAAATAAAAATCTTCAGAAGAAAGCTGTAAATTATGGGGTTAGTAAACTCACTCCATTTATTCAAGATTCTGTTTGTCAACAAAAGTGAGACCAAATAAAAAGTATAAAACTGATAGACCAGAGTTGGATGGAAGAGGAGTAGATATTCACAAGCATATTGGTAAATTACCAAAACCAAAAGGTGGGTGGACCTTACCAGGCCATAAATATACAGGTCCTTATAATGATCTCGAAAACCAAGTAAGATACAATCCGGAAACTGGTGAAATATTAGAAATTTACGATCAACCTACAGGAGCAACCGATGCTGTAGCTATGCAGCATGATGTTGATTATAGTGTTTGTGGTGATGACCGAAAGTGTAAAAATAAAGCTGATAGAAAAATGGTTAAATCACTAGATGCAATTCCTTGGAAAGAAAGACAATGGGGACATACTTTAGCTAGAACAATAATTAATACTAAACAAAAACTTGGTCTTGGTTTAAACGCGAGTCGGCGTTGAGTAGTGATTGGTCTCAACAATTAGCCGACGAACTTCACAAACCAATCACAAGAAACTTTCAAAAGAGATCAGTAGTCTCAAATGGAATTGATGATATCTGGGCTGCTGATTTGGTAGAAATGCAAAAGTTTAGTAAGTGGAACAAAGGGATTAAATATCTTCTGATGGTAATAGATGTGTTTAGTAAGTATGGTTGGATTAGGGGGTTGAAAGATAAGAAAACTGAAACTGTTAGTAAAGCATTTGATGACATATTCAAAAGTAAACGTAAACCTAAAATGTTATGGTCAGATAAAGGTTCTGAGTTTATCAGTAAACATTTTAAAGATTTTCTTAAAAGTAAAGGAATTAAACTGTATCACACTGAAAATGAAGAGAAATCTAGTGTTGTTGAGAGATGGAATAAAACAATAAAAAACAAAATGTGGAAGATGTTTACTGTTAATAACAACACTGTTTACTGGGATATTTTACATAAACTGGTTAATGACTATAATAATTCGAGACACTCTAGCATTAAAATGACACCTGTTGAAGCAAGTAAAAAGAAGAATGAAAGTAAAGTTTGGTCTAATTTGTACGGTGATTTAATCTACTTGAAACCTAGCAAGTCAAAGTTTGCAATTGGTGATCATGTTAGAATTTCAAAATATAAGAGGCGAGTATTTGATAAAGGTTACACACCAAACTGGACAGAAGAGATATTTGTAATTGATAAAGTTCTTCCAACAAAACCTATTACGTATAACATTGTTGATTTAATGGGAGAAGAGATTAAGGGTTCTTTTTACGATCAAGAATTACAAAAAGCAAAACAGCAGACATTTAGAATAGAAAAAATAATCAGGAGGGATAATAAGAAAAAAATGGCATTAGTAAAATGGAGTGGATATCCTGATAAATTTAACTCATGGGTTAGTTTGAAGGATTTGGTTGATTTTTAATACAAATATTGTATTAAAAATAAAATCCTCTTATTACTCTTCATCATTATCTTTTACAATTAATGATTCAAGACCATCTTTTGTATAATCACCCTCACTCTCGCTCTCACTCTCTTCCTCTTCAATTGCTAGTAAAGATTCTCTAGGTTTTATTGGTTTAACATAGCACTCATGTACTTTTATTTGTAAAGATGTCACAGTTTTACTTATGAAGATTCCTTCAATTATTAATGCTAATTTAACATTACAGTACTGATTGATAAATTTAAAAGGATTTAAATCACGACCTCCCTTTCCCTTAAACAAAGATAAAATTTTCTTTGATTTTTCTGAGTAAATAAGTTTTGCGTATAGAATTGGTGCTGATGTTTCATCAACTTTTGTTCTCTTTTTTCCTTTTTTGTCTGTATATTCTATTTGTTTATAGTAAAATGGTGAAGATAGAGATGATGCTAGATCTGGGCCATATTCATTCTCTAAATGTTGCTGAGATAGAGTTGTTACATTATTAATAACATCAAAAAATGCTTTTTCTTTATTATTAGGTTCACTATCTTTAGACCAAAGACATACTGGAATACTATAACCAACCAATTTACCTGTTTCTTGATTTTTCTTTTCATTAACACCAAAACTAAAAAGAACTGGAGATTCAACTACAAGTTGTCCTTTCTTTCCATTTGGGTATTTGACTTCAATTGGAATACGTTTATATTTAATCTTACTATCTTTTACTTTGTACTCTTTGGATTCATTAAAGATAATACTTTCCTGGGTAATATTTTCGTAGCTTGACAACTGCATTTTTATTAATATTTATTTAATCTTTAAATAACAATTCAATTTTATTTTTTAGGCCAAAGTAAATTAACCGACCAGAAGTTTGAAGATTCTGGTTTAGTATAAGTTAATTCTCCATTTTTATTTTTAATCTTCATAGCACGAGACAGATATTTATCTCTTCTCTCTTTATCTTTGTGAATAGTAAAGTCTGGATATTTAGGTGACCCAAAATGAACTTTCTTTCCACCTGGAAGTGTAGCCATGTATTTGTTATTTTTACGAGTTGAATAATCAAGTGATTCAGCACCAAGTTTTTTAGCATCTTTGGTTAATCTCTTAAAATCTGGTCCTGTAAGAATATATTTTTGGGGTGGAATATAATCTGGATCCTCATCATGTTGATAACCATCATCAACTATAAAATCCAAATCCTCTTTTGTAGGAGTAGTTTCTCTTGATCTTGATTCCATTTTTATTAGTTGATTATATTATTATCTAAACTAATAAAATCTTGATTTACATTTTATTAGTTTAATACAAATTTCTTTACTTGTTCATAAAACTTTTCTCTATCTTTCTCAAGTTCGATGTTATCAAACTCTTCTGAATATAACACTTCATAAAATTTATCACTGTTAAATATTTCAGGTTTCACCAACTTAATCTTTTTAAGAATATTTTTAGTTTGTTTTACATCTTCATTTTGCTCCTTTTCATCTGTTGTAATAAAAGGATCTCCTCTATCTATTTCATCTAAAAACTTAATCTCATAACGCTCTCTGTCTTCCATAGGAATGGTAGTATTAATAGTTTTTCCATTTTCATCAATTCCATGAAATGTTGGTTCTTCAGGTTTACGACAAACAAATTCATGCTCTTTATTAACAAAAATAGCATTACGACCATTAACTTTTTTGATATATTTATGTTCATCATAAAATAAGTAACCAAATCGTTTTTTCATATAACGTAATTTTAGTAAACCATCATCTATAAAATTAGAAACATCTTCCCAATCAGAAAAACAATTGCCTTCTTTAATCATTTCCATCAACCAATCAAACTCGTTATTTAAACGACAATACATTTTATTATTTAATTATATAAATTTTTATAAAAAACTTATAACATAAAATGTTATAAGTTTAGAATTCATCACTATCACTATCACAGTATTTTATAATATTAATCTTATCAAAAAAACAACAACCAACTTTGTAATCAGTAACAAATCTTGTGTCATCGTAACATAATAAATCTGTTGCATTTTTAAACAAACCATCCATTTCTTCCCATGCATCATCATAACTTTCTTTTACATTGATTGTTTTAACATTATTAAAAACTTCTTTTAAATCAATGTTACCATCTTCCACTGATTTAACTATTTGTGAAATATTACTATCAATATTTTTTAATATTAGGTAATCTTCTTCACTATCAAATATTAATCCTCCAACTTTGAATGGATTACAAATATTTGATTGATTTTTTACTATGCTTTTTGATTTAAAACCCATTATTATTTTGTTATATTTATTTCTTTAAATCAATTTTTTTATTTTCTGATTCAATATCACTATTTATTACACAGTAGTTAGTAAATGCTGACATCTCCCTCACCTCATTTTATTTCTACATCTTCGAGCAATGGAGCGATTATTGTGAACGAATGTAGCAATACGAATGAGTTTTGCGAAATGAGTGAAAATGAGTGAGTTGAGAGAAATGAGTGAGTTGAGTGAGCGAAGCGAACGAAACGAATGAATTGAACGAAACGAATGAATTGAACGAATGTAGCAATACGAATGAGTTTTGCGAAATGAGTGAACAAAAGAGCGACTTTTGCGAGATGAGGTAGAAATAAAATGAGGTGAGGGAGATGGCAGCATTTACTAACTACTTAAATAGAGCCGGACCTAGGATGGAACCCTGTGGTACTCCATGAGAAATAGCACTCAGACTTGAGGCCTCAGCACCGATCCTGACGTACTGTTGACGTCCCGACAAATAGCTTCCGAAACCATTCCAGAGCGGTACAACCAACCCCAAGTGTCCTTATTTACGGAAAAATCATGATCTCACCAACCAGCAACTGAAGCATTACTTTTAAATTTAACATAGGGATGCATGATTGAAATCGCCAACAGAAGGCGATTTCTCTGTACGCACTAGATAATTATTCAACAAACCCATGGTCGTCGACAAAAGAAAACAAGGTCAAGTCGGCATTTTAAATGGAAGATCAACTCATATTATTACATTGGTTGCTGAGAGCTTTAATTGGTAATTTAATCTACAGTGCTTAGAGCAGTCGTTGAAGGTTTTTTTATGATTTTCTCGCAAATTCAGGTAGAAAGTATTTTTTTAACGCCAGCTGATTAACTAAAAATTAGCAGGAGGACTCAAGCCAATCGGAAACGGATAGATACTTGAATGACTAATTAATTCAACTGTCTTAATATTTCCGAAATCTTACTCTCGCATGAGGATACCGTTCTGGTTAGGTCATATAAATTTTGATCGTCTATTTTTTATGCTTATTTTCTTCAAAGTCGCACTCAAGTAACTGATATTTGGCCGATACGTTGTGAGGACTTATTAACAAATTCAGACCATTTAGTCGTCTGAAAAGGTTTAATAAAGTTTTGCCTTGTCGGGCTAAGTCAAATAACACTTAAATTAGTTTCATTAATTAAACACCTGCATCATGACCCACAGGACGCATACAATGCATCTAAGGCGACAAGTTAATATATTTTTCAAGTTTCTATATCGAGATACTTCAAGCCCTGCATCATGATCCAGAGACGCATTCAGTGTATTCAAGGTAACGCGATAAATAGTCTCAGTTTTCGTCCATCGAGATACTTCCAATGCTGGTCACATATGACTCTCTGTGCAGGACGACAAATTCTATTATTTCATAAAAAGTGAGGAACGTATCACCTGGCCCGAGCGCAGATAATACATCGTCCTCATCCTTACAGTATTCACTTCCTTCACAGGTAGAAGGAATAACACTGTCCGTCGTTTTCTTGTTGGAAGCCGTCCTGATTGTCGCGGGAAACTTTCTCACAGTTGGTCTCTTTGCAAAAGAGAAAAAACTTCGAAAGAAGAGCCTTTTTCTGGTTGTAAACATGGCCTTCGCAGATTTAATTTCAGGAGCGGTTCCCTTGCCTTTATATGTTTACTCATCTATCGGGCCCAGTTATCGGCTATGGAAAACATCATATAAAGTGTTAGAAGTCGGTTGGGACAGCACTGATACCTTTTTTAGCCCTTGAACGTTTTTACGCCATTTACTGGCCGCTAAAACACCGAACTTTGCCAACCAAAGCGTACTACATTGCAATTGTCATCATCTGGACGCTGGCTTTGCTTATTTCGGCGGTGTTCAACCCTGTCAAGTACTTAATTTCAGACAAAGCAGTTACGTATGCTTGGATATCATTCCCTTTGCTGTTTCTATTTATTTTTTGTGCTTGTAACATCGGTATTTGCAGAACGTTCCACAAGAGGAAAGTATCTTCACAACAGGAAAACAGAGCATCTCAAACCCAGCGCTTGACCGCAACCTTGTTGCCCGTGTCTACTACTTCTCTAGTGTCATGGCTTCCTCTAGTGACTGCAAACTACATATTTTATTTTCAAAACATTACTTCACCTAAAAAGCGTTTGATTTATGATATCATAAATATTCTCAACTATTCAAACTGTTTTGTTAACTCGGTTGTGTACTCATTAAGAATACTTGAGTTCAGACAAGCACTAGCTTTATGCCTCACAAGACGTCGAACGGTAATAAACAAAGAGGGACCGGAGGGAATAGATAACCGAGGGTTTGCTTTGCTAATAGAGTTCCTAAAAACCCGCCCTGCTGTTTTTTCGTCGGTCTGATAACTAATCCGTTGCCAGTTTGGAGAGACTTAAGAATATCTTTTTTCTGCCCCGTGGTCAGTAAATGTTTGTATGCAACCGATTGTGCTATTTTGTCCATTGGAATAAGAAAACCTCCTCGTTGACCTTTTCCGAATATTTTATCCACACCGGGACTGGCTAATCCTGACAACGCTCCTGTTACAAGTGGAGCGGCAGCCTTTTTGGCTAGGGGCATGGCCATTGGTAGCAACTTACTTCCTAAACTGATTAACGATCCCCACAAACTACCGCCCAGTTTAACAGCCTTTCTGATTTGTGTTTTTGATATCTTGATACCCGACCCTGTACCCTGGCTTATTGCTTTTCTCAGCTTATTGATCTGAGTTTTTGTGAGCATTAATTCGTGTGGACCGAATAATTCATTTCTGGCTAATCTGATAGTTATTGCTGAGTTATTATTGTAAGCTCTCGAAAGCTTTTCCAATTGTCCTTTACTAAGTGACGCACCATAAGGATAATATTTTGTCATTACTTGTATATAATATATGTTACATAATTTTAACCATATTCAGTTTACGATCTGAGTATTATTTTACCATCCTTTTGAATTAGCTCAACATCTTGCTCATATAATGTTAATGCGTAATTGAGTAGGCTGCTGCCGTTGTTCCAGATAGCTCATCTACAAAACTGACATTTAAAAATGTCAGTTTTGTAGTGCCATCCTTAATGTCCATTTTCTGTTTTGTTAGGTCGAAATATAGGAATGGAAACAGGGTACTAAAATTAGATTTATTGAGTAAGACTCTTCACCGTATTCATTATTTTTGTGAACATGCTTCAACACATCCCTGAAGACTCTAGTCATATCAGTAGTTGGTGTGTAATGTATTTCGGGGTATTCGTTACCATTTCCAACTTCCAGGTAACAATTGGATAAGGTTCTTGGGTCAGTCGATACAGAGAATGTATTGTACAAGAATGGGTTCTGTGTCTGGGCATCGATATTCGCATCATTGATTATAAACACAAACACGTGTCGGGGTTTCAAAATACCAGAAGAGATTCTGAAATGCCCAGCTCTCTGCTGGCTACTATTTGATCTTTCAATATTCTCTCTCAAATAAGTCCACTTATGATTTTTAAGGTATTGGCTCATACAGGATGATTGGCCCTCGCTATTGAAGATTATCCGTGGAACATACAATTGCATCCTAGTGACAACCACTGTGCAATCAGCCCCGGCTTGCCAAATTAGGTTACCATCTGACTCAATCTCAAAATTCATCTCAACCCTTGTATTGGGTAACAGCTCATCTTCTAACATTTCGAAAAATGAGTATCTATTCAGTGGTATTTCTGTATTTACTGTGGATGAGACACCTAAGAGTGCTTTTCGAAGGGCAAAACCTTTATTGTAAGCTGCTCGCCTTTTAGCTAACTGATTTGTATCACTAACTTCAAATTCCTGCTCTTCTGCATTTCTGGATGTATCAAGATAGAAGAAATCATTACTAGCTGTCTTATTAGCGTAAGATGGACTGTACTCAAGTAAGTTCTTAATATTAACCGCGTGATTCGCGTCATTGCAATCATACACTTTCTTACCATTGAGCTTAATATCAAAATGTTTCAACAGTGAGTACGACCCGTTTACAATACCATTATGATCTGCTACTGCAAACTACATATTTTATTTTCAAAACATTACTACACCTAAAAAGCGTTTGATTTATGATATCATAAATGTTCTCAACTATTCAAACTGTTTTGTTAACTCGGTTGTGTACTCATTAAGAATACTTGAGTTCAGACAAGCACTAGCTTTATGCCTCACAAGACGTCGAACGGCAATAAACAAAGAGGGACCGGAGGGAATAGATAACCGAGGGTTTGCTTTGACGCCACTACCAAGCAACTCGAGGTATCTACAGCGGGATTTTGAACTGGAACCTGTAGACACTAAACTGTGATCTGCCATGTTGGATACTTTTATCAAATCCAAGTGTATGCTTTAACAATGTTTAACAATAAAGTTATGTAGAACCTGGCGCTTACTAAAATTAAAGCAAGTTTCAAATTTCAAATCTCGACGTTTTTCTCCCCTCTATAATGGTATACTCGCTTCGTAACTGTGGTTCGCCTTAGCTGAAAAAAATGCAGAAAATGTCACATGAACGTAACGTCAAGAATCATAAGAGCAATACATTCCTCAAGGAGTCAAAGTCCAATAAAAATTAGCTTAGTGCATGATGTAAACTAAACGTTTTACCCGCATTCAAGTAAATTTTTATTAAAAGAAGTTTACCCACAAGATTCCTTATTTAATTCATAAGTTAACATGTTAATATGAAACATGCCTGCCATTGTACGTGGGCATTGTTTCCAACCACTTAGCTTTCGGGAACAGCTTTCGATGTTTAGTATTCCGTTCACCTCTCCTACAATAGATACGTTTCCCATGCCAGTTCTGTTTTGCACCTCTTTCTGTGACTTCCGTTCCAGACGCTTCCGGCTCAGGTCCGCCTCCAGCTTCCCTGCTTGTTTTCATCTTCCTGCTGTATGCAGGTTGGATTTGCCCACTCCAGCTGGAGTCGGAGGTCCATCTGTTCTGCGTATGGATGCTATTAGTAATACACCTGCCTCCTGGTGCGCTCATGGCAATTATACACGCATGCGCAGTTCAGTCAAATTACTATGAACCTGGATCGCAGAAAAGAAGTCAAGAAACACTGCTAGCAAAGGCCGATTAAAGGGTGGGTCGAGGAGGTCCCGGCCCCCCTTTTGTCCGGGAATTTTTTTTCTCTTGTAAACGTGTGTCGGATGGTACTTCAAGCTATGTTACTTAATTATATCTTCTTTAATAAACATTGTTAATAAGAAAAGAATCTGTGTTCGAAGCCTACATTTTAAGTCGCAAATGACCAAAGCTCCTAGAATGCATGCAGTAAATATCCGTCTCAAACCAGCCAGATTTAACAATTTTTCAGGGAGACAATATTGCCTTTGCCGGGAAGTTGTGCTCTCGCCGCAATCACTTCGGCCCCTGCTGGCATTATAAAGTGTTAATTACTTCTTTGACCACAACCACCCCTGTAGTGTATTAAATATTTCAGCATTACATGTTTAATACGGAATCCAGGCATTTGCTAAATTTAAGCGTCCAGAATGCACTAGATTGCATCTCAGAGAACTTCAATCTCAAAAATCTGAGCGTAACTATCAAACTTTTAACAAAGATACCAGCAAACAGTAGTTTTGGCCGCCAAGTTGGAGGGCAAGAGTATTCCCTCCAACATGGCGGCCAATACAAATCATACTACTTTGTTGAAAAATCAAAGCGTCATAAAATATCTCCTTAAATGCGTTTCCTCTCAAAACCCAGATGCAAGGTAATTTTTAAGCGCTCTGTCAGTTTTTGTCATCGATAGGATTCCAAATCATTGTTTTAAGGAAGCGCTGTTCACGTGACCTCTTAGTGCAAGTGGCCTATGGCACAAGCGCAAATCGAGTAATAAGTCTTCCTCATAAACGCTGCATTCTGTATCTCGGCGCTGTGTCTTCCTGTCCCCCATTTTAGCCAACTGTCTGTAAACCTGACGTCATTTTTGAGGATATCGGAAAATATCTATCCGATTTGGTCGAAGTCAGTTGTTATGCAAGGAAGGAAGGAAGATTTGAGCCAATCAGAAACGGATAAAATGGTGACGAGTGAAATTAAAGAATAATTTCACTTGCGTTTTGTGCAAATCCTAATAATTTTCCTCGCCTTTAATTATAATTATGATAATAATATCATAGGTGGCGAATTACTCCTTAATTTTGGCGCGAAATTTCAGCGTTAATTTGTAATTTCACATGTGAAATTACAAAATTACTATGGCAACCTTCCGTACATCTCAGAGTCAAGATGGCGACGACGTTTTAAAATGTCATGAATGAAGATGTCAGGGCACAAAAAGACGCTTTAGAAAACCTTAACACACGAAAGAGCACATCAAGAAGGACTCAAATAGGTATTTTGCCGAAAAAGTCTGAAAAATTTTGAACTTTATAAGCTAAATTTAAGGTCTAAACATTTGAGAGAGTGGAGTTCTCGATCGATACGATCCAGGATAAACATGTCAAAAATCCAAGATTGCTTACGTAATTCGTCACCTATGATATTAATAGGTAATCAAATGGTATACTCGTGAAATTATTTCCTAATTTCACTCGTCACCATTTGATTACAAATACTAATATCATAGGTGACGAATTACTCCTTAATTTTGGCGCGAAATTTCAGCGTTAATTTGTAATTTCACGTGTGAAATTACAAAATTGCCATGGCAACCCTTCAGTACGTTTAAGTGTCAAGGTGTCGACGAAGTTTTAAAATGCCGTGAATGAAGATGTCAGGGCACAAAAAGACGCTTTAGAAAACCTGAACACACAAGAGAGCATCAAGAAGGATTCTAGCAGGTATTTTGCCGGAAAAGTCTGAAAAATTCTGAACTTTATAAGTCAAATTTAAAGGGGCTATGTCACCCCACACGCATGCGCAAGAACGTCGGAGATTTTGGAAGGTTGTTTTTATCTGTCTAAATCCTGTAAATCTCAGCCATCGTTCGATAGTTAGCGAAGTTTTGCATTAAGAATTGTTTTATGGTGATTACAGAATAATTTTTTGGCGTTATTTTGAAATTGTTTGCCTGTGGAATGAGTTAATGACGGCTACTCCACAATAAGTGATGGAATCTTTGATGGAATCTTCCCTATAGTTCACAGAACCTTTCTATTGAGTTATTCTAGAGGCTGCTGGCTCTTGGATTTTTCTTGTGCTCAAAGTATGTGGACATATAATGAAGCGGCTATCGAGTTGGCGGCGGCCGTTTTTTGTAAACGATTACAAGAGCATAAGGCCATGAGTTTCGTGACGAAACTAAACTCCTGTCGAAGGAAACATTACAAAATTCGGCTAGATTCCTTCTTGTATTTATCTGGATTCACGGCAAAGATAAACACGACCGTTTGCTCGTCCAGATTGTTCTCAACGGACTTAGAGAGGCAGTTTAGTCGAGTTAGATCCTATAAATTCCATGTTTTTGAACTGTTTGTGTTCGAGCATATTTTTGGAAAATAGCAGAGTTTACTTTCCCTTTTTATCAACGGACTGCTTATAGTGGAGTAGGGTCCGTGCACGGTTCGGCCAACCCTTTTTTTAAATTTTCTGTTCCATGTTGAGTAAACAGAAAGATATGAAATTGACATCTTTTTCGATTAATTCGTTTACAATGTTACAAGTGTCTAAATTGCTTTTGCTTTAAAAGCACCTTTTTATTGAAATTTTATAATATGACGGCGACAAAGAATTTTTGCACTTAAAAATAATGATAAAATCTTAAAAAATTGCCAAAATTCCAGAAGTCCTTGTTTCTTTTCTTGAATCCATAAATCTTATCCCGCCAAAACAAAAATTACTCAATATCTTCTTTTTTTTTTTGTTTTATCCTATCTTTTTCCAAAAAAAGATAAACAAAATTTGACTTCCGTTTTATCGTTTTTTGTTTTTTCGAAAAAAGAAACACAAAAAACGAAAAACGAAATTCGACTTCCGTTTTATCGTTTTTCCTTTTATGTACAAACAAACACCAAAAACGGAAAAACAAAAAATGACTTCCGTTTTATCGTTTTTCCTTTTATGTACGAGAGAACACAAAAACGGAAAAACAAAAATCGGCTTCCGTTTTATCGTTTTTCCTTTTATCTACAAACAAACACATAAAACGGAAAAACGGAAATCGACTTGCCTTTTATCGTTTCTTGGTTCTTGAAAGAACAGACACAAAAAACGGAAAACGTAAGCCGACTTCCATTTTAACGTTTTTCGTTTTATGAATGACCAAACACCAAAAACGGTAAAATGATAATTGACTTTCGTTTTCGTTGCCACTTAGGGCCGCCGACTATGTAGCTGCGCATGCGCTACGTGAAACGAATGCTCTTACCGGCCCAGAGTCCGTGATAGGTCTGTTCCGTAGGAGGCGCTGATCCGTCAGTGAGAAAACGACAGGCCTCCTAGCAACCACCCGCTGACCAAAAAGCCCGAAGATTCTGCAAACGAGATTTTTGCGGTTCTGACTTATTAACAGTCTTGGCGCGTTATTCGCGGTGCAAGATCAAATTTTTTTTCAGAGAAGGAAAGAGCAAAATTATATAGCGAAGATTTGTGGACAGTCGAGGCGGTTCTATTATTGGTAAGTGTAATAATTCAATTCAGCCGTCAATTTATGTTTTGAAGTGTTCTGTGGTAGAAGAATTTCTGACTCAATATTTTCAGATTTGCTACGTGGTGAACTTTTTTGTTGTTTGATCTTTTTCTTTCAGTCAGTCATGGACGACAGAACTTTTGTCCTTTGGCAGGGACACCAAAGAATTAATTTTAATGAAGACGACTTAACAGCAGAGCGTATTTCAGCAGTGTTTAGAGCATTTTAAAAGCAATAGTTTCTTGCTTCTTTGCATTATGAAAGTGGAAGCAGTCTCTATCAGTTAAAATCTTTACGTGAAAATGATTCTCCCCAAATTTACTACTTAGGCGAGGTAGAAAAATCACGTGCTAGGCAACCACAAAAAATGCAAGCGACTCTTGCTGGCTGGATATGGGTTTGTTTTTATGTCACAGATTTGATATCTAGGCCTTGCGATTTCATTTAATTATTTTATATAAAATAAACACGAAATTTTCTAACAGTTTGTCGCATTTAGAACTGGAAAATTCAGACTGACGAATCTTTAAATGATCCCCCACCAAAAAAAACGAAAATTTGTGGGCAGTACTGCAGTAGTTACAAAAATCACGTGCTAGGCAACCTCACAAAATGCAGAAAACCTTTCCTGATTGCGGGTAAGTATGTTTTTATGTGACAAATTAGTTTTTCAGGCAGTATCTGCACTCATGCGTTCTTAGTTTCTGCCTTGCCTTAACGCTAAAACCGTTCAAATGGAGCTTACTTTTCGACAACGATCTTGAAAATGGAGTTTTAAGCGTTTCCCCTCGAGTTATTGCGCGGAATTTGGAGCGAGAGCTTTGTCAACGAGCTCGCGCGGAAATGCGAGCTTGCTACGCAAACTAAAATAAAGCAGGTGTCTCGTGCATTTTTTTAGTGGGTGCGTTCACACTTCACAAAATGGTGCTTTGTCCACACTCTGGGTACCCAAGTTGTCTTTCGTCCACTTTGCTCCGTCAGCAGACGACATTTTTGCAAAAAGAGTGTAGCAAGAAGTTATGGGTATGTGAAGAAGTAGATTGTTGGTAAATGTGCCTCGGAATCAATTACACGGCAAACACGTGCACACAGAGACCCGGTTCCCACTTTAGTACCCGAGTACAAGGTCTCGAACCTCTATTTTGTTGCCTGTTTTACGGAAGCTTAAGATCTCGGCACGTTAGTTCAACGCAACCAAAAACGAACTTGGTGATTACATGACAACCGAGCCATCCTGGTAAACGGATTCAGCCCGGTGCGTGTAATCAGTACCTTTGTATTTATTTTGGCGCGAACCAGAGCGAACGTGGCAGACATGCTCGAATCACTATTAAAAAAGAATCCCATTTAGATTTGCTATAATATGGAGTCTCTTAATAGATTGAAAGTCCATCTTCGGATTTTAGCAAGGCGGGGGTTGAAGGTATAGTAGAATGGTGAAAATAACAGGTTACTATTATTGTGTTTAATTTTTGTAGTATTAAGGGCTGCTATGTTAAGTTCACGCGGTAGCGGTTACTTAAAGAGGTAGACCGCTTATATCTGTTTTGTAAAAACGGTCGACACGTCCTGTTATATTATGTTATTTTATTAGGTTGAAAGAAGTGGTCTTTATTTACAAGACGATTTTAGTCGAGTAGCGAGATTCCCCAACGGTTTGGGTAACTTTGAAACGACATTGTGGCTCGATAGAACGTCGCTTGAGGTCAAGGGCACAGATATGGGAACTGCAGAGAACACTGCACCACTACCATCACCGCAAGATTTTGGCATAGCCAGCACCAGCAGCACTAGTGTGTCACCAGGAGCCTCTAACGTACATGATCCGCCACCCAACAGGAGTCAGTCTGCTCATCGAAATCCGTCTTTCTCATCAGGCTCAATTAGACCTTTTAGATCATCGGGAGAGATTCGCAGGAAAGTTTTCCTCGCAGAATTTGACCTTGATAGCATGACTCCTGCCCCGACGGCCTTTGCCTACTTAAAACTAAAGCCTGAACAATGCACGGTGACAGATGTTGCTCAAATTTCGAAAGAGTACCTCAATATTGAAGAGGATTTAATAATGTTGGACACCAATGGCTTTGAGATTCTGGACAATCCGGGGACTCGTGGTCAGTTACCAGCCCGTTACAGATACTTGCATGGGCGTACGTATCAAACGTGCTCGACGTTTAATTATCATTATTATTTATAAACTGAAAGCTTTATTATTAAATAAATTTCTTTTAAATTTGGCGAGGCGTTATCTCAGTTTCGTTCGATACCTTGGAAGTGAATGTTCATGCTGCTTCTCACTATGGTACGTGGGCATCGTTGATTGGCCGTTTTGTCGACTCGCATATGCTTGTCGTTGTAGTGCATAATTATTAATGAGATGTTTAATTCATACTGGCGCCATCCATCAGTTAGAAAAAAAAAAACACCCTTGGAATAAACGAATAACTTGAATGTCTGATTCTTTCTCCTCTCAATAATCAAGGTTCAGAATTCTGGGGCAAAGGTACGATGAAAGTATATGCATGCCGAGAAATAGAGTACGAGAGAGTAAAATTGAAGCGTTCCAAGATTGCAAGCAGGCAAAGAAAGGGGAAAAGAGGACTTGCCGTGGACAGCAGGCCATCACTTGCTGATCACAATAACACAAGCCTCATACTCGACAAACTGGACGAAATAGAAGAGTCCATCCAGCGAAACACGAAGTGCTGTAAGAGGCTGCACGATCTAGACAGCGCTCTGGCGGCCACGTTTAAATGCACTATATGCCTAAATGTCATGCCTCCCCATGGCATTGTGTTTGCTGGATGCTGTGACCGTCTTGTAGCATGCGTTGAATGCGCAGAAGAGTGGTATCGAAACAGTAGTTCCTGCCCCCATTGCCGAGATGAAGATGGTGTAAATAAAAGAAAGCGGGCCCGTGGCTTTGAGAGCCTGGTTAATTTGATTGAAAATTAAAAGTGCAATAGGATCGTCTTAAAGATTCTAGAGACTTCCTTCACAGATTGACTTTGTTGATGTTGTTGTTGCGTTTATCAGTTTCATATTCAACTATCGGGTGATGGTGGTGCGGGTCGGAGAGACACCGTCTTTTGGTAGGGAGTAGTACTAGCATTCCAGCGTAAAATCGTGTGTTTGACAGTCACTGTTTAATAACTAATACCGAAGTGGAATGAAATTTTATTGTTGATGATGTTGATGACGTCGATTTCCTCAAATTATTAACTAGAAGATATGCCACTCTTTAAATTTGAACGGTGAAAAAAAAAACCTTGTTCAATACTAAAGTCAAAGATTTTCAGTTTATAATTTATAGATAACGTCTATATCGATTATTCGGACCTCTATTCAATTCTTTATTCAAACGAACTTTCAAAAAGTATTGAAGAAACGATCTATAACTTCAAGGGCGAGCGAGATAATCTGTGAGCCTCAAAAAGTACAGTACAGCATGTTGGAAAGGGTTATAGTTCGTATTGGCAATTTCATTAAACAATACTTTGAAACTCGGAAAGTATTTTGTGAACTCTCTTTCTCTGGCATCTGCTTTTGAAATATTGGCCGCCAAAGGATCACTTCCAAAGGAGTGTTCTTGAGTCAAATCGCCGCGAAACATCTGCACAGCTGATTCGACTGCTGGTACTACATTGCCGTCAACTGGAGCGGCCTTGTTGTTAGTACATCGTCGTTGTAGTGGAACAGCTTTACCTGCACAATTTTAAAGTAAGTTGGTGTCCTTTACAGATCTGAGCGACTATTCTTCTGGACTAAACTGTTGAGATACATAAATTAGCTATGCGCTTTAAGGGAAGTCTCTGCGGTTAGAAATCTATAGACAATCGCATTCACGTTTCTATTCTACTTTTTGAAAAAATAGTATGACTAATCCGGAAGGGTTATCCTTAATTCATTTTAGGGAAAATTCCCCACGCGGGTTATAAAAATGTCCCGTGTATCAATGGGTTATCGCTTGGCAACTCACTTGCCAACCGATTGAAATAGTCGAACAGCTAGGACTTACAGCAATAACTGAGCCATACGCGAACGTGCGTTTCATCTAGTGGAACATTATATATTTTAGTCTGTTTAACATTCCTATTTTTTTTATTGCTATATATTTTTTTTAACATTAGGACTCCTTACCTGGAATGGGGTGTGAATTCCATGAGTTGACCACGTAGCTCAGTCCTACTTCCACTACTTTCTTCGCCACCCAAGAGACACAGAACTTTGTTACTTCATCCTCTATATCAATGACGCCATCGTTTTCCATTTGAACGAGTGCTCTCTTTATAGGATAGTTTGTGCGGCAGTTAACCTCTACCCAGAGCCGTTCCACGGCATGGTTCTTTAATTAAGAATTATAATAGCAAAACAAATACTTATCAATACTAGACTCGCCAAAGACTCGTGGGGGCCTGAGCACGAGGATCAGGAGGCTCTGAAGTCCTAGATTTTAGGGCTTCCGGTCATTTCTGATTTTCTACAACGTTTCTAATAGCGTTCGCTTGCTCTTGTCGAAGTGCCAATGACTGTTCATTTACGTGATTCAAAGCTTTTAAAAGAGAACCCTCCAACTTACTTTTGAATCGGAAATAACCGGAAGTCCTAAAATCTAGGACTTCAAATCCTGTGTCACAGATTCTCCTGGTCATCGTGCTGGGGCCCTCAGGAGGGTCTGGGGACGAGAATGCAGAATCAGTTGCCGTTTAAGTTGCATGGCGGAGGACCTGCAGCCTGAAGCTATTGTTGACGACGGGCTGGCACTGAAAATGTCAGGTTTTCAACCTGCTGTTAAGGAGTTATATCTTCTTTAACACCTTTTTTCAGAAAACCCGCGAAAATTTGGTTTTTCAGGTCCACGCCGACGGATCACTTTAGAAAATAACCGGTTCATTTCTCCTTCCCTCTATATTATCACGTACCTGCTTTGACTGTGTTTGTATGTACGGCTGTCTAGATGTATTATTCCGTAACTCCTTTAAGTGATCCTGAACCGTCAGCACTAAATAAAATTCCCTCCCATCGTCCACTCTCACTTAGTCAAACAAACCATGACGTAGTATGGTTTCCCTAATAACAGAACAAGTGGAAGACAAGTATCATTAAATTGTACCCTCAAGTGAGAAGTCTTGAGGGTTTTTTAAACCTGAAAAATGTGCAAATAATATATATATTTCATGTCGGAGCTAACCTGAACACATCCCTGTAGATGGTGATATTGTTTTTCAATGGCATTACCGATGTAGGAGTTATAAAGGAACTATAGCCATCTACTGCTATAACCTCTGTCACGCCATAACGAATAAGCTTTTCGTTTTGATCAAGATGGAGCTTGTGTCCAAAGTATTCGGCATAATATGGAACAGGGTTTAAGTGGCGGGTAATCGATGTCTGTCGTTCATGGTGCTGGCGCGGATTAACGCGTTTAAGTGCCTGCCCCACTCTGTTTACTCCTAGTCGCAAGCCTGTGGAATGCTTGATGTGGCCAGTCATCATCTTCCTACCGTATGTAGCACCAAACTTTCAAAAATATAAAGAATTTTGCCTTTATTAGGAAATCGCCGCTAGGAAATGAAATAGTTGGGTGTGAATGATGAGGCTGTTGAATTAGATATGAATTAATATAACCACTTAAATAAAATTGACAAACGCGTGCATTTCACGTACAATAACGTGTCTCCTCCCCCCGGAGGGGAACTCCTTTATTCGGCCTAAAGGGCATGTGCCGCTGGATAGGGCATAGTTTTCGTGGTATTGAGTCTTAAAAAGGGTATATAATTTCACTATTTTGGGTCCTGAACAGGGTGTCTTTCTGAACCGGAGGCCTTGAACAGGGGATGATTGTTGGCAGTCAATGGATGGCAACAACATATTTTTTTAAAAAAACTAGTCCTATCATGTTATTTTTTTCAGAAATAAAAATACTAATTATGTAGGCGAATAGAAATAAATAATCTCAAGGCTTATGAAAATGGTCTCGTGATTAAACAGAGTATCGGAATGGATGGTTGTTGTCGTAAACAGCTAGGGTTTGAAGGCCTCAGCGGCACACCCCCTACCGAAACTTACCATAAATGCCCCCCTGGGTTTCCTACGCACTGGCAAGCATTGAGGTTTGAGTCGTCACGCAACACTTCTCTCTGTTTAATAAAATATATAATTCGGGAAGGAGAGTAACGCGTTGGTCCTAATGACGGCTGCAGACGGAAGACTAATAAGACAATTTGCAATCAGAGGTAGGCTACGATATTACACACTACCTGAATCTAATATTATAAAGGGAAGCTACAATCACCTCAGCAATCTCAGATGTAACCACATTGTGAACATCAACACCAGTCACACGAGAATCATAACGCCGTATGCCATTCGTAGCACAAAATCGCCTGACACTCCTCTCAGATAGTCCATTCACTCCTGGATAATGTTGTCTTAAAATATCAGCTACTTCTCTGTGTGTTTTGCCTTGCTCCTCAACAAGCTCCTTCACGTAGCGAGCAGTAACTACGTTTTCCATCCCCGCCATTTTTGAAGGACCCGCGAAAAAAGACGCAAAACGGTTATAAAAACTGCTGACCAACAACACCTAGACGAGTTTCCGAAAGAAACCACCAACCCCACTCACAAACAAGGAATCCTGGAATTTTGGCAATTTTTTCAGATTTTACCATTATTTTTAAGTGCAAAAATTCTTTGGCGCCGTCATATTATAAAATTTCAATAAAAAGGTGCTCTTAAAGCAAAAGCAATTTAGACACTTGTAACATTACAAACTAATTAATCGAAAAAGATGTCAATTTCATATCTTTCTGTTTGCTCAACATGGAACAGAAAATTTAAAAAAACGGTTGGCCGAACCGTGCACGGACCGAGTAGTATACCAATGATGCTTGGTTCTGTTTTTTCTCGACGTCGCAATGATTCGGCACGATCGAACAATTTTGCGCGATAATGTATGTTTCCCTAAGATCAAAACAAAGACTCGATGTCTCTTGTTCTATCAGTATCTAAATTATAAAATCACTAGCTACAGACAAGTCTAATTGTTAATGATTTAAAACAGTCTTTGTCTTTATCTTCGGTCTAGCGTCTTTTGTAGTTCGTTTGTAAAATACAACTTCGATTTATTTTGTCGAATAAGACAATATGTTGTTGTTAGATATTTGTTTGCGCTCTATTTTATGAATGGCATGCGTTTTTACTTCAAAACTAAAAGTAAAATTGTCGTCACAATTTTATTCTTGATCTAGCATAACCAGAGAAGAAACGTTCCGTAAATTCTATCGAAATATCCCTTATCTAAACCCATTTCGCTTGTTAACCTCTCTAAATTCGGAGCCTTGGACGTGACAGAGAACATGGAGAAAGTCAAGCGTTAAAAACAATAGAATTTTGACAGTTGAAAGTAATTTGCATAACCTCAGAGCGCATGCTCTCCAGCTGACATAGCCCCTTTAAGGTCTACACATTTGAGAGAGTGGAGTTCTCGATCGATACGATCTAGGATAAACATGTCAAAAATCCAAGATTGCTAACGTAATTCGTCACCCATGATATTAATAGGTAATTATATGTCCTAATATTTCCTAGCTCTTGCTCTTGCATAAAGGAACTGTTCTAGTTTGGTTGTATAAATTTTAATCATTTACTAAATCATCTGCAAAAGCCTCTTGTAATTGATATTTGGCCGATACGTTGAGAAAGCGGATAAACAAATTTAGTCCAGCAGGTCGTCCCAAAGGATGAAATATGCTGCCCAATATATTGTCAGGCTACGCCAAAATAACGGTTAAATTATAGTTTTATCAATTAACCACCTGCATCCACAGAACACATACAGAGTGCATTAAAAGGCGACGAGGATAAATATTTTTTTTCCTACATCGAGATAGTTCATTCTGTTTTATGATCCACAGACGCAGTATAGCAAGTTAAATATCTTCAGTTTTTCCTACACCGATAGATGCTTCAAGTCCTGGACACATCGAGAAGAAAAAAAAAGCAATTACTTCGTACAAAAAAAATCATAAACGTATCAGCTGGTACGAGCACAAATAATAAGTCTTCCTCATACACGCCATATTCAGTTCCTTCACGCCGGGTAGAAGGAATAACACTGTCCGTCGTTTTCTTGTTGGAAGCCGTCCTGATTGTCGCGGGAAACTTTCTCACAATTTGTCTCTTTGCAAAAGAGAAAAAACTTCGAAAGAAGAGCCTTTTTCTGGTTGTAAACATGGCTTTCGCGGATTTAATTTCAGGAGCGGTTTCCTTGCCTTTGTATGTTTACACATCTATCGGGCCCTTGTATCGGCTATGGAAAACATCATATAAAGCGTTAGAAATCGGTTGGGACGTCACTGATACCACCTTCTCGCAGGCATCATTAATCTCTGCTGTTTTTATAGCCGTTGAACGTTTTTACGCCATTTACTGGCCGCTAAAACACCGAACTTTGTCACCCAAAGCGTACTACATTACAATGGTCATCATCTGGACGCTGGCTTTGCTTGTTTCGGCGGTGTTCAACCTTGTCAAGTACTTAATTTCAGACAAAGCAGCTACATATGCTTGGATGTCATTCCCTTTGCTGTTTCTATTTATTGTTTGTGCTTGTAACATTGGTATTTGCAGAACTTTCCATAAGAGGAAAGTTTTTCCACAGCAGGGAAACAGAGCATCTCAAAGCCAACGCTTGACCGTAACTTTGTTGCTCGTGTCCACTACTTCTCTACTATCATGGCTTCCTCTAGTGACTGCAAACTACACATTTTATGGTCAAAACATTACTACATCTAAATGTATTTGATTTATGATATTATAAATATTCTCAACTTTTCAAACTGTTTTGTAAACGCGGTTGTCTACTCATTAAGGATACATGAGTTCAGACAATCATTGGTTTTGTGCTTCACAAGACGCCAAACAGTTATAAACAGGGGAGAGAATGAATGAAGAGATAACAGGGGGTTTGCTTTAACGCCGGGGATAGAGCCATCTACAATATCAAGGAACTCAAGCTATCTAGAGCAGGATTTTTAACTGGAATCTGTGGACACTAAACTGTGATTACGGCCATGTTGGCTTTTATCACATCTGACTGTATGCTGTAAAAATGTTAAACACTACACTTATGTAGAGCCTGGCGCTTTAAATTTCAAATTTTGAATCTATTGATGTTTTTTTCCTTCTCTATTTCGATAGAGTCACTTTGTAACTTCGGTTCTTTAACTGAACCATAATGCAGCAAAAGTCATTTGTGCATAACCTCAAGAATCATTAAGTCCTTATTCCTCTATAGGTAGAAGTCAAATTCCACAGTAAATTGTCTTGGTGCATCAATTAACGTTTTACAAACTCAAGTAAAGTTTTAAAGAAGTCCGCCGACAAGGTTCTTTATTTAATTCATATATTCGCATTTCTTTTAACATTTTTTGTCAATATTCTATTTTGGTTCAGCCAATAAACTTTTCATTATGCATTGTTTTGTCTAATAATTTCTAACACAATCTATCGGAATTGATTCTATTCCAGCTGTATATTTTTTATTGCCTATCTGACCATGAAAAACAAAATGTTGAATATATCGTTAAGACTGAGTATTGCTCTTTTCACGAATAGGATATTTCTTGTTTTTTTCAACTGCGAACAAATTAAAATGTCTATCAGTTTACTGAATATTCAATATGTTTTATCATGCACTCAGTCGTGCAGTGACATTCTCGCGTTGCACAAATTATTCCTATTTAGTTAAGTCTGCCTTCAAAAGAGGGAGACGTTTGATAATTTTAAGATTCTTTATTTAAAGGTGCAAAAAACTATAACTGATAACTAAATAAGTATTTATCATTGTTCTGATGTGACGCGAAAATAATGACTTGTCTTAATTTTTCTTCCTTGTTGATTTTTCGAGTCCTGAGCCAAATTTCTACTGAATTACTCTAGACAATTATTGGTTGGTAGGTATGAAGTCTATTGTCCTTTGAACTTCCTACCTTGACATTAAAATTTTCACAGTTACCGAAATATAGCAGAGCCGTCAATAGTGTAAATAAGGAAGTTGAACAATTCGGATTTGTTCTAGTAAATACAAGTAAATAGCTGGGACAAACTTTTTATTAGTTTTCCTTTTGACAATGTTTAGTCAGTAGCCCTACAGCGCAGACCGAGTTTTCAAAAAGCATATATATAAAAAAAATACGACAAGTTTATGTTATGCATGAGGTTAATTTGCCTGTTGTTTCGATAACAAATTAAAAGCACTTGCAGCGTAACGAACACCCAGTGCACGCAAAGTTTAGGAAATGAAGATAATATACAAAGATGATTTTTCAGTCATTGAAACAGGCAGCTATGATGAAAAACTTCGAGTACATCTAATAGGAGACGAACCTATGACCTTCTGATTATTGGTCCAGCTGCTCTACCACTAAGCTACAGGAGACTCTTCAGAGCTAAGGACACTAAACTAGGTTTATTTGAAAAACATCCTGCAATATTACTGCAAGGAAGCGAGTCCAAGAGCATTTTTTAAAGGTCTCTCTGGTTTTGTTATCCAACAACTATTCATCTAATGAGATCGAGCTTAACTTTTCATGATAAACATTTTATGTAAACTTTTCATTCATGTACCAAGACATTTTTTTTTTTTTTTTACTTTCATCTATCTATTCCAGCTACATAAATTATTATTTTTTAATTCAGCAAAGCTCAAAAAGCGTCCAATATCGTTAAGCCTAAATAATGTTGTCATCACTCGGTGAAAACTAATTTTCAAATGCGAAAAAAATAGAATGCGTATTTAAATGGTGACGAATGAAAACAGGAAACAATTATACACTTGCCTTTTGTGCAAAGTTTCACAATTTCTCGAGCCTTTTATGAAACTTTTAACAAACCTCAGGTGGAGGAGGCATGGTTTGCACGAAATCTGGCGAATATTAAAGATTCATTTCTCATTTTTCTGGTCAGTTTATCACCCTTAGTGTTATGCTATTTCATCAGCGGTGTAAGATTGTAGGGTCTCTAGCCTCAAGATCACATGGGTTGCCGCCAATATTTTCTAGTTTGCTCATAACTTCGCGTTATCAGTGCTAGGAATACATGTAAGAAAGGCATTAAAGGTCACAAAAGTACACCTGTGTTTATCTTTTTATGACAGAAGAGTTGCTGGCCAAAGGGTAATTTAACTATCGAAAGCTAGTAGTCGTTTATACATTTAGTTACGTGTCTGTAAATTCTATGGATTGCCGTTGGATCATCTTCATCTTCTTTTTACTAGTCTCATTCCACTTGTATTTACATATGCTGTACTTAGGTCGCATAGACAGGCTGTTCAAGAGAGCTTTAAAGCTTGGCTACTGTAAAGAACTTTTTTTTGAATAGAAAATATTATTGCCCTGAAAGATAAGAAGTTAACAAGATTGGAAATCTGCGGTTTGAATATAGTGATTACTTATGGCTATTTCTGGGTTCTAAGAGAACCGAAAGTTGACGAAGTCATACGTAGGTTTTTACATCCAGCGTCAATGCTACTTCATCGATAATATAAGTAAAGTCAATGCCAAAACATTCATGACGAGTAACGCAAATAGTGCAAAATACATATTCTTCTATCAAGAATACAAAAGAATGCTTGGCACAGTGAGCTTCAGTGGGCGCAGAGGTTGGTGATAAGAAGTTTGAGTTTAATTTGGGCATTAAAAGAATTCGTTGATAGCGACGTTCCTATCACCCGAGCTCCATGGAGATATAAATCGTGTGATATTGTTCAGCGTTGTCACGATTAGTGATGTAATTTGTCAGCGTCACGACCGCGGTTATGTACCTGAGAAGCTATAACGATTTGATGGAAAAGGACGATTACTAATTATATGTCAACGAATCGAACTGAATAAAGAAAAGAATCCCTATCTGAACTCCCCTGCCTGTTCAGCACTTGACTTCTATGTGGCGCTGGACTGCACCACATCACCCCAGACTTTCAGAAATTCTACTTTCTCTTACATGTAGCAGCCCTTTGATTAGGAAACTTTAAAGACCAAACTGTTATCAGCAATGTTGGCTTATTCCACAGGTTTTCCTTGGAGAGTCAAGGAAACCTAAACGGCGTTTCAAAATTTGCACGTTTACTTGTTCAAAAACAGATGTGTTTGAACTCGTACTGTGTTGTCAAGGACGAAATTGCCCGGCAATTAACTGAGTTGTTAAAGACGTCTTTGTCGTTAATAAATGAAGTGTATCGGAATATTAGTTTCTAAGCATATTTCTTTAAGAGTAAAACAAATCAAAAGAGGCTGAATCTAAACAATAAATAAAGCGAAAATGGAAAAGAATGTCAAGCAGAAATTATCAGAAGCAGAATGGAAAAGTTTGGCTGAAGTTAGCGCGCATTAAACTGCATCGATTTAAGACGGAATCCATGACGAGAGTTAGTAATTTTAATTTTAAGTGGACAAAAACCTTGTACCAGAATAATTTAAACAATATCGCATTCTTTTTTACATTTTTCAAGGGCTATAGATGTAATTAGTTATCTGTAATAACACCAAAGAAAATTTTACATGGAAGCCTGAGAAAATAAATGTCAAATTTCACAAAATGAAGGCTTTTACATGAAATTTTCAGAATTTTACCTCTGTTTTCACAATTCTTGTGAAATTTAACGTTTATTTTCTCGGGCTCCCATGCGAAACTTTCTTTGGTGTTATTACAGATGACTAATTATAACCCTTGAAAAGTGCCAAAAAGAATGCGATATTATTTAAATTTTTCTGGTACAAGGTTTTTGTCCACTGAAAATTAAAATTACTCAATTTCCTGATGGAGTCCGTCTTAATTTGACATGTCTAAGCCTCACAGCTCTAAAAGAGTGGGAGCTGACAACAACAGAAATAAGAAAATCATACAATAGACATTTTATTACAGCAACAGTGATTAAAACCAGACAGAAGGAATAATAATCAGTGAAACAAAGGTATTGGCTCTGAACCCGTAAAAACGTTCATACATTACATGCATAAGGCCTTAAATGAACGGGGCATTGGTGGACGAAAGGTGCGACCCGAATTCCTTCTATTACCGCCATGGCCACCTTTATCACTTTTAGTGGCCGCCATTATGTTTTTCTCACATCAATCTCGAAATTTCAAGTTTTGGGCTTTGGCTTGAAAATGTGCAGCTCACGAGATTTACCCTATAAACAACCTTTTGATCGACTTTAGTACAGGTACAATTTTGGAATTTCAAGTCTGCTAATGACTTTTTGCCAGTCTTTCCTGTTGCGAACTAGCATGCAGAGAAGGAGCAGATTGAGATTGGTGTGGTAAGTGAGAAGCTTAATACACGAAGTAAACTCGGTTTTTTATCTCCTGCCATAGGAGATAAACCATACATCTGTTCACATACATATTGAAATTAAACAACCGCCCTGTATACCCAATACTTCGCGCATGACACAACCAACCGTAAGCGGACACTGTAGGCCCTAAGATCCAACGCGCCAATTTAGAGCTGCGGTATGTCTTAAAAATGGTGAACAAGTGGAAACAAAACCGCCCCATCGCATGTCCAATTTAACCGACTCTACGACTCAGCACGACTGCCCAAGTAACTCCGAGAAAACTTACATAGAAAACTTTGAATTTACAGTGCAAAATATCGTATCTATTACTAATCCTGATCATGTTACTCTATCAACGTACTTATGTATTATATCCACTGTGATCTTTTATCTTTTGAGCGTCCCCTGGTTCTTGGACCAGACCTTCCTTGGTTGTAAGAACAGCCTTACTGGCTTAAGCTGTTTTTGCCTTTTCCATGAAGATAACTAACTGTACCTGGTGCTTTCTTCGTAAGCGATGATACGTTTGGGAGAAATCGTAATGAAATGTTTTCACTGATTTTGTGATATCCCTCTTTTTCTCTCCGCAAGTGCATGGATCTGAAATCAACCACCACTCCGTCAGTTAGTCGGTCCATTAAAAAACACTTTAATAATATGCCATATTCATAAAGCAGTTTTTAGTTAAGTTAACCTTACGATCAGTAAATCAATGGCCAAAAGAGAACGGAAGGATGGAAGGAACGAACCAACGAACGAGCGAATGAATGAGTGATGAGTGAATGAATGAATGAATGAATGAATGAATGAATGAATGAATGAATGAATGAATGAATGAATGAATGAATGAATGAATGAATGAATGAATGAATGAATGAATGATTGAAAGAATGAATGAATGAACGAACGAACGAATGAATGAATGAATGAATGAATGAATGAATGAATGAATGAATGAATGAATGAATGAATGAATGAATGAATGAATGAATGAATGAATGAATGAATGAAAGTATAAAGTATAGTATAGAGTGTTTTCACATGACTTCACGGCGGCCATATTGGTGTCCCAAAACAATGAAACGGCGGCCATGTTGGTGTCCCAAACCAATGCCCTGGGAGTTGAACTCTTTCTCATGCAAATGCTATCTTTTGTTCCAATAAATTTGCATAACTGCTGACCACGTGAGTGAAAACACTCTATAGTATATCTTTATTGCGTCTTACTCTCCAAAGGGAGGCATCGGTCTAGTTACAATAAAGGTTTTTTCAACTACAACAAATTTAAAAAGAAAGAAATATGAACGGAAACAACAAAATTATACGGCATATACCATTTCGATAATAATTATACTATAATTTAATTACCTAATCAATTGGATTTTTGACTCAGGAACTGTTTTCGTTTTTTAAACATTTGATGGGCATATTTGGCTATAATATGTGAAGTTTTGTCATTGTCCAATCTGAGTAAATATAACGTTCTATCATGATCTGTTAAATTGATGAAGGTTGCATCATTTTCAGCAATATGAAAATGAAGTTGCTGTCTTAGACCCTGTTTACATGGAGTGGGGGACCCCGGTCTAGTGGGGTAAGTTTCTTTTGTTTTGTGTCCCCCAGAGCGTGAAAACAAAAGAAACTTACCCCACTAGACCGGGGTCCCCCACTCCATGTAAACAGGCCCTAAGACTCGTATTCAGTAAAATCAATTAAGAAGAATCAATTAAGTACAATCAATTAAGACAGTGATGTGTAGTGATGTGTAGTGATGGATAGTATAGTATAGTTTATCTTTATTGCGCCTTACTCTCCGAAGGGAGGCATCGGTCTAGTTACAATAAAAGTTTTTTCAACTACAACAAATTTAAAAAGAAAGAAATATGAATCAATAAGTTCCAGCCGAATGGGGATAAATGCAAGGAACTCGTTATTGACTTTAAGAAGGTTAAACATCATTTTGACGCAGTTACCGTGAACTCTCAAGAACTCGAACGCGTAGATAGTGTTAAATTGCTAGGAGTTACCATAACCAACACGCTCCGATTGAATTGTCACGTCTTAGATGTAATCCAAAAGGCTAACAAGAGAATATGCTTTCTTATATTACTTAAGCGTGTAAATGTTCCAGCACACGATATCATTTGTTTCTATCTTACTTGTATAAGGCCAGTTCTAGAATATTGTGCCCCCCTGTACCATCACGCACTACCTGACTACTTAAGTAAGGATATTGAACGCATTCAAAAACGTGCACTATCAATTATTTCGCCAGGCCTTTCTTACGATGACAGCCTGTCAATGTTCAACATGGCATCTTTAGAGGACAGACGCATAGATCAATGTGAAAAAACTGTTTGATTCTATTGTATCTAATCCAGATCATAAGTTGCATCATTTTCTCCGTCCCAAGAACTATTGTCATTATAACCTCAGAAGACAACGCCTCTTTGCAAATCCAGTCATGCGTACCAAGCGTTTTTCTAGCACATTTCTGCCATCTATGTGCAGGCGTTAGCAGTATTTTGTATAAAGTTTAATTCATCTAAAGTATAATTTTTATAAATTAGACTTTTAAAGAATAATTTTGTAGATTTTTTTGGTACATTTTCATATTTTAAGTTTTGTATCAATTGTATTTTTGAATTCATGCAATTCAGCCTTGGTGGGCTGCCATATGATTAGAATTAAAGCTATCTATCTATCTGTATCTATCTATCTATCTATCTATCTATCTATCTATCTATGAACGGAAACAACAAAATTATACGGCATATACCATTTCGATAATAATTATACTATAATTTCATTACCTAATCAACTGGATTTTTGACTCAGGGACTGTTTTCGTTTTTGAGACATTAGATGGGCATATTTGGCTATAATATGTGAGGTTTTGTCATTGTCCAATCTGAGTAAATATAACGTTCTATCATGATCTGTTGCATCATTTTCGGAAATATGAAAATAAAATTGCTGTCCAAGGCTTTCGTTTTTTAAATTGTATTGTTTCGTATTTAAAGTTGATGTGTAGTGATGGACAGTGATGTGTAGTGATGGACAGTGATGTGTAGTGATGGATAGTGATGTGTAGTGATGGATAGTGATGTGTAGTAATGGACAGTGATGTGTAGTCATGGATAGTGATGTGTAGTGATGGACAGTGATGCGAAGTGATGGACAGTGATGTCTAATGATGGACAGTGATGTGTAGTGATGTGTAGTGATGGATAGTGATGTGTAGTGATGAATGAATGAATGAATGAATGAATGAATGAATGAAGGTATGTATGAATGAATGAGTAAGTGAGTGAATGAGTATAGTATAGTATATCTTTATTGCGCCTTTCTCTCCCAAGGGAGGCATCGGTCTAGTTACAATAAAGGTTTTTTCAACTACAACAAATTTAAAAAAGAAAGAAATATGAAAGGAAATAGTATTTTCCTGCATTTGACTTGGTAATTACCAGGAAAATATGCTCTCATCGGTATCTTATGTTTAGGCGTGTGCGCTGGTATGTGGGTAATTAGTAGGGGTATATATTTGGGCGTGCTGGTTTTGTCTAGATCTTTCATCTCGGTCTTGCTGTTCCAGCGTTCGGGTCATTCACTATGAACAAGGAGGAACTTGTCGAGCTTTTAGCGAAATCTCAAGACGCGATCTTAGAACGTCTTGATTCGAAATTACAAGAGTTCAAGAGATCTATTTCTGAAGATCAAGAGGAGTGCTTAAGTTCTGTCGTTAAATAAGTCAAAGAAGATAATTCCAATTAGTGGAAACAAGTGGGAAACGAGAAACAGTTCAAGTTTAACCAGTCAGT
>OZ038003.1:15898717-15958717 GCA_964035705.1 Porites rus | reverse complement strand
AAAAGTCGTCCCAAAAGGTGAAATAAATTGCCCAATATATGAGGCTAAGCCAAAATAACGGTTAAACTAGTTTTATCAATTAACCTCACCTGCATCCACGGAACACAGACAGTGTGTATATATTAAAACGCGACAAGGATAAATATGTTTTCCTATACATCGAGACAGTTTATTCTGTTTTATGATCCACAGACGCAGTATAGTGTATTTAAGGCAACGAGTTAAATATCTTCAGTTTTTCCTACACCGAGAGATACTTCAAGTCCTGGACACATCAAGAAGAAAAAGAAAAGCATTTACTTCATACAAAAAAATTATGAACGAATCAACTGGCACTAGCGCAAATAATAAGTCTTCCTCATACACGCCATATTCAGTTCCTTCACGGGTGGAAGGAATAACAGTGTCTGTCGTTTTCTTGTTGGAAGCCGTCCTGATTGTCGCGGGAAACTTCCTCACAATTGGTCTCTTTGTAAAAGAGAAAAAAGTTCGAAAGAAAAGCCTTCTTCTGGTTGTGAACATGGCTTTCGCAGATTTGATTTCAGGAGCTGTTTCCTTGCCTTTGTATGTTTACTTATATATCGGGCCCAATTATCGGCTATGGAAAACATCATATAAAGCGTTAGAAATCGGTTGGGACGTCATTGATACCACCTTCTCGCAGGCATCATTAATCTCTGCTGTTTTTATAGCCGTTGAACGTTTTTACGCCATTTACCGGCCGCTAAAACACCGAACTTTGTCAACCAAAGCGTACTACATTACAATTGTCATCATCTGGACGCTGGCTTTGCTTGTTTCGGCGGTGTTCAACCCTGTCAAGTACTTAATTTCAGACAAAGCAGCTATTTATGCTTGGATATCATTCCCTTTGCTGTTTCTATTTATTGTTTGTGCTTGTAACATTGGTATTTGCAGAACTTTCCATAAGAGGAACGTTTCTCCACAACAGGGAAACAGAGCATCTCAAAGCCAACGCTTGACCGTAACCTTGTTGCTCGTGTCTACTACTTCTCTAGTGTCATGGCTTCCTCTAGTGACTGCAAACTACATATTTTTTGTTGAAAACATTACTACACCTAAAAGGTGTTTGATTTATGATATCATAAATATTCTCAACTTTTCAAACTGTTTTGTAAACTCGGTTGTCTACTCATTAAGGATACCTGAGTTCAGACAATCATTGGTTTTGTGCTTCACAAGACGCCAAACAGTTATAAACAGGGGAGAGAATGAATGAAGAGATAACAGGGGGTTTGCTTTAACGCCGGGGATAGAGCCATCAACAATATCAAGGGACTCATGCTATCTAGAGCAGGATTTTAAACTGGAATCTGTGGACACTAAACTGTGATCAGCCATGTTGGTTTTAATCACATCTGACTGTATGCTGTAAAAATGTTAAACACTAAATTTATGTAGAACCTGGCGCTTTAAATTTCAAATTTTGAATCTATTGATGTTTTTTTCCTTCTCTATTTCGATAGAGTCACTTTGTAACTTCGGTTCTTTAACTGAACCATAATGCAGCAAAAGTCATTTGTGCATAACCTCAAGAATCATTAAGTCCTTATTCCTCTAGAAGTCAAATTCCACAGTAAATTGTCTTGGTGCATCAATTAACGTTTTACAAACTCAAGTAAAGTTTTAAAGAAGTCCACCGACAAGGTTCTTTATTTAATTCATATATTCGCATTTCTTTTAACATTTTTTGTCAATATTCTATTTTGGTTCAGCCAATAAACTTTTCATTATGCATTGTTTTGTCTAATAATTTCTAACACAATCTATCGGAATTGATTCTATTCCAGCTGTATATTTTTTATTGCCTATCTGACCATGAAAAGCAAAATGTTGAATATATCGTTAAGACTGAGTATTGCTCTTTTCACGAATAGGATATTTCTCGTTTTTTTCAACTGCGAACAAATTAAAATGTCTATCAGTTTACTGAATATTCAATATGTTTTATCATGCACTCAGTCGTGCAGTGACATTCTCGCGTTGCACAAATTATTCCTATTTAGTTAAGTCTGCCTTCAAAAGAGGGAGACGTTTGATAATTTTAAGATTCTTTATTTAAAGGTGCAAAAAACTATAACTGATAACTAAATAAGTATTTATCATTGTTCTGATGTGACGCGAAAATAATGACTTGTCTTAATTTTTCTTCCTTGTTGATTTTTCGAGTCCTGAGCCAAATTTCTACTGAATTACTCTAGACAATTATTCGTTGGTATGTAAGAAGTCTATTCTCCTTTGAACTTCGAATTCCTACCTTGACATTAAAATTTTCACAGTTACCGAAATATAGCAAAGCCGTCAATAGTGTAAATAAGGAAGTTGAACAATTCGGATTTGTTCTAGTAAACACAAGTTAATAGCTGGGACAAACTTTTTATTAGTTTTCCTTTTGACAATGTTTAGTCAGTAGCCCTACAGCGCAGACCGAGTTTTCAAAAAGCATATATATAAAAAAAATACGACAAGTTTATGTTATGCATGAGGTTAATTTGCCTGCTGTTTCGATAACAAATTAAGAGCACTTGCAGCGTAACGAACACACAGTGCACGCAAAGTTTACGAAATGAAGATAACATAGAAAGATGATTTTTCAGTCACTGACACAGGCAGCTATGATGAAAAACTTCGAGTACTTCTAATAGGAGACGAACCTATGACCTTCTGATTATTGGTCCAACTGCTCTACCGCTAAGCTACAGGAGACTCTTCAGAGCTAAGGACACTAAACTAGGTTTATTTGACAAACATCCTGCAATATTACTGCTAGGAAGCGAGTCCAAAAACATTTTTGAAAGGTCTCTCTGGTTTTGTTATCCAACAACTATTCATCTAATGAGATCGAGCTTAACTTTTCATGATAAACATTTTATGTAAACTCTTCATTCATGTACCAAGAGATTTTTTTTTTTTTTTTTTTCATCTATCTATTCCAGCTGCATAATTTTTTTTTTAATTGAGCAAAGCTCCAAAAGCGTCCAATATCGTTAAGCCTAAATATTGTTGTCATCACGCGGTGAAAACTAATTTTCAAATGCGAAAAAAATAGAATGCAAATTTAAATGTTGACGAATGAAAATAGGAAACAATTATACACTTGTCTTTTGTGTAAAGTTTCATAATTTCTCGAGCCTTTTAAGAGACGTTTAACAAAACTCAGGTGGAGGAGGCATGTGTTTGAACGAAATTTGGCGAGTATTAAAGATTCATTTTTCATTTTTCTAGTCAGTTTATCACCCTCAGTGTTATGCTATTTCATCAGCGGTATTAGATTATAGGGTCTCTAGCCTCAAGATCACATGGGTTGCCTCCAATCTTTTCTAGTTTGCTGATAATAAGAAATAGATGTAAGAAAGGTATTAAAGGTCACAAAAGTACACCTGAGTTTATCTTTTTATGACAGGAGAGTTGCTAGCCAAAAGGGTAATTTAACTATCGAAATCTAGTAGTCGTTTATACATCTTACATGTTTGTAAATTCTATGGATTGCCGTTGGATCATCTTCATCTTCTTTTAACTAGTCTCATTCTACTTATATTTACATACCGTAAAATTACGAAAATAAGCCTCTCCATGTAGAAGACCCTCCAAATATAAGCCCCCCAATCCGGTAACGCAAAAAAACCCTCCGTTAAATCGCCCCTCCAAATGTAAGCCCCCCGGGGGCTTGGACTTTGAAAATTGCTCTCAAATACAAAGTAAAACAAAGCAAAAACGGTATATTTACTTCTAACTATACGGCTAGCCCAATCGACTTTGAAACGCAAATTTCCCTCCGTAGATAGGCCGCTCCGAATATAAGCCCCTCCAAAAATAAGCCCCTCAAAAAGGGCCTTTAAAAAATATAAGCCCCGGGACTTATTTTCGGAATTTTACGGTATGCTGTGGAAGTATGGGGCTGCGGTATTATCATAAGTACTTAAGTCGCATAGACAGGCTGTTCAAGAGAGCTTTTAAGCTTAGCTGCTGTAAATAACTTTTTTTAATAGAAAATATCATTGCCCTGAAAGATAAGAAGTTAACAAGACTGGAAATCTGCGTTTGAATATAGTGATTACTTATGGCTATTTCTGGGTTCTAAGAAAACCGGAAGTTGACGAAGTCATAGGTTTTTACATCCAGAGTCATGCTACTTTCATCGATAATATTAGTAAAGTCAATGCCAAAACCTTCATGACGAGTAACGTAAATAGCGCAAAATACATATTCTTCTATTAAGAATACAAAAGAAAGCTTGGCACAGTGAGCTACAGTGCGCGCAGTGGTTGGTGTTAAGAAGTTTGAGTTTAATTTGGGCATTAAAAGAATTCGTTGATAGCGACGTTCCTATGGAGATATAAACAGTGTGATATTGTTCAGCGTTGTCACGATTAGTAATGTAATTTGTACCGGAGAAGTTATAACGATTTGATGGAAAAGGATGATTACTAATTATATGTCAACGAATTGAATAAAAAAAAGAATCCCTACCTGAACTCCCCTGCCTGTTCCACATTTGACTCCTACGTGGCGCTGGACTGCACCACATCACTCCAGACTTTCAGAAATTCTACTTTCTCTTACATGTAGCAAGGAAAAATAAACGGCGTTTCAAAATTTGCATGTTTCCTTGTTCAAAAACAGATGTGTTTGAACACGTACTGTGTTGTTAAGGACGAAATTGCCCGGTAATTAAGTGAGTTGTTATAGACGTCATTGTCGTTAATAAAAGAGGTCTATCGGAATATCAGTTTCTCGGCATATTTTTTTAAGAGCAAAACAAATTAAAAGACGCTGGATTTAAACAATAAATAAAGCGAAATTGGAAAAGAATGTCAAGCAGAAATTATCAGAAGCAGAATGGAGAAGTTTCGCTGAAGTTAGCGCGCATTAAACTGCATCGATTTAAGACGGAATCCGTCATGAAATTGAGTAATTTTAATTTTAAGTGGACAAAAACCTTATACCAGAATAATTTAAACAATATCGCATTTTTTTCCCATTTTTCAAGGGCTAGTAGATGTAATTAGTTATCTGTAATAACACCTGAGAAAATAAATGTCAAATTTCACAAAATGACATCTTTTACATGAAATTTTCAGAATTTTACCTCTGTTTTCACAATTCTTGTGAAATTTGACATTTATTTTCTCGGGCTCCCATGCGAAACTTTCTTTGGTGTTATAACAGATAACTAATTATAGCCCTTGAAAAGTGCTAAAAAGAATGCGATATTGTTTAAATTTTTCTGGTACAAGGTTTTTGTCCACTGAAAATTAAAATTACTCAATTTCCTGATGGATTCCGTCTTAATATGACATGTCTAAGCCTCACAGCTCTAAAAGAGTGGGAGCTGACAACAACAGAAATAAGAAAATCATACAATAGACAGACATTTTATTACAGCAACAGTGATTAAAACCAGACAGAAGGGATAATAATTATTGAGTCAAAGGTATTGGCTCTGAACTTGTAAAAACGTTCATACATTACGTATCAAGAAATGCGACATGCACAAGGCCTTAAATGAACGGGGCATTGGTGGACGAAAGGTGCGACCCGAATTCCTTCTATTACCGCCATGGCCACCTTTATCACTTTTAGTGGCCGCCATTATGTTTCTCTCACATCAATCTTGAAATTTCAAGTTTTGGGCTTTGGCTTGAAAATGTGCAGCTCACGAGATTTACCCTATAAACAACCTTTTGATCGACTTTAGTACAGGTACAATTTTGGAATTTCAAGTCTGCTAATACTTTTTGCCAGTCTTTCCTGTTGCGAACTAGCATGCAGAGAAGGAGCATGAGATTGGTGTGGTAAGTGAGAAGCTTAACACACGAAGTAAACTCGGTTTTTTATCTCCTGCCATAGGAGATAAACCATGCATCTGTTCACATACATATTGAAATTAAACAACCGCCCTGTATACCCAATACTTCGCGCATGACACAACCAACCGTAAGCGGACACTGTAGGCCCTAAGACCCAACGTGCTAGTTTAGAGCTGTGGTATGTCTTAAAAATGGTGAACAAGTGGAAACAAAACTGCCCTATCGTATGTCCAATTTAACCGACTCTAGGACTCAGCACGACTGCCCAAGTCACTCCCACAAAACTTACATAGAAAACCTTGAATTTACAGTGTAAAATAAAATGTTCCCGTATCTATTACTAATCCTGATAATGTTACTCTATCAACGTACTTATGTATGATATCCAGTGTGATCTTTTATCTTTTGAGCGTCGCCTGGTTCATACACCAGACCTTCCTTGGTTGTAAGAACAGCCTCACTGGCTAAAGCTGTTTTTGCCTTTTCCATGAAGATAACTAATTGTATCTGGTGTTTTCTTCGTAAGCGATAATACGTTTGGGAAAAATCGTAGTAAAATGTTTTCACTGCTTTTGCGATATCCCTCTTTTTCTCTCCGAAAGTGCATGGATCTGAAATCAACCACCACTCCGTCAGTAAGTCAGTCCATTAAAAAACACTTTAATAATATGCCATATTCATAAAGCAATTTTCAGTTAAGCTAACCTTACCATCAGTAAATCAATGGGCAAAAGAGAACGGAAGGATGGAAGGAACGAATCAACGAACGAGCGAACAAACAAATGAATGAATGAGTGATGAGTGAATGAATGAATGAATGAATGAATGAATGAATGAATGAATGAATGAGTGAGTGAGTGAGTGAGTGAGTGAGTGAGTGAGTGAATGAGAGAGTGAATGAATGATTGAATGATTGAGTGAATGAATGAATGAATGAATGAATGAATGAATGAATGAATGAATGAATGAATGAATGAATGAGTGAGTGAGTGAGTGAGTGAGTGAGTGAATGAGAGAGTGAATGAATGATTGAATGATTGAGTGAATGAATGAATGAATGAATGAATGAATGAATGAATGAATGAATGAATGAATGAATGAATGAATGAATGAATGAGTAGTAGTAGTAGTAGTAGTAGTAGTAGTAGCAGTGGCAGTGGCAGTGGCAGTGGCAGTGGCAGCGGCAGCGGCAGCGGCAGCGGCAGCGGCAGCGGCAGCGGCAGCGGCAGCGGTAGCGGTAGTGGTAGTGGTAGTGGTAGTGGTAGTGGTAGTAGTAGTAGTAATAGATTGCTTTATTTGCATGACCGCATCATTTTACAGTATTGCAAAAGCATACATATGACAATCAAAATATAAAACAAACAGCACTAAGAATAATCTAGAAAAATTCAGTTACATTACTAACAATGAATCACGTATTTTCATACAGGAGGAAACAAACTTCATAACTAACTTATTTACCTTATGTTCCTTCGAATTCATTATCAGTTTTATGCTTTCTGGAGATGATTTCTTGTCAAAGTCAGGTATTATTCGATTGATTTGATTAATAAATGCCTGTCTCTGTACTGAGTATTTGTTACATTGAAAGAGGAAATGAATCTCATCTTCTACCTGATTTGAGTTACATAATCTATTTTCTCTTGGCAAATGATCGATTTGGTATCGACCATGTTCAATCATAAGTTTGTGATTACTTATTTTAAATTTAACAAAATTCTGTCGTTCGTCATAATGTCTTAGCTGGTAGAGATAATCAGATGTAGAATATTCATCTTTAAAAGTTTTATAAAATTCTAGTTTTTTTGAATTTTCAAGGCTGTGCCGCCAAAAGATAGATATTTCTCTCTCATTTATGTGGTATATCGTCTAATTTTATCATTTTCTAGAGATTCAGCATCTAAACTGGTTAGACTGTATTGTCCAAGCATGTTTATGAAATTGGAAAAATATCCTGAATTATTCATAGAATGTAGATTCTTCGACATAAGGAAAGACTGTTTGACTAAAGAGTCATAATCTTTGTTGTTGAGGTAAACATTATATTTCATAATTTTCTGATTTATCGGGATAAGCAGCGGCAATCTATCAAGTTCAGCTCTCCTGCAAGCTATGTTAGAGGCCTTATTGTTAACCTCTAAGTAACGTTTACAGAATTTGAGGTGGATTTTTTCTATTGGGGAGCTATCCCATTTTTTAAAATCTTGCTTGGTGTACATTCCCCATACCTCGCTGTTGTAACTCAAGATTGGGAATACCATGGTGTCAAAAATTTGGGATGCAGTATTAGGATTAAGTTTGTTAAGAATTGTCCGCTTCCGAATACTAGAAAACCCGTGAAGGGCCTTTTCTTTTAAGTGTTCGAGTGCAAGTGTAAAGTTTCCCGTTGGAGTTAAAAGTGTACCTAAATAAGTGTATTCTTGGACAATTTTAATTGACTCACTGCCTATGTTGAATTTGATGTCAATAGATTTTTTTGGGCGTTTCTGGAATAGCATAATTTTTGTTTTCTTCGGATTAATTTTTAGCTTCCATTTGTCACAATACAAGGAGAGCGCATTTAAACAGTTCTGTAATCCAGTTTTCGATCTTGATAGAATAACTAAATCATCTGCGTACAAAAGTGAATTTATTTTTTTCCCATTTGGAAAAACAAATGGGTCAAATAAGGTGTTTTCGAATAAATGTGATAGATTGTTTAAATAGAGGTTAAATAAAAGAGGGCTTAAAATACAGCCTTGACGTACACCTCTGGAATATGAAAAAAGGCTGTGTTTTGTTTTCACCGATTTTGATGGAACATGTCGAGTTGCAATAAAGGCTTTTCATGAGATTGTACAAGTTTCGTCCTAGTAGTAGTAGTAGTAGTGGTAGTAGTAGTAGTAGCAGTAGCAGTAGCAGTAGCAGTAGCAGTAGCAGTAGAAGTAGCAGTAACGGTAGAGGTAGCAGCAGCAGTAGTAGTAGTAGTAGTGGTAGTGGTAGTGGTAGTGGTAGTGGTAGTGGTAGTGGTAGTGGTAGTGGTAGTGGTAGTGGTAGTGGTAGTGGTAGTGGTAGTGGTAGTGGTAGTGGTAGTGGTAGTGGTAGTGGTAGTGGTAGTAGTAGTAGTATATCTTTATTGCGCCTTACTCTCCAAGGGGAGGCATCGGTCTAGTTAGAATAAAGGATTTTTCAACTACAACAAATTTAAAAACGAAAGAAATATGACGGAAACACCAAAATTATACGGCATATACCATTTCGTTAATAATTATACTATAATTTAATTACCTAATCAATTAGATTTTTGACCCACAAACTGTTTTCGTTTTTTAAACATTAGATGGGCATATTTGGCTATAATATGTGAAGTTTTGTCATTGTCCAATCTGAGTAACTATAACGTTCTATCATGATCTGTTAGATTGATGAAGGTTGCATCATTTTCAGAAATATGAAAGTAAAGTTGCTGTCTAAGACTTTCGTATTCAGTACAACAATTAAGAAGTGTTTCTCGTCTTCTATGCAGTTTCTTTTGCAAACCAAACAAACCCTTTCCTCCACTGGTATAGAACCTCCTTTATTTTCATATTTCCCTGTTTGTATACGCAAAGTATGAACTCCCAATCGCAGTTTTGTCATAGTGATTCTATGAGCTGGATTTCTAACTATCTTAAGATATTCTTCCAAGCGATAATCTTTTTTAATTTCCTTGTTTTGCATATTTTTGTCTAGAGCTATCCGAAATGTCGTTTCGAGCTTTAAACAATCTTGAGAAAGTTTTTTCTGTAGCTGTTGTTTAATGCTAGAACGAGTGTCCTTAACACATTGCTGGTTTTTTATTACCTCGTTTTTGTAGTGAATTTGAATTGTTTCGTCACTATTTAATAAATCATAAAACTGCCTGTGATTTCTTGCGTAAATAAAAGCTTCATTTTAGAGAGGGTTGTCTGATTTTTGTTCTAATCTTTGCCAGTAACATAAAAGGGAAGCCTTTATGTCTATAGATAGAGGGTATCGGCCAAGTTCTGCTCTACAGGCTTTGTTTTCTGTGTACCATGGGACGGTTAATGTTTGTTTACAGGATTTAATGTGAACTTGCTCAATTGTACTTTTATCAAAATGTGTCTTATAAGATAATAGTTCTGGTCCCCATATTTCACAACCGTAAAGTAATACAGGTTTAACAAGGGTATCCAAAAGTTTATTCTTTGTCTCGACCGCTGAAGAATCAATGTTGGAGCCAGTCACTTTTCCCTTAAATCAATCAATTAATCAGCACCAAAGTCTCAATGTGTCTACAAACGAATGGAATTATTTCCGCACGTGACCACGTGAAATAGAATACACTATGTTGGCTTACACGACACTGGCGAACACGCAGACTACTTTCGGGCATCTTACATGAAAATTTTATTGCCTGACGAGGCTCGAAGAGCGAAATATATTTAGAGGATTTTAAAACATCTAGAACATTTTTATTTTTACATTTTACATTCTTATACGTGCGTCGAATGTGGTAAAGACGTGATGTCTTATTTTGCAAGTAGTTTAAGTTATTCGAACGCATTCCTAGTCTCGGCATTTACAATTTCTCCAAAACGAATAAACTGCAAATTCAAACAAACGCAGGTCCACAAGGCCAAGTTTGAATTTTAATTGAGAAAATAAGGTGTTCTTCAAACCGAGTTGTCATCCGTCGAGTGGTAATTTAAAATTTTGTCATTGTGTCCATGTTATAGGCAGCTGTTCAAGGGTTATTTATTCTTCGCGCAGCTTGTGAAATCTTCCGGTATTTTTCCATTTTTGCACTGCAAAAAAGATCTAAGAACCTGCGCCTTCCTGGCCCCCCTTTAGCCACGTAAAACTGACATATTTTTTTCAGGATATCGAGAAACCTCTTCCAAGTTTGGTCAACGCCAGTTGGTTATAAAAAATAAGCAGGAGGACTTCAGCCACTTGGAAACGGAAAGATGCTTAGATGATTTTTGTTGTCTTAATATTTCCAAATCTTACTCTTGCGCTAGGGGACCGTTCTGGTTAGTTTATAAAAATTTTAATCATACCTAACTTTTATACTTATCATCTTAAAGGTTGCTCTTAAGTAACTGGTATCAATGATGACCGATACGTTTTGAAGGCGTATTAACAAATTCAGACAAGTAAGTCGTCTCAAAAGAAATAATAAATTACCGACTATTTGTCGGGTAAGCCAAATAAAGTTTAAATTAGTTTCATCAATTAAACGCCTGCATCATGATTAGGTTATATAAATCTTATTCTCATTCACTTTTTTATGCAAATCATCTGCAAAAATGACCTGTTGGATAAATGGCCGATACGTTTAGAAGGCATATTAACTAATGCAGTCCAACAAGTCATCCCAAAAGGTGAAATAAATTGCCCAATATATTAGGCTAAGCCAAAAAAACGGTTAAATTAGTTTTATAAATTAACCTCACTTGCATCCACAGAACACATACAGTGTGTATATATTAAAAGGGGACAAGGATAAATAATTTTTCCTATACATCGAGACAGTTTATTCTGTTTTATTATCCACAGACGCAGTATAGTCTATTTAAGGCAACGAGTTAAATATCTTCAGTTTTTCCTACACCGAGAGATACTTCAACAAGTCCTGGACACATCAAGAAGAAAAAGAAAAGCATTTACTTCATACCAAAAAATTATGAACGAATCAGCTGGCACTAGCGCAATAATAAGTCTTCCTCATACACGCCATATTCAGTTCCTTCACGGGTAGAAGGAATAACACTGTCCGTCGTTTTCTTGTTGGAAGCCGTCCTGATTGTCGCGGGAAACTTTCTCACAATTGGTCTCTTTGCAAAAGAGAAACAACTTCGAAAGAAAAGCCTTTTTCTGATTGTAAACATGGCTTTCGCAGATTTGATTTCAGGAGCTGTTTCCTTGCCTTTGTATGTTTACTTATATATCGGGCCCTTGTATCGGCTATGGAAAACATCATATAAAGCGTTAGAAATCGGTTGGGACGTCATTGATACCACCTTCTCGCAGGCATCATTAATCTCTGCTGTTTTTATAGCCGTTGAACGTTTTTACGCCATTTACTGGCCGCTAAAACACCGAACTTTGTCACCCAAAGCGTACTACATTACAATTGTCATCATCTGGACGCTGGCTTTGCTTGTTTCGGCGGTGTTCAACCCTGCCAAGTACTTAATTTCAGACAAAGCAGCTATTTATGCTTGGATGTCATTCCCTTTGCTGTTTCTATTTATTGTTTGTGCTTGTAACATTGGTATTTGCCGAGCTTTCCATAAGAGGAACGTTTCTCCACAACAGGGAAACAGAGCATCTCAAAGCCAACGCTTGGCCGTAACCTTGTTGCTCGTATCCGCCGTCTCTTTACTGTCATGGCTTCCTCTTGTGACTGCAAACTACATATTTTTTGTTCAAAACATTACTATACCTAAAAGGTGTTTGATTTATAATATCATAAATATTCTCAACTTTTCAAACTGTTTTGTAAACTCGGTTGTGTACTCATTAAGGATACCTGAGTTCAGACAATCATTGGTTTTGTGCTTCACAAGACGCCAAACAGTAATGAACAGGGGCCATCATGAAGGAAGAGATAACAGGGGGTTTGCTTTAACGCCGGGGATAGAGCCATCAACAACTGGGGGATCAAGGGACTCAAGCTATCTAGAGCAGGATTTTAAACTGGAATCTGTGGACACTAAACTGTGATCAGCCATGTTGGTTTTAATCACACCTGACTGTATGCTATAAAAATGTTAAACACTAAATGTATGTAGAACCTCGCGCTTTAAATTTCAAATTTTGAATCTATTGAATAAAGTGATGTTTTTTTTTTCCTCCTCTATTTTGATAGACACATTTTGTAACTTCGGTTCTTTAACTGAACCATAAAGCAGTAAAGGTTTTTTTTGTACATAACGTCAAGAAAATGACAAGTTTATGTTATGCATGAGGTTAATTTGCGTGTTGTTTCCTTAAGACCACTTGCAGCGTAAGGAACACCCAATGCATGCAAAGTTCACGAAATGAAGATAATATGGGAAGATGATTTTTCAGTCATTGACACAGCCGGCTATGGAGAAAAGCTCTGAGTACTCCCGATAGGAGACGAACCTATGGCCTTCTGATTACTAGTCCAGATGCTCTACCACAAAGCTACAGGACATTCTTCGGAGCTAGGGACACTAAACTAGGTTTATGTGACAAACATCCTGCAATATTACTGCAAGGAAGCCAGTCCGAGAACACTTTTCATAGTGATAAACAACTTTATGTAAACTTTTCATACATGTACAAAGACATTTTTAATTTTCTTCAGTTTCATCTATCTATTCCTGCAACATAAATTAATTTCAAAGGTAGGTTGAGTTTGATCGATCAGGAAGGACTACGTTCACCCGGACGATCAAACTCAACCTACTTTTGAAATGACTCCTGGGTTCAAACCTTTCACAGTTATAAATTAAAATCTTCAATTGACCGAAGCGCAAAAAGTGTCCAATATCGTTGACCTTAAATATTGTTGTTATTAGGCGCTGAACATTAATTTTCAAATGCTAAAAAAATAGAATGTATATATTTAAATGGTGACGAATGAAAACAGCAATAATTACACTTGCCTTTTGTCAAAAGTCTCACAATTTCTCCAGCCTTTTATGAGACTTTTAACAAAACTCAGGTGGAGGAGGCATGTGTTTGCACGAAATTTGGCAAGTATTAGGGATTCATTTTTCATTATTTCTGGTAAGTTTATCACCCTCAGCATTATGCTATTTCATTGGCGGTGCCAGATTTTAGGGTCTCTAGCCTCAAGGTCACATGGGTGGCCGCCAATCTTTTCTAGTTGCTCATAACTTGGTGTTATCAGCGCTCGGAACACATGAAAGAAAGAAATTAAAGATCACAAAAGTTTACCTGAGTTTATCTTTTTATGACCGAAGAGTTGCTAGCCAAAAGGGCAATTTTTTATTTAAATTTCTCATACTGCTGTGCGGTGTGATCTCTCGTACACAACGGTTTGGAAAGAGCAGACATGGTCTGCGGTTTGAATATAGTGATTACTTATGGCTACCGGAAGTTGACGAAGTGATAGGTTTTTACATCCAGCGTCCATGCTACTTTCATCAATAATATCAGTAAAGTCAATGCCAAAACCTTCATGAAGAGTAACGTAAATAGCGCAAAATACATATTCTTCTATTAAGAATACAAAAGAATGTTTGGCAAAGTGAGCTTCTGTGCAGAGGTGGTAATAAGAAGTTTGAGTTTGATTTTGTCATGAAAAGAATTCGTTGGTATAGCAACGTTCCTATCACACGAGCCCCAAGCTCTATGGATATTTAACAATTATTCCTCGAGCCCGAATGGGCTCTAAGTCAATAGCTCATGAGGCCGAAGGTCGAATTGATAATAGCATAGCATTGATAAATAGTTTGATTTAACAGAATTTAACAGGCTAGAGCAGCATTCAAGCCACGATTTGGTCGTATAATATGGCGGAATAATAAGGCTGAAGCGACTTTCGGAGTTTTTTGTCTCTGATTGTACTGTGAGTTACTCGTAACCAAGTCTCAATGGGTACCACCGGAATATTTATATCAATAAAACATCAAATTCAAGATCTTACCTTCGATTAATGCCAGCTTATCGGATTTCACTGGGTTTTTCGCGCTAAAAACCAACCAAAAAATCGCCATTTTTGTATGGATTTTCACCTGCGCAGACTTTCGCGGAAAGATTACAACCAAAGTTTGCAGAAATCGCGAACGGTACCACCTGATATCGTGACATCTCTTGTCTGCCTTTAAAACCACCACAGTCTTTTAAACCAAGGATTGTGATAAAAACTGGGTTTTTTTGTTTTCCTTTGAATTTGACCTGAACCCGTGAGGGGTAGCCAGCGCGAAGAAAATTTCCAGAAAACGTCTTTGAAAGCCAGAAAAAAATTCTCCGTGTTTCGGCCGCCATTTTTTTTATTTTTCGAACTTGTTTCCAGTACTCTTGGACCGTTTTATTGTTTTTCCCTCATGTATGCTTCATTCAGAAGTGGCACGGCTAAAAACGGCAAAATACTAACCCCTACCCGGACCGGAAATTTTTTGTTGACCTCAATGGACCCGGAATTCTACGCGACGAAGATATAACGATTGATGGAAAGTAACGATTACTACAGACTTTCAGAAAATCCACTTTCTCTCAGCAGCCCTTTGACCAGCAAACTTAAGAAACCAAACTTTGACTAGTGATCGGCAATGTTGGCTTATTCCGCAGGTTTTCCTAGGAGGGTCAAGAAATCCTGAACCGGGGTGGTTTCAAAATATCCATGTCTCCTTGTTCAAAGACAGATGTCTAACACACGTAATCTATTCAGGGACGAACTTTCCCGGCAATTAATAAGAGAGTTATTATAAAGCTCTTTCCCATTAAAAAGAGAAAAATTATTTCCCAGTAAAAAAAGGTCTATGGGAATTTCAGTTTTTCAGAACATTTATGTCAGAGCAAAACAAATAAAAAGAGGCTGGATCTAAACAAATAAAGCGAAAATGGAAAAGAATATCAAGCAGAAATTATAAGAAGCCGGAGTGGAAAGGTTTCGCTGAAATTAGCGTGCAAAGCTGCATTGGTTTAATATGACATGTCTAAACCTCGCAACTCTAAAAGATTGGGAGCTGACAACAACAGAAATAAGACAATTACATTTTAAAAAGACAGGCATTTTATTACAGCAACGGTGATTAAAACCAGACGAAAGGAATAATAATTATTGAGTTAAAAGTTATCGGCTCTGATTCTGTAATAGCGTTGTATTACTGGGCCTTAAATGAACGGGATGCGTTGGTGGATGAAAGGTGCGACCAGAATTCCTTCTGTTACCGCCATGGTCGCCTACATCACTTTTAGTTGCCGCCATTATGTATTTCTCAAATAAATCTTAAATTTTTAAGTCTTGGACTTCAGCTTGCACGTGTGCAGTTCACGATACTTATCCTTTGTGACTTAGTACAGGTACAAATATTGGAATTTCAAGTCTGCTAATACTCATTTGCCAGTCTTTCCTGTTGCGAACTAGACCGAACTAGCGCGTAGCTAGAAAACTCGCAGGATGAGATTATTGTGGTGAGCAAGAAGCATAACACACGAAAAACTCGGTTTGATGCCTTATCCTGGCGTAAGAGGGAAGCCATGTATCTGTACAATGTTCACATTAAACAACCCCGCTGAATACCCAGTACCTTAGACATGCACAAAACCCACAAAGTACTAGTCAGTTTTATTTAGACCTACAGTATGTCTTCAAATGGGAAGAGGGGGGCAATGGTGAACTAATGAAAACAAAACTGCTCTATCGTATGTTCATTCTAAACGACTCTGGGACTCAGCACCACTGTCCAAATCACTTCCAGAAAAATTAAAAAAAAAAAAAACGTAATGGTCCTATTTAAGACAGCCAACCAAGACCTTTAGGATGGTACTCACTGAGACAGCTCCCAACAAAATAAAGCAACTATTTTGAATTTACTGTGCAAAATAAGGTGTTTCCGTATCTATTATTAATCCTGATAATATTACTCGATCAACTTATGTATCATATCCATTATGATCTTCTTTCTTTTGATCGTTGCCTGGTTCTTGGACCAGACCTTCCTTAGTTGTAAGAACCGCCTTATTGGCTAAGATTACTAATTGTACCTGGTGTTTTCTTCGTAAGCGATGATACGTTTGAGAAAAATTGAAATAAAATGTTTTCACCGATTTTGTGATATCCCTCTTCTTTTCTCCGCAAGTGCATGGATCTGAAATCAGCCATCACTCAGTCACTTAGTCGGTCCATTAAAAAAACACTTTATCGGTATGCCTTATTCATAAAGCAATTTTCACTTAAGCTAACCTCACGATAAGTAAATCAGTGGCCAAAAGAGAACGGAAGGAAGGAAGGAAGGAACAAAGGAAGGAACGAAAGAAGGAACGAAGGAACGAACGAACGAACGAACGAATGAGTGAATGAGTGAATGAGTGAATGAATGAGTGGATGAAAGACTGAACGGAAAAATGAGAAAACGAGAAGATAAAACGTCTCATCAAAGCCAGTCACTTTTCCCTTAAATCAATAAATTAATCAGCATCAAAGCCTCAGTGAGTTGACAAACATTTCTAGACTTTGGTCGATTGTATAGCTAGCCTTCAATTTGGCCGTCCAGGAGAGCGCCTTTAAATTATTTGTTGTTCTACTTTCCCTCCACCTCTTCTCAAATGAGGAGTTATGCTCTCGCTGTTCATGCCATACTTATTTCTTTGCTTTCATTACCTTTTGCTCGTTTTCTTTTCAATACTTGTTTACAATGAACGTAATCGCATAGGCGAATCCTTGTTTACACTTTATCCTCATTGACATATGCTTATCATTAGCTGATGAAGCTAATAGGATAAAATCTCTGAATATCGAAAGAGCATGGCTATTTCTGATCAGCTATCTCTGAAATTTTTAGCCTTATATATCGAATAGTTTCGTAGAAATTCCCTTCCAAAAACTCGAAAGTTTACAAATAATGTATGAGCTCATTAACATTTTTGCCAGGCGAGCCAGCCATTTCACAGGTTTTGATTGCTGTTTTTTTCTTCTTTTTTTTTTTTTTTTTGTTGCTGTTGTTTTTGTTATTGATCAAAAAGACCTGAGAATTTCATAAACAACTGCTAAATGAATCAGCTCTTCCAACGTTTGTATCTAATTAGTATATAAGGTGACGTCTTCTATGGGTTAACTCGTATGCTAATGAGTAAAAATGAAAACAATGACGTCAGCAAGGATCGATTCGCCTAAAGCAAGGCTTTGGTCATCTTTAAAGCCATGATTCTTAATTTGCAATCTATTAGCTGACTTAGCATATCAACTGAGTTGTCAAGACCATAGACCGCAGAAAATAAAATGCACCCACATACCTTCTTCATCCATTTCACGTAGGCGTCCTTTATAACATAAATTCTGGTAAAAAAGTCCACATATCGTCGCTATTATCAACAGTCCAGCGCTGATGATCATTGTTATCAGATAATACGGACTACTGGGCTCAAAGAGCACAAACGATGTCTTCTCAGTCTGCAATAGGAGTGTTAAAAACAAATAAAATTATTAACCGCTGAAATCGTACACATGACTTCTACTTATGCAGTCTTGACTTCTCACAGCAATAGAGACATTTCAATGGAGATCAGTACACTCGAAACGTACCTAGCGCAAGCGAAACTATGAGGCGACTATTTTACCTTTCAAGTAATATCACCTAATTTCCACTATAAGTGATGTTTTATAATTTTAAGGGAGGATTTAAGAGGGGGGGGGGGGGGGAGGGTACCTCTGTATCATTCCTATAGAATTCTCAGAAATATAAAAAAGTATTAATTGATATATCTGGCAAGTGGGTAAGTGTCCCGGCCACCCCTTACTAAATTTTCTGAATCCGACCCTGGATTTTATCTCCTTTATCAAACGCGATTTGATGGCGCATGGCATATGTGTATCGTTTAACATAAAAAATGATCAAAAGCACTTTACATCGTTTATACACTAGTTAAAATTTAAAAAATGAATGTATAATAGATAAAACCGATAAAAAGGTACAACTACGTAAAAGCTAATTTAAAAAGATACGGATTGACATGTATCGTAAAAGGGCCAAACGATTAGTGGAAAAAGAAGAAAATCTCACCTCAGAGGTCTCTGATGTTCCTGCTTCTATCAAAAACTTGGTTTGTACGTCGTCCTTTATAAGCAAGTTCCTCATAGTCTGAGCTAATCTAACACCGTCCCCCTGAAGAAGAACGCCGTGTTGTATTTCTCCTTCAAGAATATCGACGACATCAAACCATGACCCGTTAAATAAGTCCTTTCTCGTTACTGGGACGTACATATCGAGTAACACGTAGCTTACATCGCCACTCTTCAACGCTTGGATCATAGATGTTAAATCTGGGAACGTGGGTCCTGCAGGACGTAGAAGGCATGCATTGGCTGTAGGTGGTAAGTGCTACTGTATACTAGTTTATAGCCTGCGAAAAAAGCCCTCTTTCCTCACCCTTCGCCGCTTTGGACGTATCGGCAGGTAGGAAGTATGCGCCTCAGCAACAGAAATTCCATACTGCACGGTGACGTAAGATCTGTCCGGAATCTGGGCAGGGACTTTGATTGGTCGGCGTAGTAGTGGTATTGTTTTAGTTATTGTTTATGAATAACAGACAAGAGGCAAAAGGCGACACAAAGGGCTAATGTAAACGCGGTGGATCTATTATAAAACAGAGAATATTCATGGAATATATTCTTCTTTAGACGAAGCTTTTGGGTTTTTCTAGACCTCGTTCGCAGAAATAAACAAAAATTTTACCAAAAACTGACCAGGAGAAACATAAAATCGAAAAAATTCACATTTGAAACCCCATGACTACCGGATTAATTATATGACGCGAAACGTTCCAAGCGAGGCGAGGATCGAGGACGGACGGCGGTTCTCGCAGGCTAACTAGTTAAGGATGCAATCCTCCTTCTCTAAATTCATGGGTTCACTCCCTTTTAGCTACAGCGTGAGGTGAAAAAAGGAATAAAATTTATCGGTCAGAGGGTTTAAGTGATGATATCTGAGAGACAAGAAACCTGAAATCTTAAGATCTAGATCTCGAAAGGTAGACAGATATGTTAAATAATTTTCACTTACCGAGTTTTATTTTGTTTCTTAATCTTTTAGTTGCAATCTTATGCTCAGTAGAATTGGCAACCACTGCAACCTAAACAAACATAATTATGGCTTGGCTGTGAATTTTGTCACCTTGCAAGCTTATGTTACAGTTCAAAGTTCAGCGAAGTGAATTTCCGAAACACCTATGATGCCTTAATTTCTTGGGCAAGTTCCGATTATTTTAACTTGACTTTTTGGCTCAACTGCCCACCATTACAAGCTGCTTTTCCGACTCTTTACCCATTGGCAATAAGAGATTACGTTGAGAATGAAAGTAACGTAACTTCTTCTCACCAAATACTGTGAATGTATTGCTTGTTTGGTATGCAAACGGAATTGGAAATGGCCAAAATCTACACTGCGAGCAGCGTCTCCTTTTCGAGGAAGATCGAAGGAGGATCCCGTTGACCACGCTAAAAAGTTAGCTGCATTCACACTTTTCAAATTGGCCAAGAGAGAAAACTGATGTCGCATTGCTACTCGAGTGGAACAAATAGCAAGTGCATGGACCAAAGTACTTCATACCAAGCTTTTAAAAATTCTTCTTTTTTTAACTAATACATATATGTTGTGTTAGAGAAGCAAACTTAATAACTCAAGACAGAGAGAGAAACGCCCAGTCTTGCCCTTGGGAATCTCACCAACGTTATTTTTAAACCAATGTCAAGAAAGGATTGACCACTACAGAAAATACCATAACATACCATAATGCTCTTTGTTTTTTACCACAAAATTTTGCATGAGCATTGTTTTCAGTTTCTCTTAGGGCCACTTCAACTCCGAAGAGAAACTGAAGACAACGCTTATGTAAAATCTTGGGGTGACAAACAAAGAGCATTATGGTATGTTATGGTAGTTTTTGTAGTGGTCCATTGAACAGTCGCTATTGCAATACTCTGCATTGTTTGCTTTGCGGCACTCACGCGTGAACTTGATGACGCCTTAAACAAGCGATAAAAATGTGCGGTCGTCTCAGGAACATTAACTCTAGACCTTTTTTTATAACAATGTCTAGAAGTAACGTTAGTGAAATTCAGATATGCTGGCCAACCGACAACGCCTTAAAATTACGTCCCATCATTCTCTCTTGTTCAAGTATAAGAATATAGTATCAATTTTCTCTTTCTTTCGTGGTGTATCAAAGTGTATTTAAGAAATACAAATAAAATAATAAATTAATTAATGAGCACGCTGAAAAATACCTTTATTGGCTGGCCATCCTTCACCATATTATAAGTCCCTCTATTCGAGTTCATCTTCACCACCGTCACAGTCAAAAATGCTGTCAACGATCCCATGAAAATAGCAAACACGGTAAGTCCAACTAGAAACCAGGCCATGGCAAATATCCTGGCAGGGATGGACTGAGGGCAGCGGTCTCCATATCTGTAGAAGAGGGGGTATGTAGTATTATGAGAGTTAATTGACTTTTTTATATATGCCATTAAGCCGCTTTTCTATGACTTCGAGTGATCTTCCTAGGAGCAAGTACTGTATTTCGAAAACGACTTGAATTTAAAACGTTTTAAGCAGTTATACAGTTGTGTATCAATTTATGAGATAGATGACGGAATAAACTTCCTCAGTCGAAGACACATTACTCACCCTAGCGTCGTCATAGGGATGAAAGTCCACCAAAAACCTTCGCCAGCACCTTTAAAGTAATTGCGAGGAAAGTGTCCGGGATTGGCTTCAGAGTCCTACAGAGCGATCCAGAAAAGGTAAGAGAGACATGCTTGTGCGAAGATTTGTTGGTGAAATGTAAGCTTAAGACATTTATAGAAAAACTACAGAAAACTGGTAATACTCAAAGGGCTGTGTGAACGCTTCATCAATGATGAATGCCTGATATTTAACAATTATTGAATATGGTTGCGCTGATTAACAGAAGGCTCTCAGCCAATAAGAAGACAGATATTGAGTACAATGCATAGTAAACAACAAATAAATGGAGTTACTCAAAAGGAAAACCGAGGTAAAAACGAGATCCCCAACAGGTGTCAAACCTATGACCATCTTTTCACTAGGCCTGTCTCGCTAAAAAGTTTCCAAAACCCTCAATTTCAATATGTTTTAATCTCCTTCAAGTTTGTTTCCCCCTACCTTCTTTTGTGTTTGCCTTCTTATTTGCACCTTCTTTTACTCTTTTCGAAGGTTTTTTTTTATGTTTCACACAATTTGGAAAAGTTCTAACTTTTTGAATTTTGATAAACTTCGCAAAAATGCTCATTTAACTAAAAGTAAATGTTGAAGGAGCTGTGGCACGAAATTTACAGAAATTCAAACAGCGAGAACTGCCACCAAGATGAGTGAAACAGAAAATAACCTCTCAAAACGTTAAAATAACAGCAAATAACACAGCAAATACCTGAAATGGAGGCACGGATAGGCAAACTTGAAGATGATTGAAATGAATCGCAACTATACATGTAGTTTTCGCAAAATTGTTAGCTTAACAGTTTTTCAAAGTACATCTTTGTTCGTTGTGATGTTTGAAATAATGCTTGGGACAGACAATTGTTCTACACGAAGCTGCAATTTTGTCATTTACAAGAACTTCGTAATTGCTATGGCGAATAAGCACGTACAATTGACGTTATTAAAAACTGAATCATTGGATAATGCAATTCTGGAGCTCTCATTGGCTTAGCCATAAAGGTAAATGAGCCATTATACCACGCTCTCCAAACATGGTAGCTGTACGCCTCTGCCCAAAGTTAAAAAAAAGCCGCAAACCGGTTGTTTTTACAAATAAAGTCGGGAATAATTCTCGATATTTTGTGGGCGTTTTTGATAAAACAATTATTCCACCTACACTCGTTGGATATGAGATGATTATAGCCAACTCGGCGCTACACGCCTTGTTGGCTATCTACCATCTCATATTCAACGCACACTCGTGGAATGATTGTTAATTATAAACAAAATGAACCAGGCAGTAGTGACACAGCCCTTTTAAGACGTAACTCACCAAAATCCACATAACAATACCCGCCAAAAGAGTCATAACGAGGGTAATCACGATCACAGGCCACGCGTCAAACACAGAGTTGGCTGTAACTTTGGTGAGGAATTGGCTGTTATAGATGCTTTTGCGTCTTACCACAATCATACCAGGCACCGATACCACTGGTATAAATTTGCTATATGCAGTGTCTCCGTATGGCTGCGTCAAGGTCACCGGAAAGGTAACTGGTTCCTCCAGGGATTTGTTGCTAGCTAAAGGAATTAAACTGGTTGTGTGATTTCTGTATTCCTCACAGTAGCCACAGGTGTCCCTCACCAGATCGCTCATGACTCCCGTCAAGGAATTGAATGATGTTGGTGAATCTAAGTAGCTGAGAAGTATTGAAGACTCTAGGTACTTCTTACACCGACAGGTTTCTAGGGAAGTAATCGATGTTTTGTAAATAAGCGGACAAATAATTCATCTTTAAACGGAAAAGTGTACTAGAATGGAGTGTGTGCTGGTTTTACAGCCTTATTCAATACGCCTGAACAAAAGAGCCACTTTAGCCTCGCAATAACGAAAAAAAGGATTAGTTAGAAATTAGCATAGATCAAAGGTATTGCAGTAATGTGAGGTTGTATTAACATTAAAATTTAGCGTTTAAAGTTAACGTTAACGTAAAAAATGTCGCCTTTGATTGTTATTCCTGTTTGGAAATATCTGCAACATATCTGCTCTGAGCAAATCTACTACAAAGACGAGTGAATTTAATGGCTAAATTATTGTTCCTAATGGGCGAAGTCGGATGAATTGGTAGCCGAGATGCTTGATATACAGTGATGACCTCATTCTGGGATTAATTAGCATTTATTGTCAATATTTGCATTACTGATATTCAAGCTAAGGCGACGTCACTCCAAATGAATTTACGTCAACCACAAAGAAAGTTTCAACGCAAGCGGTTTTTGGATCAAAGTACCTCCATAAACGGGATCACTGTAGTTCCCGACTCCCTTTGCTGTAACAGGTGCCACCTCAATCTTGTACATCGAATACGAGGAAAGATTCAAGAGCACGAATTCGCTGCAATTAGCAGATACATGAAGGGTTGAGGCTGCACTAGCTTCTAACTGTAATATTGGTTGATCTCCCTGACGGACTGTTTGGTATCTTACAATATAACCAAGTAACTGTCCGCCCATACGTTCTTTTGCTGGGTGTGTCCATGTTACCTTTACTGCTGAAAAACTCATTTTTTTTGTTGCACTTAGTGAAATAAGATTAAAGTCCGAACCTGCAAGGAAATAAGAAATTGCCTTATGATCTCAGTATACATCTTGACTGAGTCTTTCTGTCAACTCGATAGCTTGGTTTAAAATTATAAATGGAGTAAGATGACCTTAAGGGACCTTAAATGACAATTTCGTACAACTAAAACTTGTTTTCAGGGCATGTTCTAAAAAATGTCATGATATCAAACTTAATCTCCGGTGACATTAATTCTGGAACCACATCCAATTATCAAAAATGTCAAGTCCGGTAAAACTGAGGTTGGACGTAAAGACGTCACGCGCGAACCAAAACGGCAGTAAGATGATCAAGGTTGATCAAGGTTGGCGTGAGCTTCAAGAGACCTTACGTGGCAATTTCTTACCTCTTAAAATTATATTACGGCCCCTTTTTGAATGATTGGCAATGTTATCAAACTTAATTTCTGATTACATGATTTCTGGAACAACATTGAGTAAAATTTGGCAAAACTGACTTTGAACGCAATGACGTCATGCATGATCCTAGATGGCAGCTCACGAAGCTCATTTTTATCCAGTCTTTGGAGACAAATTTCAATCTTTAGGACTTTGAAGGATAAATAACTCAGAAACACTATTGTTTTTTTTTTTCATTTTGTGCCTTCAAGGAAAAGGAAAAATTTGTTTCTTTTTGACAGGCAAAATCGTTTTCCGTGCTTCATATCGAACTTTCTCGGCCTTGATCCATTGATATCCACTGGATAAATCTCTGTCTAGTAGATAACGCCATTGGTTTCCTACCTAATATTTTTACACTGAGTAGTGATTTATCATGTGGATAAAGTTATCCAACGTTTGAAAAGCGGGGTAAGATCTTTACATCTCTTATGACCAAGGTATCGAAGTCAAGGTTTTGTGAACTCACCCAAGTCAATTTTGACACAAGACGTTGGCACACCAAACCCGGCTTTAGTTATAGCAGCTACTCGAACACAAGTTTCAGCAGAGATATTCTCCTTCTTAAGCTCCATGGATAAGTAACACTGTCCTACGAGTATGACATTATTAGATTCCTGAATATGTACTGAATAGCCCAGCAACTCTCCATTTATACCGACAGAGGGCGGCTGGCCCCAGGACAGTATTACGCTGTTGTTGAACATGAACACCGAGGGATTAGTGGGAGCCACGGATGGAACTAAAAATTAAGAAAAAAACAATATTGTTATATTCTTTACATTGTTATATCATGACGAGAAAAGGGTGTGCACCCTCAAAATAGGGGATTCAATCAGCAAGAAACACATTGCTAACCAACTCCATGGGTAGGGCCAGTACCTTACGCTTGCCTACATATCACAACGGGTGATTCGCCGATTTTGCTGCGGGGTGCGTGCTCCTTGCTCTACGGCAGCAGCACAAAGCAGATATGAACCACTGGTAGTAAAATGTAGCAAGGGTACACAGAGAATTGACCTTTTTAAAAGCGTGGCTGTTAATAAACCATCAGATTCAGTGCATGTGATGTTACTATAAATTATGGCACTTTAAGTTACTATCCTAACCCATTTAACTTCCTGTAAACTGATAGAGACTCTATTTTAACTTGGCCTCAATATCAATTATCTAAAAAAATATGAGGCATTTCTGAAATCGGCTCCTATTAAGTCCTAGTTGGGGCTCAACATTAAATGCGGACACTGAAAGGTGATGTTCATCTGTGTTTGACAATCGCTCATAGTCCTGCCAGGGATTTTTGTCCTCCTCTTTTTTTTTTTTTAATCATACTGTGCGGTACTGACGCATTTTGATTCCCGATAATTCAGGATCTTCCCTGGATAAATAGCTTCCCTGGCATAGGAGTCCTCTGGGCTTTTTTTGTTCTTACCATCTTCATCAGTTAACGCAAACACACAGTCACTGGCATTACCATCTTGCTGGCTGTTAAACGCTAAAACTTGAATGCAGTAATTTGTGTAGACCAACAAGCCCGTCAATTCTATTGACGAGATGTTGGCTCCTACTGAGACATTCAGCTTCGGCTGCGTTTCAGCTTCGTCGACATACAGAACCCTGTAGCCAATCAAAGCCCCGTTCGCGTCGCCAGGAGGAATTGGGTTCCAGCTGACCGTGATAGATGTGGAACTTGAGGCTTGTGCGGTAATTATTGTCGGTGGCTGGTCGAGACCTGTTTAAAAGAGAAAGTAATCGTGTGAGCTTTAACTTTATTTAACAGATGAACTTTTTATGGACAAAACATGAATGAAAAATAACAAAATTTTGACTAAAGGTCGGGCGAGAAAACCAGCCATTGACTGTAGCAACTCCATCAAGGTGTTAGTAGAGCTCACGAGGGGCAAAATCTCAGAGAAGAGGCAACCACGTTTCCCAGGGAACAGCCCTTTTCTGACCCTCCAGGTAGACAAGAGACTAAGACTATTTACTAATTTACAAGTAAGGGGGAAGATATTGTGAAAAATTCTTTACACTCACTCAGGATGTCGAGTGAAGGTTGGTTCGCACCGTGGAGAAATTGATTTATTCTCACCTTAACGGACAAGAATTTCATCCCCCCGATATACATAAAAACAAAGGCGTTCCGTTTTCTCAAAACGGGAAGCACAAGAACAAGGCATTTCGGAAGCTTTTTCCCAGTTAAGCATAAACTTCATTTGATGGAAATGAAAATTTCATTAACAAAAACATCAATGAAAGATAATAAATCTTAGGCAAAGGTCGAGCGAAAAAAACTGCAACAACAACAACAAGAACAACAATCTTTCATTGACTTAGACACTTAGAATTATTACAAGAAAAGTTATATACATTACACTTTACAAAAGCCAAAAGCCAATGACTGTGGCCATCCCAACAAGGTTCTAGTAGAGCTCAGGAGAGGTACAAGTTTTAGAATACCGCGCAAATGATCTAGAAAGACAGCCTTTTTTTCCAGGGAGCAGGCCGTTTCTGCCCCTCTAGATAGACAAGAGGCCAGGACTAAGATGAAAAACTGGAAAATATGAGGATCAGCGTCACAAGTAGGGGAAAAACACAACCGCAAAAGAGTAAAGCATTTTGTTTTGTTTTTTTTTTTCGTAGTTATTCGGGACTCCTTTTTTAACTGGCTTTATTGGAGTAAATTTCGTTATTATTGTTGTTGTTCCTTTTTTATTTGTTTATAGCTATAAGAGGTGCATCCAGAAAAGTCCATTAAGCTGGAAAAGGGTGCATATCCACTTCATACGTTTCTTATGTTCCGGTTTACGTGCCGTCTCAATGTAAGTGATTACCTGAAGTCATTATTGAGCTCCCTTGGTCATTAGCTCCTTGCACAGATACTGAAAGAACTAATGGCGCAATTATTTTGGTTACTGATACCGGGTTGGTAGTGAGAGGTGTAGGCGGAGAGAGAATTGTTGTGGATATTGTGGTCCTTGTCGCTCCGTTCAGTGTAGAAAATAACGAGGCGGTAAAGAGGCTAGGATCGTAAGTCATTGTCGGGGTTGTTTGTCTCGCTGTTGATGATGGTAACGGGTACAAAAGTAGTGCAGGAGTGGAGAGAACTAATATAGATGTTGTGCTCTTGATCGCTCCTTTCCGTGCAGAAGATAGCGATAGCGAGGCAGTTAACATGCCAGGATCGTAAGTCATTGTCGGGGTTGCTTGTCTCGCATTCGGTGATGTTAACCGGTGGAAGACTAGTGCAGGAGTGGAGGAAACTGCTAAGGATAAGGTGCCCTTGAGAGCTCCATTCATTGCAGAAGATAGCGATAGCGTGGCAGTCAACAGGCCAGGGTCGATAGTCATCACCGGGGTTGCTTGTGGAAAGGTTAACAAATGGTCGACTACTGTATGAGTGGCAGATACCAGTGCAGGTGACTCACTTGCAGAGGTAGCGATACTGGTGATAGCTGAAAAAGAAACAAGCCTTTAATCGAAAAATCCTAAATATCGGGCCCCATTTGTTCAAAAGGTGGATAGCGCTATCCACAGGATAAATAACTATCCAGTTGATAACACAATTAGTTATCGTAATACTTATCCATTGGATAGCGATTTATCCGGTGGATAGCGCTATCCAACTTTTGAACAACCGGGACCAGGCAGCTATCTACATGTACCAAGAAATTAATTGAATCTATAATAAACTCAAATAGTTAATATTCGAACACAGTAACATTGATAAAAATGATCTTAATATCAACTTCCGATTAAAAATTTATCAATTAACACTGACTTAAAGTATTTGACTGGGTTTATTGGCTTCGTTATTATTGACAAAATTTTCAGCACCATTATTGTCATCATCATCATCATCATTATTATTATTATAGGTGTTATTAATATTAATTTAAATGGTTATCAAGTATTTTTTTTTTTACCAATATAAATAAAAATAGTATAGTAAACATACTTAAGAGTTAATCTTAAAATCTTTATTCACTATTTTGTACAGTGTGTTAGTTTTAACCCGTAATCAGTGTGGTGTTGGTGTGAACAGCCATGGCTAAGTGACGTCATGATTTAAATCACTTTTTTATATGTAACCAGGATCCTTTCTCCTACCGTCTTCTTGGTCCGTGAAGGCACAGAGTTCATCGCTCTCTTCACCCAATCCATCAGTTGTTACAGGTTTCACTTTTATGCAGTATTCTGTATTTTCGTTCAATCCTGAAATATTTTTCTCTTCCGGTACATCTTTCACTGACAGAATACTGTTAGATAATCCTCCATTCTCGTTTACGTTTATAAGGAATCCTTCAACTTCATTAGGAGCAAAATATGGCCTCGAATGATTCCAGCTTATCAGTAACCAAGTATAACTGCTATCTTGCACAGTGAGATTTTCTGGGGGATCGTTTGGAGCTATCAAAGAAAAAGTACAAAAGAAAAAAAGCTAAGGGATAGTTGAAGTTATGAAAAGATGTGCTCATACTTATAAAGGAAACCTCCACTGTAGTTGGACAATTTCTTTAAGATAAAGTGAAAATTCTACATTCTCACTAGCAAGCGAAAATAGGTTAAAAGTAGGTAGGAAAGATGGTGCAAGTAAACCCACCATTTTGAATTTTTGGACTTAAAAATAGGTTACTCTCATTATTCTATCCCAGCGTCAACCGAAAAAAATATAAATAATAACATAACATAAATAATAACATAAATAAAAACAACAATAACAACAGCAAAACAACCCGTAGCGTTTTTCTTCGCTTTTTTTATAATTTAGTAGGACACGTTTAAGGGACCGATTGGGAGTAGTATCTATCACAGATATAGAAAGGAGCTTGCTTTGTGGAGATTCAAGGAAAGGACTGTTGAAAGAAAGGGAACATTTCTTCAGGAAAGTGTCCCTCCTGTATCTTTTTTAATACATATAAATCATTAAACTACTGTTTGGAAATAACATTGAAAATTACAATTTATCATTTTTTGACACGTTGATGCCAATTGATTATTAATAAGAAAGAAGGTTTACGCAACTTTATTAAAAAACTGTAAAATGATGCCTTTTTGTGGGGCTCCTGAAGAGAATAGTTATATAACAATTGATGATAGATTGTATACAATAAAGGTAGTCTACTCTGTAAGAGTAGACCACCTTTGGATCCGTGTTGATGCATTTTCTGTTGTTGTTTTTGTTGTTGTTGTTGTTGTTGTTTTTTCTTAGAGTAACATTATTTTAAACTCGAATTACATCCCCAGTTTTAGCCTTCCTGTTTCATATATATTTTCACTAATCGTTTAAGCCTGTTGGGGTTGAGACAATTGCAACAGAACACCGCTACAATTTAAAACAGACACATGTTTCTGCCCAAAGACAACTCAGATGTTAATGTCCCAAACACCAACATGGTAACAGACTGTCCTCCCTAGACATCCTTGGCACGCGCAGGGTATGTGCAAAGAAACGGATCTAAAACTTTAGGTCATGTGTAGTATGTTGCAAATCATCCTTCAGAACAACCTCATCAGCTTAGGACGGTGTAGACTAATCACAGTCCCCTATTTTTCCGTAAGAGCGTCGAGATCGCGTGCTTTGTGTTACGGGCGATCATCGTGGTCACAAATGTTTCGATTCTACTTAGGGGGTGGGGGAAGGTTTGGGAGAAGGCCTCACTTCCCCCATCGCTATGAGCCCCGGCAGCCACCCCTTCCGTACATATGAAACCAAGATGGCCGCCCGTTCCCGCAAACGCTCGATCCTGACGATCTTGCGAAACACACTTACAAAAGGTCGTGTGACCCTTTTTTAACTGATGGAGTTGGAACAAATCCTTAGAAGATACTGATTTGAAGGTTATCTATCACACCAGTCAGACTTATTTAAACTTGTACTAACTATCAATCGCCGTGGAGGCACAGACCGCGTCAGTTTTTTTTCGAAGCCCATCTTCAGATATAACGATAACTTTGACGCAGTAATTTGAGTATCTAAATAATCCGTGTACTTCTGTTGTTTTCTTGTCTGGGTCGACGATGCTTACTGCGCTCGTGACACTATCGCGGTTTGTCAGTCTGATTAGGTATCGGCTGACCGGATGGGACGTATTTACACTCCAACTTATGTTTAACGAGGTTGAGCTACTGTTGAACACCTGAAGAGTCCATTCATAGATATCAAAGCTTGGTGCTGAACAAAACAAAAACACAAACAACCACCCGCAAATGAGACTTGTAAATCATGAAAGTTGTCCTGTTTGTAACTAAAGGCTTATCAACTGAACAAAGACTTATTAAGATGCCGGAAAACGGATGGGATACAAAGAAGCTCTCAGAAGGAGTTGTTTGATTTTCTACCGAAAAAATACATTATTGACGCAAAAAACGTATTTAGGCTTAAACACAATAGCGGCTGTTACGAAGTCCAATCAAAATATAGGTGTCTGAGAGCTTCGTTGCTCCAGGATTACACTGGAAGCCCTCGAGAACGGACACCCTCGGGGAGCGAAAAAGGTCTCCGTGACTGGAGTTGGCCCCATACGGGAATGTAAAAATACAGAGTTCGTACGGGAATTAAGAAAAGGCTGAGGAAGGCGGCCGTAAGAGACTGTCTGTTAGGAGATCTTCAACTGTAGTTCTCGTCCACGTATTCTTTGAGAGATTTCTTCCTTTTTGGATCCGTTTCAACATTCAAACTAATCTTACCCCGTAAGTGGAGCCTTTTTTTGCCTTCTTCACTGAAGAGGAGTAAAGGAGCCTCAGCCAGAATCACGTCAAACCTTTGAGGTCGCCGCAGCCCGACCCTCTGGACTTGTCAATCTTGTATTTCTCTCGTCAAACTAGTTTATTTTTTCGAGTGATAGTTTGCGTTTACTGATAAACCGATGGTCACAACCGAGCCCGCTATAGCAGGCGCACGGGTATTAGGTCTGGATTCGCAACTATTACCTTGGCAACGTGCCGCGCATACTCAACAAAAATGTTACTCGATTTATCGAGTCTTTAGCGAGTACGCCATAATCGAGCAACCAACGAAAAGCTCTGCGGACAGGGTGAACTGATCTATGAGATCTGATGTAACTTCAGCCATTAAAAACATACTACCCACCACCATGAAAACGGATCTCAAATTGATTAAACATGCATCTAAAGAACTAAAGCACTAACATATTGGATACGTTTGAAAAAGGCTAAAAACTAAAACAATTTTAAACATGCAAAGCAAAAATATTAAGTGGGAGGAATCGCTAATTAAACACCCAAAACTAGAAAAAAGTGTATGCGATGACGGCTCCAGAACACCAAGTTGTCCCTTCCAGTTTTTTCGCAAGATTTTTGCACAATTGTTGGTTAAAAAATGGACAAAACTCGTTCACGGAACTTATTAAAAATGCGCTTAACAACTTATAGGTTAGATTTAGCCCTAACTGCCATTTAACTTACGACTCTGTCCTTCACCTGAACCTTGACCTGACTCTTGACCTCCGTAAAGTTTTATTTGCGTGCAGTTTCCAATTGACTGCACAGGCCAAATACGAATAAGTGATGCCAGAAGTTCATCATTTGTCAGATAATTTTTCTTGCTGAGTAGTGGGGCATCATATGCATTCCCCTCAAACATCTGGAAAAAAAGTTATTTGTGAACAAACGCCTTTTTAATCACCATCTTACTAACCTAGACACAGGACGGTTAACTCTATTAGAAGTAGTATAAGTTTCTAACCAGAAAATTCGTGGTGTCTGGCAAAGCACTTTAATTTCATCACTTTTTCATCCTTAGGCCTTTTCACTTTTGAAAGAGGGAGTGTGAGGTTATTTTTAGAATTCATCATTTTTTTTTTCTTCGAGCCCACTATCAACAAGTAACAAACGTGGCCAGATAAGGACACCTTGTAATTTTGTGATTAACCAAGTTAACCAATAAAGAAGCGTTTTCACCCTTAGACCCCGAAACATCCAATCTCCTAAATCGCCCAGAAACTGAGTCATTTCCCTGAAGAATGAATGTCACCCAAACCGCCCAGGCGACCGAAACGGCAGACCCCAGTAACCACAACCCTGTGCATTCCTTTGGGATGACCCGGATCATGACTAGTGATCCGAGATCACTAAAATCATGCTACATCAAATGAACCGATGAATCCTTTCCCAGAGTGGATTCGTTGGTTTCTTTGATGTGCGGCTATGATCCGAGTGATCTCGCATCACTGATCCTGATGCGGATCATCCATATGGAATGCACATAGTGTCAGAGATCATAGCATTGTCACACCGACACATCGGTAATGGTCCTCATCATCAAAACTTATATTACGATGAAATCTAGCAAAGCTTACCGTTACGTTTTCCGTTTGATTATAAAAGGTCCACTCTCTGCCATCAGTTGAATTTTCAACACGATATGAAGAAATGTACCTGACTTCGTTACTGGATGCTTGTAAGCCTTTTGTTTCAATCGCACATATTCGGTGCAGTGTTGATAAGTTAATTTCCAGATAGGACGTCAGTGAGTCGTTAAAACACCATATTGTGAAATTATCATCTGTAAATGATTCCTCGGTTATAGAGTTACCATGCAGACGAGAACCATTGGAAAGTATGTGAAAGCCAGTTACACTGTCATTGTTTAGCATGATAATGGAACCATTACACCCTATTTAAAAGGAGATCATATTATAATTCATATTGAGAAAACTGCAGTCTCAACACTATTTGCAGGCGGCAAGAATGGCCCGAAATCGTAATCTCCGGGCTGCCATTACGCAAGCTTAGCAGGTATATAGCCAGCAATTCGTTTGGAATTGGCAATATCATAGCCCTTCTACGTACCATCCAATCCAGTTGAGGTAAACAAACAGTCGCTCGCATTTCCATCTCCCTGACTGCTAAAAGCTAGAACTTGAATGCAGTAATTTGTGTTGACCATCAAGCCCGTCAATTCTATTGACGAGATGTTGGCTCCTACCGAGACATTCCGCTTTGGCTCAGCTTCGTCAACATAGAGAACCCTGTACCCAATCACAGCTCTGTTATCGATACTAAAATGACCCGAGTTCCAACTGACTATAATGGAAGTGGAGCTGGAAGCTTGTGCGTTAATCAAGGTAGAACCTGTTAAAAACAAAGCATTTCATTTAAATTTTAAGTCAAAGAAAATTCTGCGCTCGAGACACTATCACGCGCTAACTTTTAATCAAACACGATACCTTTTAATGTCTGGAAGGTTAATAGTTAAGATATTGGGAAGAAGACGATTGTCAAAACATAAGACAATTAATAAAACTATATTTTTGTTTGTTGTGATCGTTTGACCGGAGCTTTATTCTACTAATTACCCATTGATAATCGCTTTGTTTTCATACTATATCGGTTGCTTACATTATTTGTGCATTAAGCTTATTCAAAATTGTCATCAGTTTTCAATCACCTATTATACAGGGTACGGCTTCGACATTACAAGCTCGTGACTCGAAGCCATCTGTTATGTTAAACAACGTAGGATTTCTGGCGCACGAACGATTACGGACTTGCACTCCTTCTTGTGGGCCACAAGACACGCTGCAAGGTGACCACGACTCCCATTCGCCAGAATGCGGAATACTGTAATTTCCATCTAAATAAAACACAGAACATGACTGAGGAAAATCTTTAAGGTGTGGGTCTCTTCAGAGTCTGAAAATGTTTGAACTTAACAAGCGAAAAGGAGCACGCAGGTAAAAGTTGGTGTCGTTGCATTGATTGAACGGCAATTCAACAATGCAACTCCCTGGCTACAGGATTGCTGAGTTGGGGGAATATACTGGACTGGACTGGGTTTGTCCATGGCACAAGGAGTACTAGTTTTGACAGCACAAGATTTACCACCGTCTAAAGGAGATCAGGTTTAAACACCAGGGGAACCAACAGTGTGGGACAAAAGTTAACTCAACATGCTGGATCAATCGTTGTAACCGAGCTCTTACATAAACAAGAAGCAATGCATACACACCTTTCCTGTAGAGGACAAGATATGAGTTGTCTATTTTGTGGGGTTTGTCGTGGCCAGGATCCTTGATCCAAGGCGTGTAAAACCGAGACGTATTATTCGAGAAGAAAAGAAGTTCAATGTAATAAGCGTGTGCTTCAGTGAGGTTAACAGCAGTTCTAGTTACAAACCAATAGAAAAAATTCCGGGTTAACAAGAATTTACTCAATATAAGAGCAATAATGAAAATTGTTTATTAAAACGTGATGGAAATCATGGATCACTATACGTTTCTAGGAGACTGCCCACCGTCCCCTCCCCTAAGCCAAAATTAACACTTACTTCTCACTTAGGGCAAAATGTTGGCTTAGGGGAGGGGTACGTGTGCAGTTTCCCGGAAACGTACAATGATCCGAAATCATTTGGTGAATCTTCTGATGCCACTGGGTAAAAGAGAAAAAAGTTTTAAAGTGACACGTCTAAGGCGAGCAAAGATGTAGCTCCGCAAGAGGCAACATTAGACGATCGTTTGTATGGTGTGGGGGCACGTTGGTAAACCTACCTGGTCCAAATAAAGTTGAAAAAAAATGTGGGAGGGTCTATTAAAGCAATGATTCTATTTAGTATCCTCCTTCTAATAAGCGCTTCCAACCCCCACCAAACCGCTTTCAACGTCGTTTGCTAACAAGCGTTCCAATAACGTTAGCGCCCTTTTAAAAAAGCGCTCCTATTGTAATAAGATCAGTATATTCCTTCAGAGTACGTTGAGATCAGCACTGACCAATTTTCCTTTCTTAGTTTCTCCGAAAAGACTAGTGATTTTCAAAGTCAAAATATCATAGTTTAAGGTTACATAATATAGAAAAGAAACAATTTTTAAAGTGTCGGTCAATTTAAATTTAGATGACCAGATACCATGGAAACTTCTAAGCCAAATCATCCTGGAGTTAATTGTTTATTGCTCGATTAATTTTAGCGTTTTTCATGCACCCTACTATGCCCACACACACACACAAAAACACTGGCCAGGGTATTGCTGCCCAGGCTATACCAAGACAAGAGGTTTCGTTTCGCGATTCTCTCTCGCTCAAAACCCAACACTGTTAAAATCTAATTCGACTGAAAGGCGCTAGCCTGCGCCGCAGACGAAACTAGACTCTGGTTAAGTCCGTCTGCGAAACAGAGCCGAAATCCCCCACCCTGTGTGCCAGGATTTGAGTACGCGCCATGATTGGCCTGTTAAAACTGCCATTGTCGATTGGTCAGTCAAAACGCTTCTCCGGTAATTCGTTGAGTCCATTAAGGGCACAGAGCAAAGATTTTTGCCCTGCTTCGCAGACGTTACATACTGAGGTTCAATTACTTCTGCGACGCAGGCTTTAAAAGACGCGAACACTTTCTAAATAACTTATGACCTTTTTTTACTCGGCCTCTTGTTTTACTTGGTAAGCAAACTACATGTCACTTCTGAAAGATATCTTGACAGAATCACTTGCTTGAAAATGAGAGAGTCGTCGACTAGTTCCTAAAATATGAAAATCCGTGATGCAAAAATTGCATACTCATCATGCCGTTTTTACTTTATAACTATTATGGACTTACGAATTCATCTCGTCGTTGCCCATGGGCTGAAGAGATATACCAGCAGCAACTGCAACACTTGAATTCTCTGTTTCCTTGACTGACCATTCACAGGAGCCGTTGCACGAGAAGTGAAACTCGTATTCCGCAGTCAAAGGGCAAAGAAAAAATGCTCGATCTCGACGCCCTTCTGGAAATACGTCGTTGTTAGTAGTAAAATGACTGCTCGTCTTAATCTGCATTACACTCGGTTGGGTCCCTTTTTCTATAAAGGTTTTCAAAGTCTTTAAACTTGTAAGATTGTCGATCCTCCATATTTCTCTCAGGGATCCTTTGTCATCTTTTTGCAAGGAAAAATAAAAATATTAGAAATAAATAACAAAGCAAAAATGTTAGCTGTTGTCTGGTGCAAAAAAGATCACTGTCACCTTTCAATTTTGGCTTGATTAGCAGAAAAAAAAAGGTATTTCAAAGAAAACCTAAGGGCAATTATGAAGAAAGGTAAACGTTTGGATTGCAACGTTTTAATGAAAGGTAATATTCTCCGTTTTCTGTGAGCTTTCAGGAATAACGGTTGGTTTCAAAAGGTATTTACACAATACACTTCAACTTTTCTTAAACTTTACGAAAACGAAACCGCGCGGAAATTGTCATGACCTTTTATTTTTCACCTGTACATGAAAAAGGGTGTGTCTTGCAGGGGCGAAGGACACACGGAACGCAACCTAATGGGGGAAGAGCGCAAGCGACATTTCAAAAAAGCACAAGAAAGCAAAACTGTTTTCTTTCCCGTGCGCTCTTGCGCGCTTGTGCTTTGTTGAATCGAGTCTCAAGAAATTCGCGAGAAATCAGGATATAAAAAACATCGTTGTCACAGAAACAATAGACCTCCTTATATAGTTTGTTAGTTTTATTTCCTCGACGTTGGTCATGTGAAGCTACACTATAAGAGCTATTTCCTTCTAATTGAACTTATCCTCGGTCATGTGTACTAATAATTTATGACAAGACAAAGCACCAATTCTCTGGAGAACATCAAATGACCCACATACTGATTGGGAAAGCACAACATACGCGCTAAAGTGATTTATTAGGTTATCAATAAAACGCGGGCTCGGGATCGGGATCGCGATCGGAATCGGGGCCGGGGCCGGCGGCCCCGGGTTCGGGATCGGGTTTGATTTTAACCCTAAAGCAGCATTCTTTAAAAAAAAAAAAAAAGAAAGATAGAACCCGACCCCCGCCCCGACCCCGCGTTTTACTGACAACCGATCTACCATAGAAGGTAATCAAAGTCAATCAACCAGTCGCCCAGTTGTTGTGGAGGAGCCGGAGGTAAACAATCCTGTATGTCATTCTTTTCCCCATTATCTTATCGCGTATATAAGGAAATCCAGATTCCGAACTCTTAAAAATTTTTGCTTGCGGAATCCGGAATCCGGGGCTTGGTATCCGTAATTCAGCTCAAGGAATTAGAAATCCCGTTAGCCATTGTTTTCCATTGATAAGCAATCCGGAATTCAGTACCTGGAATCCGGAATCCACGACGTGGAATCCAGAATTCAAGACTGTCTTGGATTCCCTTACATGAAGCGAATCTTGCATCAGTAGCTCCTTCTCGTACTCTTAACCCTGGATCTAACGCTGGTGACTTCTGCAGCAAATAGCATACGTTCTAAAACGGCGATCATAATTCTTATTTCCACCTGCGTTTTCTTTGTTTCAAGCTTGAAAAAAGAAAATTCTCTATGCCTGCTCTATTCGGATAAACCAAACTTTCCCCACTGAAATTTAATAGCAGTATTAACTATATCAAGAATGTGTGAGAAGCATGTCAACATATGGCAAATAGAACTGTTTTTCTTTTCCAAATTGAAACTATTTCCCAGTTTTTCCAAAACTCTGAAGATTCACGCATGTGCAAATTTTCTTTATGCCTGCCCTATACGGATAAGCCAAACTTTGCCCACTAAAATTTAATGGCAATATTAACTACGCCAAGAACGTGTGATGTGCATGTTAACATATGGCAAATAAAAACAGTTAAACGTTGTACCTTCTGGAATACACGACACGTTGTAGAATGTGTAACAGGTTGGGACGTTTGACAGCAGTACAAATGCCACCTGAAAACAAAAGAAATCTAGCCTAATAGTTTAAATTGTTGCACCTCGATGCAGTGTTAGGTCAGTAGGACTGTGACAAATTTATGATTGAGTTTTGTGGACCCTGTAGGTTTTCAAGAACTGGAAACTCCTAGTTTGATCCTTGGGATCGAAGGACAAACACTCTGCAGCGAACGCCTGGAACTAAATTGTTCTAGCCGATCAAAAGTGGGGAATTCAAATCCTTCTGGAAATGATTCGGTAGGAATTCGAGCAAATCTCTCTGGTTATTGTTGTAAACTTTGTCTGCAGTGTTTTCGCTGGTGAATGTTTCGTCCCAGTTGGGACAACCTCTTGAGGGAGAGAAAACTAGAAATCAAGTCTTACGTTTTATCTCTGATCTCTTTGCGCGCGCGTATTATTCTTGAGATCTTACAAATGCGAAATAATACAGGATAGCTTCTTTTTAGGCATTGCCAATCCAAAAGCAGGAAATATTCATAAGAATCATTCAAGACGGAAAGACTGTGAAGCTGGCTGTAAAAAGCGGAAAGAAATGAATTTCAATTGATGATAAGCAACAGAAAAGCTGGGAGGTCCACTAAATACTCGCGGTGTTGGCAAGGTGAAAGTTGACTTAATAGCAAAATAAACCACTGATCACGAGGCTGAGAGGCTTATATGGTGTTATTTTAGAGTTTTATCTACAGACTGTATTCAGAGACCAGACTCAGTGCTAAACAAAGCGGATGGGATCAGAATTTGAATTTGCGACGGATCCCGAGACAAACCTTAGTTTACCTCCGCAAAAGCAAAAATTGCTGAGCACCTATCATTCACAATGAAGTCGGACTTTGATGCATTGGTATATTCGATGATACAGTGGGGTATTCGATATTCTTCAAACAGTGCTTGTAGTTTGTAATCATGATGCAGCCTATAATTTCCCATGTGTTTGATGGTTTCATTTTCATTGTAACTCAACATACTGAGTAAAATAACTTGAAACATGATTGAATTTATAGATAAACAAAATATAAGTATATAAATTGCCTTTTGCGGCTGAGAAAATAGAAAACTTTTCAACGGTTCTAAAAACAGCCTGGTACAGGAACTGATCATAATGTTTATTAGTAATATGGAAATACCGATATGTTTCTAAAATTGATTGTACCTTGTAGCGGTGAACAAATTTTGTGTTCTTACTTAGGATTTTCCCATATCATTAAAACTGTTTCGAAAATATCACGGACTGGCTTAAATGTAAAATACCATAAACTTGCCTAACTGTGATCGATTAATACAGATTTTCTTTTCTTTTCTTTTTTTTTTTTTCTAGAAACGTCATCAAACCTTCGTTAAGAAACGATATACAAAATATCAAAAAAATAAAAGATTTTTTTAAGTAAAACATTCCCATTAATAATCCCTAAAATTCAAGGAAGACGGGCCAGATAAGTACGGATAACTGGTATGAAATATCAACGCTCAAACTTCATCTCTATTCATAACTTAAGTGTAAGCTCAAGTTGTTTTCTTTAACTTTCGGAAGTTAACAATGAATTTTAAAGTACAGAACTCACCAAGATGTAAGATGCAATCATATTAACGCCGCTTGAATTTTCTTTTGGTGGAGTTCCTCCTTCAAGCCATACAGTTCAAGGAATTTGAATGTCAAAGTTTGTTGCCGTCAGGACACAATCATCTTGGTGTTGCTAACACAGTCTTGGTTCTGTCTGTTGAACTTCACAGTCAATTATTTGACCATTCTATTGTAACGTTACCGCCAAACCATCTGGAACTAATAGTTGTCCAATATCAATTATTCATTGACGAACTCGAAATATAAACATTGGTATTGTCTGGAAGAGCTCCGGATACGATTTATTTATCAATTTAAATCAAGACTCGTAAGCGTTGCATGTTTAGTTTTTATTTAGCTTTATTTGTCTTATATTGAAGTCTTCATCTAACAAGAACATAGCCTCAGATCACAGAGTACAAATACACCTCAAGAAATCCTTGTATAATGCATGTCTAGTTAAATAACATCCCAATTTTTTTTTACTATTTTTCTATTTCTACTTTCTTTTCCTTTTTGTATTTTTCATATTTTACGTATAATGCATAATAAACAGCACCACAGGAAAGCCTTAGTCGGTCCTCAGTGTTACTCAGCACGAGAAAACAAAACGCAGGCCAAAATTCGTAATTCCTAGCCCCAAAGACCTACTAGCAATAGTCAACGTGAGGGTCTGGGGAAGGATATAGGCAACAGTTTAAGGCAAGAGTCGTCCAAAAAAGCATAAAAGTAGCTGATAACCTCTCAGCCCGTGCGCGGGGGACCGAGTCCGCCAAAGTTTCGCTGTAGACTTCAACTCAGGACGTTAAATTTTCAACTTTATTGCACTTTGTTAGAGAGTCCACTTACAGGTTATACTTTAGAAAACCAGTCTATAGAAATTTATAAGCCATAAACGTATTTCGCAACTGGAAAGACTATAAATATATGTATACATTTCTCGCTTCACTTTACCCATCCATTGGGATTAGAAACGGCGAAGCCTTTCAGGAGTTCAGGATCTGTAAAACAAACAGTATGGTAAGGCTAGGGCATTCTTTTCCTTCGTGAGCATTCTGCGTCAAGTTAAAGAGGAGACAAGTGTAGAGGATATGAGGAAGAGGGAAAATATGAAGTTTAAGAGAGCAGTTTTAGTGTTTTGAATATTTGATACTATACAACCTTTCCAAGAAATAAGGAACTTCGCGTGGTCTGTGACCCAGGCCTACAATAACCGAGGTTTTACTTACCAACTTCCCAGCAGAAATATTCAATCTTAAGGTTTCTCATTTGATCAGCATAAGGACACAAACGTCTTGCAGTCACCGAACAGGAGTACTCAAGACTGATGTCAAGACCACGGTTGAGTCGACACTCCTCGTAAGCAAGTGGCTGGGCTTCAGGCAACCTGGACCAGATCCCTGGAAGGTACTCGGCAGAAAGGTTCTTTATTTGAAAGTACTCTCCAGTTTTACGATCACACCGCAGTTTCAACGGGAGTCTTCCTTGGACTGAGATACATAAACGAAACGTCAGTTTGGATCGTTAGACACAGGAAAAGTAGGTTGCTTTCGTAAGGGAATACATGAGAAAGATGAGTAGCCCTAGAATGCCACAAAGTATTAATATTAGAACTCTTAGTATTCGATGCACGGCTAGCACAGGTCACCGGTGTCGGTTTCTGTAGCATTATTCGCCAAAGTTAGGAAATAGGCTCCTACCAAAGGGCAACAGGACTAATGGTCTACGAAGGGATACTTCTTCTCGAACGTCGTTTGAACGTCGTTTTCGTTTGATAACATCAAAGCAATTTAGAATACTGAAATAAAATACTTCCCTTGAACGAGATTGTACCTTATCACACGGCTACCACCAGCAACGTCCTTACTGTGACAGCAATAGCTATTTTATTTGTTCTAACCTGCAAGCAGAGTCCTGTGCCTTGGTTTCGCGTGGCCGTGGGCTTAAGCGCGAGGGCGTACCAGCTGACGGGCTGCGGGCCGATATATCGACCGCTCCCTAACAAAATACCCGTTTCAATACCTGAATCCAATAATACCATTACCATGGAAATAATTGGTTATTTTTCAAATAGAAATGGAAATTAATAAATGAATAAAAGATATTTTACCTACCCACACAAGGCTTATCTTTCAGCATTTCGGAACAACGACGGGCTACATATGTAAAGTAAACGATGAAGAGATTAAGCACTCGAAAATGGTATCCTCATGAAATAGCGTTTCTAAATAACTTAGTTAGAAACTTGCCGCAGAAGACCACTTTTTTGTGGTACCTTGCCCGAAAAGGAAAACTGTCTCCCTAAACTTGAAATTCGCAGCTATAGCGCCCGCTACTTTCAGATGAGGAACCAAGTACTGTGAATGACCCCTCTTAGAGAGGCTTGCGTTCAGTAATCCTGCCTATTTTTCAGCCGAATGTCTAGAAGCAACGAGCAAATACAAAAAGAAAACAATTCAGCGACGTGCCGAGGAGATTGCCTAATCCATGTACGGCGTTTTCCCAGTCCCTCTCGGTCAATTCACTTCGGTGACGTGATTTGACGTGACCCGAAGCGCTTCGGCCGCGCGGAATAACGACGCCTAGGGACTGGGCAACCGGGAAGAAGGATTGTATTTAACCAGCCTTTGCAATGTAACATTGAAACCAAAATTTGAGAGCCAAGCTGACGGTGTCAAAGTGTACATCTAAAACACTGTCCTTCCGGGGCAAATTTAATTGCGTTATTGACCAAGCGTGAGGTCAATAGAGCTGGAAAACGGGAAGTTCTTTTCTTCCTCATTTGCGTGGAGCAAGACGAAGTTTAGGTTGAAATAAAACAAAAAAAGGACGAACGAAAGCGAAAAATCTCGTGCGAGAAAGATGAACTCTCTTGCCCGTCCGGGTGGCCAATCAGAACACATGATTCTCTTCCTCCTGCCTAGACACAGATTTAGCCTTATAAAAAGTATTACTAGTTTTTTCACCCTCACTTCCGTGTTTTGCATTAATCCACTATGTTATAACGCTTACTTTTCAAAATGGCGTACGACAGAGCGAAATGGAGCACAATACCATATTATGCTATATTGATTATCCAGTCCAGGTTGTTCAAACGTTAGATAGCACTACCCACCGGACAAATCACTATCCAGCGGATAAGTATTACGGGAAACAGTTGCGTTATCCGCTGGGAAGAAATTTATCCGGTGGATAGCACTAGCCACCTTTTGAAAAACTGGGGCCTACTGTATAAATACAAGACGGTTACTGGTCGAATATTGCTCACCTTTAACCAACATCAGCCCTTGGAAAACTGCAATTACCAGGCAGAAAACCAAACTTCTTCGTAGCATCTTTTAAAACGTACTGACAAAAAATTGTTCCTCCGAACGAAAGTTCTGTTTGTCGAAACTGAAGGATAAAAAGTTCAAAACATAATCGATTTAGATTTTACAAAAGGTTAAGCCCCGTCCGGGTCGTCTCGATATTAGACGATCCGCACGACTACGTGGAAACCTGTTCCCACACAACGGTCATTTACGATTGTATCCACTGGGCCCATCCTTGAGTCACACAGATAGAACCACTTTATCAGAGGTGTTCTCAGATACATGTTGATATGATCGTCTCTATCGCCCGAGACTTGGGCGATCGAGACGTTCAGGATGATGTCGAGGAAGCGGCTTTACTTGAGACCAAAGATGATTCCAAAGTGCAAACAGGTGTTTCCGGTTTTCAACTTATCTCTCTACTTCCCCATTTTAATGTCGCTCGTTAATTGTCTCAATTACACAAAAGGGTCACAAAAATAGAGCTAAAAGGTCTTGTCCGCGCAGTGCCATTCAGTCCTTCGAACTTTCACTAAATAAGGAGCAACTGAAAATATTAAAGGTGTTCATGGTTACCACAAACAAAAGCCTGTAAAATTACTAGATAGTCATCTTCTCGGGAAAACAAATTAATATTTTAACCACTGCAAGTCGCATGAATGGATGTTTGACTTCCTTTAACAAACATTGGCTTCTTCACAACCTGCGCATGGTATTAATAGATCAGAGTCTCTGTCAACCGATTTCTACAGACGAAGGGACTTGAATCACGGAATCGATAGATATAACACGCAAGGACTCCTCAAGTTGCGTATTTATCTAGATCGGAAGACGATTGTTCGAAGCGTAGTTATATTCCATCGAGGTCAATAAAAGAGTGCTTCCGCGAGAAAAAGGCGAGCTTTGACAAGGTACTGTCACGGACAGAAATTAAAACTAGGAAGAATATCAACTGGTGTGGAAAATTTTCCTCACAGCTGAGATAAAATTATGACTGCACGGAAACGAGAAAAGTAAAAATTCTTAGTTTAGTCATATAGGATTAAAAAATATGAATACTTACGTAACTCAGTATAGGCTTCCCTTGATCGTGTGAGCAAAGGTCTTGAAATCATGCAGTCCTTTAAGATTTAGCGGATATCGTTTGCGTCTTAAGCATTTAACGTCGGAGAATTTAACACCCTCCACATATGACCATCATCACATTTCTTCCTTTCATATCACTACCTTACCAATCTAGAGGTCACCAATCAAATTGATGAGGACAACACTTCAAAGATTTAAGAGATCCTTTATTTTATCTTTAATGACCTCTCAGCATCTTTTTGTTTTCAACCTCGTTACTTGAAGAAAACAAAATTTATTACTAATAGAAATGGACACTAATTAGTTAAGCGACTTCCTTGTGTCGGCGTTTTATTTGGCAATTTAATGGCACGGACTATATTAAAGTTTAATTCAACTGACAAAGTCGTATACTTTTGGCAAGTCACATCCGATATAGGGACTTCCTCGACCTCTAACAGACATGGAAAAAAGCACAACTCATTAGTCTTAAGTGAAAAGACATCGGTGAAGAAAGATATGACATGCAAGTACTCTCAAAGCATCAACAGTGGACATATTCAATTACTTCTTTCACTTCCCTCGACCTCGAACAACAGCATGGAAAAGTCGTCAGCGAAAGGACATCGGCGAAGTAGAAAGATATGACATGCAAGGACTCTCAAAGCTTCAACAGCAGACATATTCTATTAACTACCGAGAAATCAATACCGTAGTAGTTATTTTAGCTAGTCTAAGCACGAGTGGAACTCGGAGGAAACATATGAAGCTGGCTTCGTGCCGGAAAACTCAATCGAGCCAGCGACTACATGATTGCGGCTTTGGTTGGAAATATTAATTGGTTCAATGGGAAATAATGGCACCACATGTTTTTAGCTCTCCACAATACACCGCGATTTAGCTAACATATATGTATTATTAAAATTTATCTTTAAAATCTAAGTATTATTATTATTATTATTGTTATTATTTTTGCAGTTCATCCCAGTTTTCCGTTCTACTCTCTTTACTTACCCAAACAATCAAACAAAAATACGTCCCCTTAAGGAGCAGCGAATTAAACACCATAAAACCCGGCACATGTTCTTTTAACATGGCCCGGTGAGAAATCTTGCAAAAAGATTCAAGGGCCTCAGTAAATGCTTCAAATCACAACAAGAACTGGAACTGCAAGCCCCTCAGTGACTTGAAATACCAAATGAACACCCGGACATCGATATTTCTCGGACATGAATAACAATAACGTTTTAAGTAATGAGACGTGAACAACCTGTTTTTCAGTTCTTCGCATGTCGCAAAGATTTCAGAACCCGAGTCGACCACTTTGTAAATTGAGTGACATACACCCGGACCTCCCATAAAGATATCTCAGCATAGCATTGTTGTTGCGGAATGACTGAAGGGTCAACCAATGACCCTTCAGTGGCACGACCGATAGCTCAATGGGGCGTTTTCAGGTGACGTCACGGCGGCCATATTGGTGTTCCAAAACAATAAAGCGGCGGCCATGTTGGTGTTCCAAACAAATCCTGTAGGAGTTGAACTCCTTTCGTATGTAAGCAATTTCTTTTGTTCCCACGAATTTGCATAGATGCTGGCCAACTGAGTGAAAACGCTTTATACAAGGGGCTCCTTCTGGTTTAGACCGAGTATGACACCCCAGCCATTGGCGGTCTCTTTTCAAGGATACTTCACACCGTTGTATCCACTCTTTCGAGGCTGTCTTCGGGCGGAACGACGTCCTCGTTAACAAGCCCTTGGCCTTCACATTCAATCAAAATGTTTCGTCTCGTCTTTGTTCCCTTTCCTTCTTCCGCCGGTGAAACATTAACTTTGACCTGTGAAAATAAGAATGCAGCAATATGGGAAATTTGGCATATAGGAAGGGAAACTCGTGTTGGGCTGGACGAGACTGGGCACCTAATGGTTATTACACAAGGCAATAATCATAGTAGAAAACTTGGAAAAAAAATTCCAGTCTCAGAGTCTCAGTTCGATTGTATTGCATAGTCTTCATCAGCAATAAAAACTGTGTTGTCACGTGAATTAATCACGTGACAACAAATGATTAAAAATCGCGGGAAGTTCATAACCCTCATAGCTGTTTAGGGTTGGACCCAGGCGTCTGATATGGATGGCCTCCTGGATGTTTATTGCTGATGAAGACTGTGCGAAAGGTCGAAAGCTACAAGACTATAATCTGAGACTAGAATTTATTCGTTCAAGTTTGATTACCAAGGTCAAGAATGAGCATTTATGGAATTATTGTAGATAACCATTTATTCAAAGTTCAGTGATTAGGGCTAAGCACTGTTTTAATACGGGTACCATTCAAAGTACGTTAGAAATAACCAGTGTCGGCAGTTAGACCTTGATGGTGCAATGGACACGGAAGTGATACGTTTTAATGGGAAGTGGGATGGTTAAAGATTAAACATTAGCCAGATTTGCTAATAAATGATTATGCCCTCTTGCAAACTTTCATGACTTGTCGCCAACAAGAATATCGCTTAATCCCCGGTAACGATCAAAAACTGTCGTCTAATATCTCCTTGCCAGGTCGGCAGAGCACTTGAATACAAAACGAGTCTTAAAGAACGAAAAAATGGGACTGAAGAAGGTGGCCGTTGTAGAGAGGTTTAAACAAGAGTTAATGTAGGGACTGTCTCCCAAACAAAAAAAAGGTGGTCGTTGTAGAGAGGTGGGCTTGCAAGTTCGACTGTAGTGGCCTCAGTTATTATTGTCATTCTTATCTTTTTCTCTGCTTTCTTTCTTTGTTTTATGTAATGCAACTATTTTTGCAATGAGAAAAAAAACAGTTTGATAGTCTAGCCAGGACTTGACATTCTGCAGCCAACGAAACTAAGATTTCCAGTAGATGGTGATTAATAGTGCGTTCGCGTAAGCTTGGCCACAGGAATCCCAGGGAGCCAGAGTTCCCCCGTATCACGTTCCAGAGTATATTCTATTACCTCAGTGAAGGTTTCGATTGCTTTGATCACAGCTTTTGATCGGTTGTTGAGGTGGGATACTCTCAAAGATGACTTTCCACTTGCCAGCGACATGAATAGAATGGCCTGAAGATAAAAAAAGCCGCCTGTATTAAACCCCTAATTACTCACTAAAACGTTGGTCTGAAATGTCACTCGTATTCAGACTAAAACTAAATTTTGATCTCCTAATACACCGCTTGTACAGTTGCGCAACAGCCTCTAAAAAGGTCACTGAAGTACAAATAGCACTTAACGAACAAAGGGGAAAAAGCATTATTAAAGAAGACAGCATTGTTTTTCCTAAAAAAAACCCTAATGATATTTCTAGCAACAACAATTTGCCGTCAATCCACTCTTTGAATTATTACAAGTAGGTTTCAAGAAAAATATGGCGTGGTGATACCTTCGTTGTAGGTATTTAAAACCTCGCCTGGTCGAGATTACAATGTTAATTTTTTCACAGTAAAAGGCTTTCAAATGTAAGTAAGGGTCTTAGCAAATTGGAGCCTTGTTAACATATTTATGTTTGGGTGGTTTAAGGGGGGCTTTGCTTTATATCGTGTGCAAGACTTGCTTCAAACCTGCGATCTTGTAACATATGACATACATGACAAAAAAAGAGGTTTCCAGCCCAACTTAGAGTTTTGGAAAGCAAACCTTGAAGTGGGTATCTTGTGAGTAGATTTGGGACACTGCTAGCCTGGTAATAGACCCTTCATTTTCTCTTCAGAGAGCGTCGACCGTGCGTACAACCGGAAGGGGCGTGGCTTTACTGGCCTCTAGCGCAAGGGATTAGAGCTCGTTCTCGCGCTATGCACTCGCCAAATTCGTCCGAAAAAAATTAATAAAATAATACGTTAGTGGATAGGCTAGGACACTGCCCCTAATATCTATATGAGTGCGATTATTTCACACCTGATCCTGTAACATGTCGTCGACACATGATCCACTGTTCACGTTGAAGAGAAGCATCCTCACTGCCGCATTTACAACCTCAACAGGACTCATACCTAATATCAATAACATCCAACGTTAGAAGCCTGCGTAGCTGGCAGTCTAAATTCTGGGACTATAAATATAGAGTTCTCTGTCTGTCAAATTAGCCTCCAGTCCAGAAGGAAAGAAAAAATTATCCCACAGGGAATGCAAGTATATACGTGGAAGACTTCATAGTTAATCTGCAAGGTTCCTGCAGAATCTGCAACTCTGAGTAACTTGCCTCTTTTCCACAACGCAGTCCCTGATAGCACAACACCAGTGGACGTTTCTGCAAGAAGCCTAAATGAAAATCAAAAGAACACGCCTAATTGACAATGTAGTTAACAATACTTGTGGAAGAGATAATTAGTATGTGTAATCAAATGGTGACGAGTGAAAAGGCTAAGGAAATTATTAGGATTTGGACAAAACGCAAGAGAAATTATTCCCTAATTTCACGAGTGTACCATTTGATTACCTATTAGTATCATGGGTGACGAATTACGTTAGCAATCTTGGATTTTTGACATGTTTATCCTGGATCGTATCGATCGAGAACTCCACTCTCTCGAATGTTTAAGCCTTAAATTTGGCCTATAAAGTTCAGAATTTTTCAGACCATTTCGGCAAAATACTTGTTAGAATCCTTCTTGATGTTCTCTTGTGTGTTCAGGTTTTCTAAAGCGTCTTTTTGTGCCCTGACATCTTCATTCACGGCATTTTAAAACTTAGTCGCCATCTTGACACTGAGACGTACGGAAGGTTTGCCATGGCAATTTTGTAATTTCACATGTGAAATTACAAATTAACGTTGAAATTTCGCGCCAAAATTAAGGAGTAATTCGTCACCTATGATATTAAAATTATAATTATCATTTTGATCCAAAATTCCAGGAAATTTTCAGCTGGGAGTCACAAACAGTGTAGTTATTTCGAGCGCTTATAAAACAGCCTAATGTGTTCTTTGTATTCTTTTTTCTCATTGATTTTTGAAGTTTCCCTGTTAACCCTATCACTGCCAGGAGCAACCAAATAACAATTCAAGAAAAACTCCGCACTTCATTTTGTAAAAAGCTGACAACCTCAGAGCACTTCAAGGCTGTGCTCTAAGGAAAATTGATGGGATCCCCGTGCCCTGAACTTGTGAAACCCAGGGTACCCAGCATACCCCGTAATTTTTAGGGAGTTATTATAACTCCAAAAATGGAGTAAAAAGTTTAGGTACAGGATAACCCCTTTTTGGGGGTTACTTTAACTCCTAATTTACCTCCAAATTTGGGGTCATTTTTACTCCTGAAAAAGAGTTCTTTTTACTCCCAGTCTGGAGTTAAAATAACTCCGACAATGGGGCTATTTTTACTCCTTACATGGGCTGTTTTTACTCTTTTTGGTTCTGATCACTCTTAGGGCTTAAAGAGTTAACTATCCGGCCTTACATTAACCCCTGTCCTGTTCCTTCACGTCGGCTGTCCCGGTCCCGGTGACTGGAGATATTCAGTGGAATACCTGGGAGTTTGACTTTCAACAAGTGATGTGCTTCCTTGGACATGATTTGAGCAATCTTAAACAAATAAACAAGAATGTAAAATGAGAGACGATAAACCAGCTAAGGAAGAAAACAGGACTGATTTATTACCACTTGATGAATCAATTTATTTCAAAGAAAAATTTAAGCTAACTAGTGTTTATAAGAAGAGGCTTCTGCTGAGATTTACTCAGACCCCTCCCCCCTCTCCCTCCCCCCCCCCCCCCCAAAAAAAAAAAACCATTGTTAACGAAAAGACCCGTTAACGAAGGGACCGGTTGGACATCCCGCATTACTGACGTACTGGTAACAGGTGGATGTCGAATGTCCAACGGCGGACATTTAACGGCTGAAACTGAACAGAACGAAGGGACTAATTAATTGAAAGACAAAAGACAAAACGCTTTAACAAAATCGATCCAGACCCTGACAGCTGAGAATAAATGTAAAGTTAACCAATATAGAAGTAAACTCCATCACCTGCTCACCATAACAAAGAAAAAAAACCGATATGACAAAGCAAAAACGCAAGGAAAAACAAACATCAGACTTAAGCTCTTATTAACACCATCTTTGAATAAGAGAAAACCAGTGAGCACTTTGCCGGACGCTTTCAAAGCGAAAAGCAAAAGCTGATCCAGCTAAGATATCTTATGATTTTAATGAACATTTTACAAATAGAGGGCTGATATGACAAAGCAAAAAAAACAAGGAAAAACGAACATCAGACATAAGTTCTTACAAAAACAACCCCTAAAAACATCTCGCTGGCTTAAAATATAGTATAAGCAAGAATGGACATAAAATAAATAAACGTAATATTTCGGTTCTTATTTCAAGACCATTATCAAACGTGAAATATAAGATGGAAAAAGCGGTGAACTTATAAAGAGAGCTAGCCAGAAAGGTGTGACTGAATAATAACAAACTAATAATTGTGACAAGAATGTGGAGGAAAGTACAACAAAAATGCTGAAATTCAAATTAAATCTAAAGCTAAAACAATACAAGATCTTTGGCAGCTTTAATGGCATAGTTAGGTTGAGGTATGTACCTCTTAATTAACAAAGATTCCAGAAAACATAAATGGTTATAGTTATTGTTGCATGCGATAATTGTGGTGTTATTCAACATAGTTTGGTGAACGTTGGAAGTGAAATTAGCTACATCGGCTTTGTAGTTAAAACAACCAGGCAAATTATTCTGATCATAATTCTGCAATGTTCCGACACTTACACAGCTGCGAGGTATTCAAGGTTCCGTTTTCTCTGAATAATATGCCCGGTTGTTTTAACAACAAAACCTACTGCTCCATTTCAGTGGCCACAATAATGGCCTGCTGGTTCTAAAACCATGGAAAGGTGCGGATATGGGCGCTCGGTCATTATTTTTTAAGAAGGCCTCGGAACTCAAGCCTCGGAAGCCTCGGAACTCGGAACTCAACTTTTAACAAAACTTCAGATTAAGAGAAAATCAGTAAGCACTTTGCTGGACCCTTTCAAAGGAAAAGCCGATCCGCCTAAAATATCTTTATAATTTGAATGAACATTTTACAAACTTGCGGGTTTTCTCACACATTATTATTAACAAAAAAAAAACGAACGAAAAAAATAACAGGGAAGACAAAATAAAATCAAAATAAACAGTACTGAGATAAAACAAGAGTAATCAAACAAACTCTTCTATTTATTTATTCATTTATTTTCATTTAAGAATATACATGAATTTTCACTTATTACCGAGCGGTAATATAGCCTTTTTTTGTTTTAAATATGTAGTTTCATGTATCTAGCCCCATTCACACCGAAGCTTAAACATGTTTAAAAGCTGTTTAGTTAAACTCGGTTTGAATTTTCTTTCCCTCATAAAAGCTGCTAACTAACTTAAATTGATTGTAAATTTAATTCAAATTACAAAACATGTTGCATTTCATTTCAATCCTTTGTGAAACCCTGTGCTCCAGTTTTCCATGTCTGTTTTTCATTTTTTTAAACCTGGTTTAATTAAACATGTTTAGTTGGTGTGAATGGGGCACAGGTTACTTTTCATCAACGGACACGGACACTTTTTAAACGAATTTAAAAAAAAAAAGTCACCAGAAAATTGCATCAATTATTAAAATACTTTTTATAACCCTCCACCATATTTTCTCGCCACTCGTTGAATTTTTTGGGTACAACTCTCCTCTGCATCCATTCCATGTTACTTTTAGGAATCCACCCATTGTAGAGGTTGTTGGTTAATCCGAACACTCTGCATGCACCTTCTGGTCGCTCCTCATCTGGCATTACCACGTAGAAGTTGCCACCATTTGTCGCTCGTACTAGGCCATCTTCGCCTTCGGGCTTTGCTAGGTGCCATGCGTGTTTGATCAACAAAAAATGTGCACGTTTTCCATACCAGTCGACCTCTGTACTTGGTGGAAGATACAAAACGAACGATCGATCTACCAATGGGCAAGATAAAACTGCTCGCATGTACGTCACATATCCGCCACTGTTAGGGTAGGCTTCTACAATCTCATGGTCGACGAAAGCTTTGTCCCAATCATTACGAGCTGCTAGATTCTGGGGATCCAACAACTTTATAAAAACCGCAGCGGGGAAGGGCATGTCAACAGTGTAAACTATCTTAATGGGAACTTCGTCAGCGTCAATTGTCTTAATCCAGTAGGTATAACCGGGACCCGTGGCCGCCTCAGTCCATCCATCGCCTTTCTCTAAGTCTTCTTTATACCACTTGGCTCTCTGAAGCTCTTCTTCGTTCGAAACAGATCGAAACGCCTCAGTTTCCAATTTAGTCTCCATTATGGTAAGCTCTGAGAAGGACAACGATAGCAGACGGGACGTTTTATGACTTATTTTGTGCGAAAGTGGCTACGTTTTCTGCACTGTTATCTCGATTACCAGGATATTGCTTTGCCATTGGCAAACAATGCAATCTCAGCAAGCCCCTCAGGGACAAAGTCGGTGAATACATTGCCGCTGGTTTTGACGATTTTACAGAAAGAAAGATTTATCGACTCTCAATGGAGAAATTACTACATTTCTCACAACAATTAAAAAATATTATGTAAAAAGCATATAAATAAGAACAGAAGAAGAACGTTCGCGATATGGAGACCTGTAGAGTGATTTTACTTAATCCTTAAAATTGATAGTACAATACTAGAGATCTTTGACATAACTCCAACAAGAGCCACTATAATGCAAAAGTGTACTAAATATGTAAAATATGCGGGTGTCTTTTCCTTTATTTGCGGCACGCACGAATAGAACCATCAAATAAAAGACGAATTGTGTGGCAAAAATCATTCAGCTGAAAAAATACTATCAACTGAAAAAAATGAACAAAAGGAAAGTGACAGTTCAATATTTCGCATGTTTAGTCCTCGTCGCTATTGTCGCTATCGAATTTATCTAGAATGCCGCTGTCGCTTTCTGGAGCACTTTTTCTTGGCTTTGTCCTGTTTTGGCTCAGGCGGTGCGGGGTTGGCTTCCCCTGGGAGATCAGCATCGGCATCGGTGCCGGATTTTCGCTCTTCTTGTAACTTTAGTATTTTCCTGCGTGTGACTTGGTAATTAACAGGAAAATATGCTCTCATCGCTATCTTATGTTTGTTTGTGCTCTAGTATGTGGTAATTAGCGGGGGTATATATTTGGGCGTACCGATTTTGTCTTTCATCTCGGTCTTGCTGTTCCATTATTATTAGAAAGAACTGGGCTTTCCTGCGATAGCCCTTTGTTTTGCCAGCTTTCCAAAACTAAATGCTGTTATAAGCCTAGATGTAAAGGTTTAAGCTATTCACGGTTAAAAGAATTAGTGCTGCAGGCTTTTAAAGATATTGTACCTGATTTTTCTGCCATTGGTACGCATAGCCTTAGGAGTGGCGGGGCTACTGCTGCCGCAAATGCTGGCGTACCAGACCGACTTTTTAAGCGTCATGGCCGCTGGGCTAGTGAACCGGCTAAGGACGGGTATGTCCAAGATTCTTTATCTTCACGTTTGTCGGTTTCTAAGGCTTTAGGTATTTAGTTTTCTCGTTCGTACCGTTTTTTTAATTTATTCTAGTTTCTATTTAGTTGGTCTTGCCCGGGGGACCGTTGGGGTACAGCTGGCCTGGGGTTTTCCTTCTAGGTGCAGGTGGACGTACGGAGAGGTTTTTCACCCAGCTGTTGTTCCACGACCCCATTTCAGTTAGCTTGTGATTTAGTTCTTTGGAGCTGAATGTTACTTGGATTGTATATTACTTTTCTTTGATATGTCAGGTATCCTTTAGTCTTTTCGGAGACTAAACCGAGCGCCTGGCTTGAAGCGAGCCGCACCCTATGGTTGTGTGTGTTTTCTAGTTGGGTCAAACTGAGATTTAGAGGAGAGATATTGCGTATCGCATCCTGTTATCCACAATAGTCTGTGACATCGCCGTCTTGCTTGTACTTGTCGTGGCAATCAGCTGTTTAGCTCTTTGGAGGTTTTGGGAAACAATTCGTGTAATTTATTTTATCGATGATTCTCTTGGGGTAGAACGAAAGTATGCCCTGATGCTTTCGTTCCTCATAGTAAAATTTCCAGCCGGTCAGTGTTTGGTGATGTATGATGACCGATATTGGTATATGGAAACACACGTGGGTTGCATGTCTCAGTAACAAGTATTTTGCAGATAAAGCAAAATGAAAGTCTTTCCAAAAATTGAATTCTTTCGATCCTACAGTCTTAAAAATAACGACTACGTATAGATGCCGTTGAGTTTTCAAAAAAAAAGGGGGGGGGGGGGGGAATTGGGAAAATGTCGGCATCTTGAAGCGTTTGCAAAAAAGAAGTGCATTTTTCCGTCTGCTTAACGTAGCTTTTAAAGCCCCGCTGCACTGTCCCATAGATGCCGCGTGGCCGCATAGGGATTAACAGACAAAGAACACAAAAAGCTTACCCATGCTTCGAAAAGATCATTTATATATTTTGTGGATCTTTCTACTATTGTGACTCCTTTGCATATGGTGTTGGAGTTATGTGAAAGATCTCTTCTACGCACTATTTTTCACTAAATCCATTGTCTTCTTTTGTTTACCTCTCGCCAACTTGCACTATTACTTAGTAGAGAGCTTTAGATTCTAAGACAAGTACGACAACGAGTACGAGATTTTCTCAATACTGAGTATTGCTCACGCGTGAACCAGCGTCATTTTGGCGGGAAAACGTGGTAGCCGTCTTCACTGTACTACGAGTTTTAGCGAGAATGTTGTAGTGCAGAAACAAGTTATCAAATGTAAGACGTTTTATCATTTTGCGACCGGGAGAGGGTGTAACACTCTTACCTAAAGGTAAGAGTGTTAACTCTTCTAGTGAAAAATGGTAAAATAAAGCTTTCACTACATTTCAGGGGAGTCTATATTTTGTGAATACGCGGAAAACCTTCAAGTCAAATCTCGTCCTCGTCCTCGTCCTCGTCCTCGTCCTCGTCCTCGTCCTCGTCCTCGTCTTTGAATCTGAAGGTTTCTAGTTGTATCTATTTCACGGTTCAAGTAAAATCAATCTATCACACTGCTTCTATTTTGCATTAAAACAAACCACCTGGCACTTCTTGCCTCACAGTTAGGCGCATAATTACACAACTGTGTGTTAACTTGGGATACCCATCTAAATCCTATCAAGTCACAATTTGAAATAATAAGTGGAGTCTAATGCCATATGGCTGTTGGTAATCTATCTACATTTTAAATAACCTATATGTCGACAGTTAAAAAAAATTGAACCAAGTCACGATTTATGCATATCTGCAATTAGTTATCGGACGTAAAAGGTAATATACATACCTTCCATGGAGATAGTAGTCTTTAAAAGACTACAGATTCCTTGCGCTTTTCGAGAATGTAAACAGACTCAGAGAATTATATGTGCTTATTGAGTTTTGACCAGACAATAGGGCCTAGGGAACGACTGCGCTCTTTCTCCCGTATACAACTAAACAAATCAAGGCTGAAAAACTCGAGAACGAGTTTACACGTGTACAACAAAACCTTTTGGCTACATAGATTAGAGGGAAGCATCTTCAACACACAAAGCTGAGAACGTCTTACGGTACTGCAAAACGTGCTGCAAGCCCATACAAAGGCGGGAAACTTGGAACGAAACTCGTGCATCGCTGTGGCGTTTCATTGGACGTATCATTTTTCTCACATGTAAAAAAAAACATAGATCGCGATTCTGATTGGTTAGAACTCATTGGCGTATAGAAATTTATGACATAGCTTTTCAGTGAGTACATCTTAGTATGTATACCGATTAATAAAATACAATATCACACAAACATACCCTTATGGGCTTATCTCCACTGACAAATGACCATCCAGTTATCTTCTTTACAGTACCACTCTCAATCATATTGATAGGCGACAGACTGTATACTGGAAGACTTTCTAGGCATACTTTACCATCCCAGAAAGGAGAATAACTCCTGAAATAAAACGCGAAAATTACAAAAAAATACTTTCGGCATCTGAAAATTCAGTACACTGATAAAGTACAAGGGGCAGGATATATTCAAGCAAGCGTAAGATTGTTACAAATTTATGTTGGTCGCACTTCCCAAACTTTGCCAACCAATACTTCCCACAGAACGATGTTCCGTCCACACTAAAAAGTTGAAAACCGCCTTTGAGTGAACGGAGGTTTTTCATAAACACTCTACCAAGTTAAGTCTTTTGAAAATGAAGATCTTTCAAAACAAAGGTTTTCGAAACAGCTAACGCGTGTAGACATCTTCGGCAACTGAGGCCAATAAATGAATTTTGTTTCGAATATCAAGGCGTTTTCGGCCATTTTCCAACAAATCCCGATAATTTCGACGATTTCCGAAGACTACCAAAGATTTCCGAAGACTGCCGGAAATGGTTGTCGCCTATCAGGTATGAGATATTCACAAACTTGAAAAAGACGGAAATAGAAGTGAAAATCTCTGGCATTATTGAAACAAGTGCATTTGAAGATGTACAAAAAGGAGAAGTGCTTGGAAAGGAAAACGTGTTAGAAGTTTGTAAGACTTTAAAGTCTTCGCTATGTTTCAAGTTTGTTATTTAGGACATTTAAAGTCGTAGAGTTGTGCAGTTGTCCTCGTTGCGAAAAAAACCCCATTTGCATTTTTTTAAAGAAAACGAAAGGGGAAAAGGAAGAAAGTGAGAAATTTCGCATTGGGGGAAAAAGGAAAAAAGAGTCTGGCCACTTTTCCCTCCCCAGACTACCGCTGGGCTCGCTTCGCTCGCCGATATTTTTCCTATTTGACCCTGTTTTTCCTTTTTCCCCCACTGCGGAGCCTGGTTCCAGCCTAGAAGAGCGGAGAACATGAAGTAAAAGTCCAACATTAAGTTGCAATAGCCACATCACAACCATTTCACCATATTTATTAGTACCTTTTACGAATATCATAACCAAAGTCAAATCCAAATTTTCTGATAAACGGCTGTATAACCTGAAGTAAAAATAACAAACCTCACGAACAACAATTAAGCCGCAATATTACACCACTTTTAAAATGATCAAGGTTATTCTAAGTGCCAAGGATTAGTGCGTAAGGCAGCAAGGTCTACAGAGAATTGCTAACAGCCTAATATCCCATGAAACTAAAAGTTGATGAAATATTAATTAAAGACTTTCAAAGACAAGATCTTTGCCCGGTTAGTGAGAGGAAGGGGTCAAAAAACTACAGCCCTGAAACAGTGCTCTAAAAACCCTCTCATTATGGCTAAATCAGGGTGCCATTCTGTAATCCAAAACACATACTCCCGTATTTCCATTTTGGCTTGTTTTAAAACGCTGCTTCCTAAAGCAAACAAAATTTATCTTCAAATTACGCTAGCCATTGCTGTAATCAACGCCCTGTCCACACTAATGCGTTTTCAAAAGTATGCTTTTTCGATGCCACCAAAAACGCTTCCATCGATTCTTGTCCGCACTCTAGTTTTGATACGTTTTCGATTGTCCACACTAAGGCCTCGTCCACACTAATGCGTTTTCGTTTGAAAACGCATACATTTCGATGCGTTTTGGCCTTCCGTCCACACTGATTTCCCAAGCGTTTTCACGAAAAGCATCGATTTGAAAACGCTCTTGAAAGTGGATCAAAACGAAAACGCACGTATATCGTATTAGTGTGGACGGTCGAAAACGGTCGAAAGCGCATCGACATGAAAACGATGAACGAAAATATCGCGGGAGCGTGTGTTTGCAGCATGCCCACAGAGTTCAACGTGCAATTTTAAAGACAGTAGAAAACGCATCAAAACGGTAGTGTAGACGCGAATCGATCGATGCGTTTTCGATGCAATGAAAACGCTTACTCTTGAAGAAAGCATTGGAGTGGACAGGGCCTAAAACGTGCGAAAATCATAAAATTGCAAGTTGTGACAAAAGTTGAAGTCTATGCGCTGGCTACAAACACACGCGCCTGCGATATTTTCGGTCATCGTTTTGATTTCGATGGGGACTCGACAGTCCACACTAATACCATATGTATGCATTTTCGTTTGCATCACTTTCAAAAGCGTTTTCAAATCGATGCGTTTTCGATGAAAACGCAAACGCTAGGCGTATTAATGTAAGCGGAAGGCCTGGACGCATTGAAATGCATGCGTTTTAAAACGAAAACGCACTAGTGTGCACGGGGTTTAAATCTATGCGTTTGGACATTAATTATGATATAGCCTGCGAGCAAGCTCTGCAGGGCGCTCTGGCAGCAGGGAGGAAAAGGTAGGAGAGCTAGCAACTACGTCTCTGGAATTTGAATTCCATCTCCAACGCCGGCGACTCCCTGTCGACTGAGCTGTCAGATTTCTGCCACTCAGTGCGAAGCGGAAACGAGCGCGAATGTAAACAAACATTGAAAAGCACGTGCCAAGGGTAATGCCGTCATTACTAATATTGTCACCTCCGCCAATGAACAATTCGCATCGACTTTTTCGATGCAGATATTCAAATTCCAGAGACATAGTTGCAAGCTCTCCTTTCTTTTTCCGACCCGCCACCAGATCGTCCCGGAGAGCTTGTTCGCGGGCTAATTATGATATAAACGGAAACTCTTTCTCTTTATTCATTCAAGCACAGCCGTGTCATTTTTCAAATTTCAGGTAAATAAAGAGACTATATTAGCGGAACTGTTATTTCCCAAGCTAGTCAGCTTTTTGAAAAGTCAAATGACAAGAAATAGTGACAACTTACAGTCCGGATGTAATCTGAATGCATTTCCTTGTAACGATGAGTTGAACCTTTCAAGTAAAGTCTGTTATAGTGGGAGAATTCAGGAACTGGGACAAATGCAAAACATGGAAGAACTGCAGCTACCAGACGACTTAACTGACTGTACAGAAAATAATAATAAAAAAAGAATACTCCTGTAGTCTAAAAATAATTTTATTATTATTATTATTATATTTACTTAGGATGTTATAGAAAACAACAAACATCCCAACTTTGAATGAAGCGAAGGGGGGAGGGGTGTGTATTCTTTTGTTCACCGTAGTTACCCTGTTTGAGTACGTCTCAACAATTTTGCCCCCGATGGTAGCTTATTTTCATAAAAATCTATAAATCACATATCTGTAAACTCATTGTAATATTCGTTCGTTCCTTCCCATGAAGCTAATTACCATGATTTTTTTTTCACCTTAGCTTACTAACTGTCAAGTCTGTAAGCAACACACACACACACACAAAAAAAAACAACTCCAATCAAAGGTTCAATTGATCACAAAATATCCGGCAACGAGCATAACAACAGCCTACGGCAAAAGAAGAATAGTTATGATAAAAAATATATTCCTCCAAGACATGATCAGTTGTGATCAGTTTGGTAAGACTTTTACACGTGAAATTTTTTATAATCACGCTCATTGTCTTCAATTCCAAAACCAAAGCTACACTTTGTATTTGCATGTACACATTATTTTTCTGAATTGACCCCAGCTGATCTGACTTCTCCTTAACCATGGTACATTATGTGAGATGGGAACGGAGGGGATAAGATGTCCTGAGCATTATTACTGAAACATATAACATACTGGTGGGTGTAGTATTACGCGTAACGTTGCTTCATTTTCAAGTCGTTTTGCACCAATACCGCAAACGAGTTGCGCGTTTTGGTTGCCGGTTTAATCGAAGGTTTAGATACAGAGTTCGGCAAGATAAAGTGTAGCAATTTGATGGGCATCATGTGGGATAGACAAATCAGACCTTCAAGTCGCGTAAAATACCATGGGTATGAGATTATCTTGTCTGCTTTGTACCTGTAAGAAAAACAATTTCAGGGCAGATAAATGTTCCTTTATTGACAATAGCTTGTTCTGGCCATAAAAAACGCAATTACAACAACAATTACAACAATAAATAACAAAACAATTTGGCCAATAGGGCAGCCAACTTAATGCTTGGTCAATCATGAATAATTATACATATACATTGCTCTTAGATCGTTCATGCATGTAACAGTTTTAATTCACTACAGTTATGAGTCTCTGTGAAACAGGTGTTTTCCAGCCTTCATCTTAAAAATGAAATGCCAAGTTGTAATTTTAACAGTTCAGCTTTCTTCTTTGCATGTTTATGTGACTTTATCTTCTTCTCCAAACTTTACAATGAATTACAATCCATCCGGAATCGAAGGAAACTGCCTGCTTCTATTGTAACCAAAGTTGTTCATCACCAGGCGGTA
>OZ038003.1:15656217-15893717 GCA_964035705.1 Porites rus | reverse complement strand
TCACTGGGAGAGGGTTTGGTGGGCAAAACACTGACCCCCAGTCCATGAACTACCCCACGGACCACCCATATGGACTAATCTAAAATGGACTACACCACTAAAGATTAGTGATTTGGGTTACCAAACTGAGTGAGTCAAGCTTCACGTCAGTTTCCCCAAATGAAACCTGATTCACTCAGTTTCTTAACCTTAAATCACTAGACTTCAGTTGGGTAGTCGATTTTAGGGTAATCAGTATGGGTAGTCCATGGACTGGGGGTCAGTGTTTTGTCCACAACGGAGAGAAAGAGGGGGTCCAAAAGACTACAAGGAGCGTCATGCTACAAAGAGCTCCTACCAAGTGGGCCTCATTAGTTTGTCTGCGCCTTTACACATCGACTATAACACTCTAAAACCTGAAAGTCTTATTTTAAGAACAAAATTTCTCAAATTAAACTTCAGATTAAGAGTTTTTTTTTTCTGAAATGAAATTTCTTATTTTAAGAAAAAAAATCTTATTTCAAGGGAAAATTATTAAAATAAGAAACAGGCCTTATTTTAAGTAAAAGCATTCTAAATCTTAATTTAAGAAAAATAATTCTTATTATGAGCAGGTATTTTCTTAAATTCAAAAACTATTTAAGAATTTAATTTTCTTAAGTTAAACTTCTGCTTTTAAGAAAAAATTTCTTTTTTCAAGAAGAAAAACCAGTCCTTATTTCAAGAAAAAGGATTCTGAAAGCTCAGAGCCGATCAAAGGCCCTGTTCAAACATCAAACTACTAAACTTATGACAACAATGTTTAATATACACTAAATCAATGTTCTCTTTTATTTCTCCACACTTGAAGTTTGACATAGTTACAAGACTTCTAAAACCTTGTATTGTGGTTGCTCATGATTGATAGGCATATCACACCATCTTTGATTCTGTTTGTTTTGTTTTTGGGAAAAAAATAGGACTAAAAAGGAAAGAATGGTAATCCCATTTTGGGCATTGTAAAACAAAATAAATATTTTTTTTTTTTACAAAAAAAACCCACCTGCCACAGGATAAGCAATATTACTACAAAACTAACACTTATTACAATAAAGATTGCACTCAGAATAGAACATCTGAACTAAATAAACTTAATTATTCTAGATAGCTATTTTTACTGGCTACAGTAGAAGCTCTCGAAAGTGACCACCTTGGAAATTTGAGAAAGTGGTTGTGACTATATATAGAGGTGCTTGCTTATCAGATCGTAAGCGACTGCATGTTAAAACAATAGAGGGTGGTCGCTTATATGAGAGCTTCAGAAACTCATTAATAATTCATAAAGAAAAAAATAAAGAAATCAATGTTTAATTAGTATCTTTACATCTGATATAGCCACGGCTAAACTTTATGTCTAAGTGATCACTAAGGAAATGACCTTGTACTTTGACAAAATAATACAATACTACACTGTACAAGAACCGTTAGCACAGAGTGCAGTTTCATTTATTAATGTTCATTTATATAAATAAAACTCTGAGTGGTAGCTTACGAGAGCCTAAAAACAAAGGAAAAGTCCAGTTGGGTTATGGCTCAAAAGTGGTTGCAGTCACTTCTGGTCGCTTACAAGAGCTAGCTTCTCAGACAGGGTTTCACAATGGTGGTTGTAACTAGAGCTGGTCAGTTATAAGACTGGTTGCAGGGAGTGCTTCACTTCAGTGGAAACAAAAGCTCATTGTCTCAAATTCTGCAATCTGATTGGCTAATGTATGCACTAGTCAGTGAGTAGCAATGTAGTACTGGCAACTTATTCAACAAACCATTTACAAGTGGTGTTTCAAAGGAAGTACTAGATAAACTAATTAATGATGTTTTGTTACTTCATTAGTAAATGTAGAAATGTGGTTGTTTATTTGTGACTTATGATGATCAATGTTGTTAGTCAGTGCTACTGGTTTCTACTACAAAAACTGTGCTTGAAAACTCTGTTTCAAGTTATTATGATGTACTGTTCCAAACAATTATTGTATGGAACAGTACATCGTCTAAACAGTCTCCTAGCCACAGAAAACTGAAGAAAAGTATTGAGGAAGTGGGCACAGACTTCTTACTGCTGCCTAATGCCTTCACGCAAGTGACCCTTGAAATAATGTCAAAAATGGCAAGTAGACACCAGCTAATTACCCTGTCTGCCCACGGAGGGGGAGAGAAATTTTCCTAGTCACTTCAAGCTATGGAAACTGGGATCAACTCCGGTATGATGTGCCACTTACACCTGAGATTCTACCTCACCTACTCTTACTACTAAAAATCACTATTAAATTCTTGGCTAATGTCTATACAGTAAAAACATGCTCCTCTGAATGCGAGGTGGCACATGTACACCATCAAACACAAATCAGGCATCAGTATAAAACTCAGACAAAATCATGAAAATATAGGGAAAACAAAGAGTATTATTATTATTATTGTATTGTTAGCATGTACAGCTGTATTTAAAATGATGCTTAATTCAAATCAGCACTCCTAAAGCCATCAGTAGGAAAAAGTCGTTCTTCGATGTTATTCCATCAGATGGAATTTAATCTTTTAGACTTTTGACAGATAACATTCCAATGTTCCTAAACTCAAAATAATGTCTATTTTCACTTTCCTTTTGGATTAGCTTTTGCTAAATTTTGAACTCAAATTTCACCTAACTGATAAATATAAAGTTCTATTATTTTTTTGCTTTGTCAAAAGATGTGCATAACACAAGGCTGTGACAAAGTCTTTAATAGATGAGCAGGTTGTTCCAAGCAGGGTAAGGTAGTTAGAGTGAACTTGAAATTCAAATCTGAATGTCCATGGAACATTAATTCCTCTTCTAAATCCTTTTAAAACTATATAAAGGATATGTTTGGATGCTCTGAAATGACTAGGTAAATTTTACAATGGAAAACGTTTGAAAAAGAGAAACAGAAACTAAGTTCCACATTATCTCCAGGTTAGTAACAACCTACTCTTGAACAACTGGTCAAACCTGACAAACCTCCCACTGTCTCAAAAAGACTAGTAAGATCCAAGATAACTCCCCCCAAATATCAAGAACAACTAAGACATACGATCCCCTCTAGAATCTTTATAACTTAAAGTCTATGACCCTCTTCTAATCTCAAGAACTAGGACCTGACATTGCCCAGTTTGAACCTTGAAATAAACTTTAAAGGGGCTGTGTCACGGCAGTGATCCAGTTCATTTTGTTCCATTTTGCCTATTACTAGCCCTCAATCGCTATGGAACTTAAAGTAAACAAAGAAATTACATGGAAATGAGAAAATCAGAGATTCGAGAGAAACAAATATGTCTCCTGAGCATTATTTTTGAAGTTGCAAACAGCAGAGATCAACTTTGAAAAACTGTTAGGCTGCACAGTTTTCAAAAACCTTAATTTCAATCTGTTTCAATCTTCTTCAGTTTTGCCCATCCATGACATCTGTTTAATGTTTTAAGCGGTTATTTTTTTGTTTCTCTTAATTTAACAGGCATTTTATGATTAACTAATCTGGCTGAATTTCGTGACACAGCTCCTTTAAACTCACACACTCAATTCGAAAGAACTTTTAGCTAGTTCACATATTTTATGTAGAGATGCAAATTTATATTTACTACATGGAATTTGTTGATAAGAGGTCTTCTATTGTGTACAACTCACAGCTAATACAGGCTGATGAACTTCATCAGCAATGTTCAAGTGTCCAGATGCAACAGAAAGGTTGTTACACTGTAAAAATGTATTTGCAGGTGAGGATTGAAAATGGGTAAAATAATATATAAAATCAAATGACTACATTTTTGTGTATCTTTTTTAAATAGTAGTCATTTGTCATAATATAAGCCTGTCATAGTGGTGAGTTATGCAAGTAGAGACCTTGATGTCTTTAATAATCAATTCTTTTCCAGTCATGAGTGTTTGTTTTAACAGGTTAAAACAAATAGGCCTTTTACATTAGTTGATCACATGGTCAACTTTCAGTTAACATGAAAACACCTGGGTGGCAAAAAGAGTTTTTCGCATACAAATCCTTCTAATTTACCGCGGCCATTGCAATCACCACTTTTGAGATATACAGTTAAAGATTTACAGGTTACAGTGGAACCCCGTTAATATGGACATCAATGGGACATGCCACGGTGTCCGTGTTAACCGGGTGTCCGTATTAAGTGGATTAATTTTAGAGAAAATATATGAGCTACTTTTTCGCCACGACAAACGAAACCGTTCATTATATTTGGGTGTCCGTATTAAGCGGGTGTCCATAGGGCCGGGGTCCACTGTACCTAATTTTAATATGTTTTTTCAGCTCGTGCAAACAAAAGTTTTCAAAAGTGAACTGTTTTTGTGTTTACCGAAAGTTGATCACGTAATCAACTAATGCAAAGGGCCTTTTTACATAAATAAATCATCAAAAAAACTTGCTTTTAGTTTATTATTTAACTTTTTAAACATACTTTTGACTTTTTAGTTTGATGTTAATCAATTCAAGGGATCATACCAGGCATGAATTACAATACATTTTTACATGAAAGGTGGGTTTTTTGTCAGGCCTGACACCCTTACAAAGTCTCAACAATTTTCATCAAGCTTACAAAATTACTGTAATGGCCCTTGGTGATGTAGAAGCTTGCTCCAGATCCTCCTTGTTGTCATGGTAACCAACTATGTGATGGTTATTTTAGACCAGTCCTTTCCCTGCTCATAAACATTTTTCCTTTAACCTCCACCCCTCTCTCCCTCTATGAAGTCAAATCCCTTCTAATTACTGACCATGCTAGGTTATCAAGGGTTATTTGAGAGTTCTTAAATGAGGGGAAGGTAAAAGATGAAATAAGAGAAAACGCAGCCCCCCCTAAAGATTCAAAGCCTAATGGCATCATATCATAGTCTCACAGTCTCATAGTCTCACAGCCTGACAACCTCTCAGCCTCACAACCTCCTAACCTTACAGCTTCACACAACATCACAATCTCACAATGCAAACTCACAGCCTGTCAGTCTCAAAGCCTGAAAACCACTCAGTCTCACAACTTCACAGCCTCACAACCTCACACACTTACAGTCTCGCAACCCTGCACAGCCTCACAACCTCACATCCTTCCAGACATAGTTAATCAATAAAAATCAATACCAGAAATCAATCGATATGATCGATATTAATTGATTTAATCCGCCGATTAATATCGATTGATATCAGAAATCGATAGAAATCGAAGTCACAGAAAAAATAATTTATCGATTATTATCGATTAACAAAATCGATAACAATTGATAGAAATTGACAGTAATTGATAACAATTTCAAATATATCGATAAAAAATCACTATCGATTTCTAATTGATATTAATCAAAGTCACAACTTTTGTTCTTTATCGATTTCTATTGATTGATATCGGAAATCGATATTTAGAGATGATTGATATCGATTACTATCTATTATCAGTTTATCGATTAACTACGTCTGACATCCTTACAGCCTGACAACCTCACAATATCACAGCCTCACAACCTCAAGGTCTCACTACCTAATGTCACAGCTTTACAGCCTCATAACCAGTCTCAAACTCACAGCCTCACTGCTCATAGCAAAATATTGCCTTTTGCTTATTCCATGATAAGTAGTAAATGTATAAAACAGTATGCATGTTAATACAAAGTACATAACTTAAGCTTATTAAAGGAAAGTGAAAGGAGCCAAATAAACAAAGATCGATCAGGATCATCCTGTGAGAAACAATTCAGCTGACAATTCTCATTCAAGCTACACTTTCCTAGGCCTCACCTTTTTCTCACATATATGATTTCAATTTATCATTGTTCTCCAGTCCGTTTCTTGGAAAAAATACAGGCCACATGAGTGAAGAGAAGATTTCACATGCACCAAAGCCAAAAGGGTTTTTTTTGCCATTAGAAATCACACCAGTCAAGTCCTCGAGCTAGCTCTCAAGTCGACTGCGCACCTGAATATTTGAAGTGCGACGGAAATTTCATACTTTAGAAATCACACCAGTCAAGTCCTCGAGCTAGCTCTCAAGTCGACTGCGCACCTGAATATTTGAAGTGCAACGGAAATTTCATACTTTCTCTGATTGGCTCAAAGGCGTACCACGTGACATGTTCTCATGAATCGCAGCCAACAACAAACAAAAAATATGGCGGAGGAGTTGTGGAATCGATAAAATGGTCGCTTCGAAAGAATAGTACAATCGTTTGACGCTCTTTGCAGTGTATTAGTGGCAGGAGGAAAACTTGCCATTATTGTTGCAGGCGAGGAAAAGACCAACAATGAATACGATGAGCGAGTGGTTTATGAAACGCAGTGAAACGACGAGCTGTGATCATATTGAAATACTGCTGTGAGGATTTTAATTCTAAATCGCAGTAAAACTTCTTAACCACTAAACTAAGCTCCAAAAGTGTACAAATTTTGGTCATTTCGGCTACTGTAAAGCGACATTTTTAAGTTTTATCCAAAATGTTTAAAATAAGAACTTGCGTTTATCTTGAAATGAGAATCCATTTCTTGTTTTAAAATTTTGATTTAAGAACGATGATACGTGCTCTTAAATTAAGATGATAGAAACTTAAATCCAAAACAACCCCCTTAAAATAAGTTCAGTTTTCTTAAAATAAGAAATAAGGCGTCATTAAATTAAGCAGCCTCTCCTTAATTGAAAAATACAGGTTTTAGAGTGTAAAGATATTTTGTATCCTAACAAACCTGTGAACATATGCTGGGCTTCTTCGCTCTTGTTCACGTCTGGATGATATTTCAGCGACAATTCATAATACGCGGCTTTAATTTCAGCCTGTGTGGCGGAGTGTGGCACATCCAGGACATCATAAAGTGATCTCCGTTTGGAAAGTGTCCGGCCGTGAAGACATCTTGCAGTGATGGTTTGCACAGGACGAAATGAAGTCAAGAATAAGAGTACTTGATGTCCGACCGTATTGTGCCTCATATTTTGTCCAGCAAGAGCCACACTTCAGTCCATCGTGAATGTTAAATTTGTAGGAAACATGGATAAAATCTTAGAAAAATAAGTTCATCAACGAACTGGAAAGAAATGAGGCAAAATTACGATAAGTTTCATTGCCAAGGGTCATGATGCATCCGCCATTTTAAAAAATTAAACTAGTACCCAGATCTCCCGCTCAAAATAACAAGACAACTCTTTCCTAGTCTCTACTCACCTCTGCTTCAGGATGAGGCCATGAAGCTAAAATTAACCCGAAGCCGTCCATATAATGAGACTCAACCCTAACAGTCTCGACGTGACGATCTGTTTATCCTTGCATGAGCCTTTCTATCGCTTGTTCCATTTCGGTGGGATCAAACAACACAGCGAGGAGCATCCAGTGACTCATTAGGGACCTTACAAAAATACGACGGCGACGGCAAGGAGAACGTCAAAAAAAACAATAGGCTTACTGAGCAAAACAAAAAATCTGCACGTGCATCAAGCTTTTTTGCACATTTCTTCGCTGTCCCTGTACAACAACGACGTGAAATCACCACACTTTTAGTTTACTTGAGTGCGGGAACGACAAGACGATAAATTCTACCATCTCTGTCTGAACTCAGTCGGGCGCGGTCCCCTCTCTTCAGCTCCAACCAAAATTCCCTTCTTTTAAGTAACAGGGCGAATTCGGATAATCGCGAAAACTTCTAAAATGATGCGAAGTCTATTTTTCAGAGACGTTTTCATGGACGTCGCCGTTGTCGGATCGTAAGGTCCCTAATGAGGACAACAGTCGACCTCAGAGGGATCATAGGCCTTGCACAGTCGAAACGTCGCGATAAAGAAAGGACACTTAATGTATAAAATAATAATAATAATAATAATAATAATAATAAACAAAGCCTGGCATACAGCAACCATTTTCAATGATAAAACTTTATGATATCAATTGTGATTTTATATGATCTGAATGGTTCGATTTCACTGATAATTAATTCACTCATTTATGGCACTTTAAAAACTTTTTTTTCTAGATAAAAGAACTGGTGATTGATTTGGCTTATAGTGTTGTTTTATAAGTACGTTGAGGCCGCGAAGAGAAAATAACAAAAAGACAGCAACAGGAGCCCATAAACCCGGAGCGAGCAACTTCCATGCGCTAGTGTCACGGCGTTTTTACAGAGCAGTTTACTTTTAGAACGGTTTTAATTTTTTAGAGCGAATATTGAATATCTTTTAAATATCACAAACCAGTCAAAAGTCTGTTAACTTATGCATTTTTACATTTTAAAAACGGGACAAATATGTTTGGGTCATGAAATGGTTGGTATTTTCTTTTAGATGTTTTTTTTTTTTCGCCAGCGTTCCATTTCATATAGCCTGCGAACAGCAGACGCATTTCCGGTCGTCGCTACTCTCCCTCCAAAAAATAGCTATTTTAATTTGGAGGGAGAGGAGCGACGACCGGAAATGCGTCTGCTGTTCGCAGGCTACATTTCATGGCGAGTGACCGACTAAATATGAGCCATTTAATATATTATTTTCTATTCATTGTTGAAAATGTAATAAAATAATCTCCTTGAGTGCCGTGACGCAGTCCCTTTCCACATATTTTGGCTCCTTCAGAAAGATTTGAAGGATTCATGTCGGGGTTTAACGCATCTTTTGTGGATATCGCCAACTGTTAAACATTCGAACAAAACAGGGAATTCTTACTTCACTTCCTTGTTTGCCGACAGCGACTTAACTTACCCGAAAGTATCGATAACATGTCATGGCTTGGACCTTATTTGTCACGACCTGCTTCCTTGTTTTTTTGAATGGATGGGGGGGAGGGGGGGGTGGGGGTAGGGGGAGGGCTGGAGCGGAAGGTGATCATTCGTCGTGATTATCGATGCGAATTACTCGAAGACATTTTGTTGAGGAAAAAGCGCTTTTGTAAGTATCATGTTGCCGAGAACGTTTGCAGTAAAGAAAAAAGACAAGACTAAAGTACGCAAGGTATGGATCAAAAGCCATACTTCACATGAGCCGAACATGTAAAATGTAGCGCCATCCTTTTCGCTGGTAATGCAAGACAAATACAATTGTCATCCTAAATGTTTTATTAAAATTCTATTCATATTTTGATTAATAAATAATTTTGCCACGAGTGAAGCTACCCTTTTTCTTAGTAGAGGACTTACTTGATGTGCTATGTAAATGCATGCAAATGACCGGAGCTCCCGTAAATGAGAGTTGTGCTGGATGATGAACTAAAACAGGATGTGTCGGTAGTGAAGTTTACCAAAAAATAAATTGTCTTTTATATTTTATGATTTTCATTGAAAGCTGAAAGGTATTGTGCATTTAAATAGCTTCCTCACGAAGCGTCAGTAACAAGATTAACAAATTGAAATAAAGATGTCAATGTATTATTCTCAAAATTCCCTTTTAGTAATGGTTTGTCTTACAGCATAGAAGGATTTAATACCAGTTTATAAGCATTATAAACTACAGTTTGCATGACTATCTCTTCTATGATCTGTTTCAGTTTGTACTACAGATGAAGAACTGACAAAAGACGTTTTCTGCTTGTATAATTTTCTTTAGTTCATGCTTGACCTTTCTTTCGCACCCTTTTATCATTGGTGGCCAAAAATGTCCGAATTTGAATTGCATGAATTTCATGCACTGTTTCAAATTAAACACTTTTTGTTTTCGTTGTTCAATCATGATAGTTTGTTGAAAAACCTGTTAGCATTCATTGATAGACGAAATCGGTCCTTTAGCATGAAAAGATGGTCTTTAAGCGTTTGCTGCTTTTACTAACCGTTTTACCGTTTATAAAGGCTCAGGGTAAGTTGCATTCTGTAAGTGCTTTGTCGTATGTTTTGAGATGACAACCAGAGAGAGTCAAATCAAGTACATGCCAGTTTCTAAATTTGCGACTTCTTACACGATAACGATATTTTTCCAGTTTAAATGAATCAGTCACAAAATTACCAGCTGAATTATAGGGTAAAGTTATTTGATTTGCTTCGAGCGCTGCAAAGATTAACAGTTTTTTTAAAAAACTTCCGGCGTCCATAGGAATGTTTCGTCCATGAGAGAACCCGTATGTTGCATTTTTTCCTACGCAGTTACGTAGTTATGTAGGTCTGCAATTTCGGACAAATTTCAGCATTGTTTGCAATCATCGAACAATACTAGCGTTCATTTAAATCCTCTCAAAGCGCTTCTTGCCACTAATTTTAGTGTCAGTTAGGTACTGGTCGCACGTGAGGGGCCAAATATGACCGCACTACCTTAGCTGTTTTATTTACCATGAAAGTACATTTAAAGGCGTCAACAATGAATATTTACTCAGTGGAGAGATTATCGTTTAAATAACTTTGCTCACCGTTTCCGGTTGAGCTTCAAGCTTTTGAAAACTCTCAGATCTAAGGGGGTGGGGTAAAACTGTTAACTTCTGGTTTGTCCATTTGAGTTTCAAATCCATTTCTTACTCGCAAATGAAATTTAAACAGATTACGTCAGGGGCACCCAACGTCAATTTTCGGAAAATATCTGTTCGGAAGACGATTTGAGATCTAGAATTTTCGGAACAATTGTTGTAAAATTTCTTGCTTGCCTGCCTCTCCTAGGATTTTCGAACATCTAAAAAATGGTATAATTGCCCATTTTTAACGGATTTTACCCTAAAAAGGTCACCTAGATTTTTCGGAAACCTTTTTTCTGGCTGAGATTTTCGAAAAGGTAAGTTTTGATCACTGTAATTTTCGGATCACTAGACTCTCAGCTAGGAAATCCGAACAGATGAAAAATTTTTAGGGAATAAAAATATGCCTATATCTACCATTTAAATACTAAAATACGTTCAACAATGCTATGTTTAAGTGGTTTTGAACTATATTCTCGTTGGGTGCCCCTGATTACGTCATAGGCCTGTTAGAACAGGACCAAATTAGAGCAACACCCTGACTGAGTTTTTTCAGTTTTCGGCTTTATATTGTATATCCAATTGACGATGAGACCGTTTTTCAACTGTGAACTTCTACATATTGTACGTAAAACCATAAACACACCGATAAATTCTCTTCATACTTTACTCATTAGCCAGTGAGGTCATAAAGTCAAGAATGGGTAGCTGCGAGGAATACACTTTTAAAAATCAACGCGTATTCTTAACTTGCTAAACAGTGGCTACTTTATTTATCCCTTAGTTTTATTACTATCCATTATTTGTTTCGCATTTTTCGGGTTTCAGATTCTCTCTCAATTCCAGAAGATTTCGATCTGATGCTTTAAAAAAATACACCGAAGAAGGAATGCAAACTGATTCCTTTATACTATAATCAGCTAATTTTATTCAATTTCGCTTTTTAAAAAGTAGCTAGCTTTCTAACGCCAGTCTTTTTACCAGTGTTACCCTTTTCTATGTTACAAGGGCCGCATAATCTATTTTTTGGTTTTAGGAATATTACTTCGCAATCTCAGAGAGCCGTGTGTTAATTTTGTCGAAGGGCTTGCCTAATTTTGCTTTTATAATGCTATTGTATGGATTGCGTTTTACTGAATGAATGGAGCCGTAATCCTGAGCTGTTACGTTGTCAATCCATTTTGTGATGCGTGTAGAATATCATTGTCAGGGGCACCCAACGAGAATGTAGTTCAAAACCACTAAAACATAGCATTGTTAATCGTATTTTAGTATTTAAATGGTAGATATAGGCATATTTTTATCCCCTAAGAATTTTTCATCTGTTCGGATTTCCTAGCTGAAAGTCTAGTGCTCCGAAAATTATAGCGATCAAAACTTACCTTATCGAAAATTTCAGCCAGAAAAAAGTCTCCCGAAAATTCCAGGTGACCTTTTTAGGGCAAAAATCCGTTAAAAATGGGCAATTATACCATTTTTTAGATGCTCGAAAATCCTAGGAGAAGCAGGCAAGCAAGAAATTTTACAACCAATGTTCCGAAAATTCTAGATCTCAAATCGTCTTCCGAACAGACATTTTCCGAAAATTGTCGATGGGTGCCCCTGCATTGTGGCTTATCGGTAAAAACGCTGTAGGTATATTACAAAAGCCTCAGTATTGACATATTGATCACCGACATCATATATGTAACTTTTCCATTGCTACATTTCCTCCAAGAAACGCCTAGACACCAGGCACTCATTCAAAGGAGGGTGCTTTATCGAGTTGGTGCTACAAGGTAGCTTCCAACAAAGCATAAAAAGTTTATGTCTATCGTCTGAACAATGCACAGCTTTTAGTATTCCACAAAAACATAGGGACAGTGACAGCAATAGGCTAAACTGTTTCCCTTCATTGATTCCGTTTTAGTCACAAACAATTATAAAGTGAGACCAAAACATCATTTTTCTTAGTGATAACCTTACTATTTTTGGAAGTGAGGGGGATGGGGCGGACGCTTACTCGGGTTGGGTTGCCTGTTTCAGCTGGTTTGATCGAGGGTGGCCCCTCATTCAGGGGAGGGCGCTTATTGGATTGTGGACTCTTGTTTGAGTGAATATGCTAGCTAAAGAAAATAGATTTTGTGTGCACTAGAAGGTCGTTTGGATGACTTGTTTGTAAAACTGTTGCTACAATATCGAATAATGTATAGCCCTGGGAAAGATTTGGAGTGGTTAGCTCTATAATGCAATTTTCCCTCTCCTTCCCAGTGCATTTCTTTCTTTGTGATCAGTATATGATCAAGCATTGCTACTACGCTAGAAGAACTGAGATTTGATGATGATAACTAGGCTTAAATTGATTTACGTAATAGTTGCACTTGGAACACGGGCCCATATCGTGGCCGAGGCAGGAAAATCGAGGAATATTTTTCATCACGTTCCCGGAAGGTATTCATGTAGTGCAGCACTAAAACATGGAATCCGGAATCCGGAAACGGAAACGGAATCATGGAAACAGAAACGGAATACGGAATACGGAATCAAATATCAGTGATAGAAAATTAAAGAATTTCACATTACACAATTTATTACAAACCAAAGAGAATTTGTCTTAGTTTTCTTGGCAGTTCCCTAAAATATATTCTTGTTATTACGTCTTAATAAGGTTTGCCGTAGTGTGGGTTACTGCACTGCAAGGCCAATGAAAGTAATTTTACGAGTAATTTTTATTCACGAGTTCATGGGTTGAATAATACAGTTAAATATTGCTTTTGTTGCTAATTGTCAAGAATAGTAGTAGTTAGCCTCAGACCACACCACGTGATTGTCCCAAAACTGAATACTCCACACATGACCGACCGGTGACATGACCACAGTTCAGGTGTTTTAGCAATAAGTTCAACTTTTTCGCCAAGCTGAATACTGATAGAATACTGGTGTACCGGTAATTGAGTTTACGTGGACGTCCGTATTTTTGTTGAAGAGGCTTATTAAACATGGCGCATTTTTTTGATGTAATCGGTTGCGGAATCAAGCAAATGCATGCACAATTCTCTCTTCTCTTTGGACTCCACAATGCCATGGTTCTCTTGAGTAAGTTGTCTTGATAAATAAAACTGAACACTGTTGAAGACAACCCAGAAAAGACACTAAAAACTTGACGGCGACGACTTTCAGTTATATAAACGACGCCTCTAACGATTCAAACGAAGTCTGTCTCCATATAACTTACCTTTTTCTTAAGGCACTAGTTTTTTTCAGCAACGTTTTTCTCCTCGCTTTGCTGTCCCATGAGAATTTGCATTCATTGCCGATAGTGGTATCAAGCGTCTTTTCACCGGAATCGACTTCTCCAGTGATACAGCAGGTCTCTTCTACTCTACTCAGCTAATTTATCGTGTCTTTTTCTTTATCTGTTTACTTATTTTATTGTCATTGCTAATATATATTTTTTTCAAATCGATCACTTAGAACCTTCTTTCACAGATTCCATATTCCGTTTCCGTGATTCCGTTTCCATTTCTGGATTCCGGATTCCGGATTCCACGTTTTAGTGCTGCCGATTCATGTACGTTTGAGCTACCGGTTACGGTGTTCTAGAAATCCACATTCTTGGTGTAGCTTGAGTATCATTTCGTAACACTTCCCTTGCCGCCTACAAGAAAATCGTTCCATTCTTTTCTTTAGTTATACGTCTGTTACATGTAAAACTTCTATCTAGCTACAAGCCCAACACTTCTGTCTTTTTATGAAGGAAACAAAGTATTAGCACTGCGGGTCTCACAATGAGTGTTAAAAGACTACTATTGTTATTAATTGCTGTTCCCTTTTCCCTGGAAGGTTAGTGGAGCTCAGCTAACTCTGAGTATAATATGCTGAAGTGATTAATTGTTCTGATAAGTGTGTTGCGTTTTTGTCGAGACTTGTTGAATTCCAGTTTAAAAATTCAAGTTTTGTTTAAAAGCACTTTTAATATAAGAGTACTCTGGTACAACTTCGGAACTTTTCATGTACCACTATAGAAAGAGGCAATCCTGTAGTCAACCATTGCCCATGCACTGATTTTATTTTCTTCCATTTGTGTGATCTTACAGTCATTTAATTGTTCACAGCTGCAGTTGGTAAAAGGCAAATGTGCTTGTTATGCGGACGGACCGCTTCTGGCGGCCTTGTTCAGTTGCCATTAATATATCAACCTAAATATTGTGCTAGGATCTGAGCCATATCACGCTTCATATACAGTATAATTAGCAATTATTGAATGAGGCTGATTAGGATATGAAGAATTCTGCAGATCGAGGAGGGTGTTATCCACCAAGGCCGATAACACCCTCCGAGATCTGCAGAATTCTTCGTATCCTGCGCGTATACGAAAGCCGAATTCAATCATTTTTTTATCATTCATTCAAAATAATTACCAAGTTTTCGGGAATAGCTCATAAGCTATAGCTCAATAGCTCATTTTTTATACTCGAGAAATTTAAGTCTTCAGAATGCAGCTTAAACTACTTTAGCTGACAAGCGCAAGCAATCATAAGGCGCTACCACAGATTGAAACGATTGATGATTGAAAGGTTATAACACTTTTTAAAGTGGAAACGGAATGAGTGAATGAGTGTCTTCTAGTACGAAAAAATATCGTGTTTCTTCAGGCCTTTGCAAGATAAATATTATTCACTAAGTTGTATGGTTTTATTTACTTGAAAATAGTTTGTTTGCAGATAGTTTTCACATTAAACGACTTTAGTTTGGAGTTATATCACGGTGCTGCCTCCATCTAACAACCTAGTATAGATATGTAAGGCCCTCTAGCTAGATTAACTTTCTGGCTATTTTCTAGGTGGCTTTATACCTTTAATACCTAAGAATTATTGTATTTTGCTCTCTTTTTTTCTGTGTGTGGGGGTAAACTAGAGTTCCTGTATTGTCTTATGTAGAAGGCGCATCAACTTTAAACATTGGGCCAGTTATTTAAACGGACTGGTTTAGCCAGTGTTTGGCAAACCCCGTTCTAAGCCATTTTCAGTTTGGCGAACGTTTTTATGTCAACTCCTTTTATCATGAAAAGTTTCATGATAGCATAAAGCGTTGACTAGAAAAGCAGTTATCTTCTTAAAATAGCCTACTAAGAAAGAGATCCGGAGGTACAAAGATTTCCTAAACCGCGGTCTAAGTTAGACTTCGTTTAAATAATCGACCCATTAAGTTTAAATCATTTCTACTGGAAGAAAGAAAAATATGTCGCAGGCTATCTAGGCACTAAATTTTGCGATTGGTCCTATTAATTTTCTCAATGGTCACCTGACTGCCCCACCCTCCCCCCCCCCCCTCAAATCAAACAAACAAACGACAAACAGACGCAACAAAATCTTTTGTTCTTCTAATTTAAGTTGTTACTGTGTAGAGTTCATTTTTGCGGTTGAGTTTTGCTGTTAATTTTTTTGAGTGAGGCTTTCTCGACACTTTACATGTTTCCTGGAACCTTCGTTTTTTGAAAGTCCTGTTGCTGATTTATGATAATAGTTTCATTTTTCTGATTGCAGGTGCACCTCAGATCACAACCGACCTTAGAGTAGAAATGTAACTGACCCAGTAAATGACCCCAGTTTTACCACACAGAAGAGAGTTAATTTTTGTAAAATTTACTGCACACAACACGTTACTCCACACGTTACTTCTATCTAGTTTGTTCACCTCGTATTTTTTTTTTAATTTTGTTTTTTGATTATAGTTGCGCCTCTGATTACGACACAACCTCAGGGTGGACCAGTAACTGAAGGTGATAATGTGACGTTATCTTGTAACGCCAGTGGAATTCCTGTACCGACAATAACATGGACTAGAAATGGATCTGTATTAAATAGCAGTGTTCCCAGGATTAGTTTTGGAGCAGAAAGTAGAGAGTTGACGATAACGAATATTAACAGAGCTGACAGCGGAGAATACCGATGTGTAGCAAACAACAGTGAGGGGAATGTTACTTCTGATGCTGCTACGCTAGATGTCAAGTGTAAGTTTAAATTATCTGTCTGTTTTTCAATCAGTACAGGCTGGGTCTGAGTACACTCGAGTTTCATGGTTTTAGTGTGTATGTCCGGGCCGATCAATTTCCTTTGGATTAAATGACGCTTTTGCAACAGATAGATTAAGAGAGGCGAATTAAACTCAGAGCTACTGTTAACGGCTTGAGGGAACCTGAGCACCAAAAGAGCTTGCTTAGTATATAGTGACTAAACGCGTTTAGGTGAGGGATATGTCCTGGATTTTGTGGAACTTTGCCTTGTGTATAACAACAGAATCTGAAAACTCAAGATACAGTGTATAGATGATCACTGGACGTACGATGTAGGAAAACGTTGAATGACAAGTTATGTTTTCAGCTTTTGCAAAACGCAAAGTCTAAAAGTTTAGTTTAGTTAAAGGAAGTATTTTTGAAAGCTTGACATGTCACATGCAAATTTCGAATATGATAAAACTAGTCAATAAAGTCAAACACGTCGCGCTTTTTTATATATATATTGATAACTGCTTAAAATGGTCACCGAATTAACCGACATTTAACAGAGATACTCTCGCTGGTTTTTCTGCAGCCTGTTGCTGCCACATGGCTAGTACATTCAGCACTGGGAATCAAATCTATGAGTTAAAAAATGGGTTGCTAGCAGATTGTGTTAGTCTAAGTTCATCGATCGTCTGCACATGCTAGCCTGTTCCAGGCTCCGAGATACTCGGGTCCGCTAAATTAAGAAAGCGCAAACACGAACCTCCAAGCAAATAGCATGAATTTGTGCTAATAACCATTGATGTAAGATTCTCTTCAGGAAACTTTGGGAAAATGCAGGTTTTTAGTCAAGTTATTAGTGTATCCTTAAGCTGAGATCCGCTAGGTTCTGTTTAAGTCTCTACACAATCCTATCAAGTTTAACTTTTTTGTTAACAACATAATAATTTCTTATAACTGCAGTTCAGCCTGAGATCACAACACCTCCCCAATCTGCGACAAGGAAAGAAGGGGAGAATGTAACTTTCACATGTGATGCAGATGGAAATCCTGCACCTTCATTCTCGTGGATCAAAGACGGTTTAGTTGTGAATGCGAATTCGAGAATTACTGTATCCTTCAATAAATTGACTATAACGAATGTGACCAGGGTGGACCAAGGGCAGTACTTCTGTAACGCTACCAACGATTTAGGAAATGTTCTCTCTACTGCTGCTATACTGAATGTACTGTGTAAGTAAACTTTTCTTTATCAAAAACGCACTGCGGTTAACAAGTCACGTTACTTAGTTGCTTAACGTGGTTCGACAAAGCTAGTTGGAATTCAAAGCGACTTTAAAACTTTAGCTGTTAAATAGTATGTCTCTGTCTGTAGTTGCACCTACATGTGTTGATTTAATAGTTTCTTTTTTAATTATAGTTGCACCTCAGATCGCAACACAACCTCAGGGTGGACCAGTAATTGAAGGCCAAAACGTAAATTTATTTTGTAACGCCAGTGGTAATCCTGTACCGACAATAACATGGACAAGAAATGGTTCGGTAGTAACTAGCAGTGTTGCCCGGATCACTTTTGGACCAGAAAGTAGAGAGTTGACTATAACGAGTATTAACAGAGCTGACAGCGGAGAATATCGATGTGTAGCAAACAACAGTGAGGGGAAAGCTACTTCTGATGCTGCTACCCTAGATGTACAATGTGAGTACATTTCGTGTCCATTTGAGTATGATATGACAGGCAAAACGAGTGTTAGTGTGGTTACTCGCGGCTTACTACTTTATATCGGGTCACTTGGCTGATGAGCATGGTCTTAACTTGATTCTTTGTTAGTTACTATTGTAAAAATTATTATTTGATTACACTGGACTGCGCAGGCTAAGAATACCTTTACTAACTTACGTGTGCAGTACTGTTACAAATTCCCATGCTTAAAGAACTGCAAGTTCACTTAGTGCACAAGCAGACGGCGACAAGTTATTGCGTTTCGCTCTCAAGTGATAACCCCAATACGCTTACGGGAGACACTATTACTTATTGCTAAATAACGCTAGCTCTTAACTGATAACATGAACGGAGTTACGCTTCCCAGAGCATACATCGAGAACGTTCGTGGCTAACGTTACTCATCACATCAGTATTGATACTGTAAATTGTTCCCCTTTCACACACTAGTTTAGAACACTGCATCCATTTTCACTGCTGTTAATGCACCGCCTTTTTAAATATGAATAAATCACTAACAAGGCAATCTTCGGCCATCAATGCGCCGATTAGCCCTTTGAGGTCCTTTTCACAGATCGCACTGACAGATTTTCCAACCCTTTCATACGCTTTAAATAGTGAAATCCTTACCCCCTTTTATGTACTTAAAGCCTAAAAAAGGTACCCTTTCGGGAGGGGCCTCCCCGTGTAGGCCATCACTAAAGGGAGTCGCCCCGTTCCCCGTGTGCACAGATTGCTCAGCGACAAATTGTCATTCTCTGCTATCACGAAATGTTTTAAAAGTTACTCTAACTCTCCGGTGCACAGATGCTTTTTCGCTTTACAATGATATCCTAAGTAGTCAAGTTATCTGCACCTTGAGGCGCCCGAAAGTCATTATAAGACTGTTTAAGACTCATTTAGCGTTTGCTATTCTCCCTTATTTTCTACTTCAATCGCATTGCCTTCTAATTACAGATCAGCCTGAGTTTAATACGCATCCACAAAATAAGACAAAGAAAGAAGGGGAGAATGTAACTTTTACCTGTAATGCAGTTGGCAATCCTGCACCCACATTCTCATGGACGAGAGACGGTTCTGTTGTGAATACGACTTCAAGAATCACTTTTAACGAAAACTATAAGACGTTGACCATAACGAATGTGATCAGAGGAGACAGCGGAGAATACATCTGTGTGGCTACAAACAATGTTAATACAGTTCAATCCAACCCTTCCACATTAAATGTACAATGTAAGCATACTTTTGCTTGATTATTCATCATGCTGGGTAGTTAAATATCAAGTTGTACTACTGAGGTATCCAATATTTATTAGGAGGATCATTATTAAAGTAGTTGGATAGATTTCGACCAATTAGACGGCTCACATAATCTCTGCTCTCTTTGCTATCATGAGCTAAACTAGCGCGGTGGGGAATGGGTTGGAATTGGAATCGAGAAACAGCAGATCGTCATTAGGTTCACAAAGAAAATTGAGTTTGAAATAAAGTGTTGACAGGCTAAACACGGCTCACATTAGCAAGTGATAGTGAAAAGTGACCACTTCATTTTTTTTTTTTTTTTTTTTTTTTTTTTCACAAGCACCAACCTCCATGCAAATAGCATGAATTTGTGCTAATAACCATTGATGTAACATTCTGTTCAGGAAATTTTAAGAAAATGCAGGTTTTTAGTCGACTTATTAGTGTATCCTTAAGCTCAGATCCGCTAGGTTCTTTTTAAGTCTCTACACAATCCTATCAAGTTTAACTTTTTTGTTAACAACATAATAATTTCTTATAACTGCAGTTCAGCCTGAGTTCACAACACCTCCCCAATCTGCGACAAGGAAAAAAGAGGAGAATGTAACTTTCACATGTGATGGAGATGGAAATCCTGCACCTTCATTCTCGTGGATCAAAGACGGTTTAGTTGTGAATGCGAATTCGAGAATTACTGTATCCTTCAATAAATTGACTATAACGAATGTGACCAGGGTGGACCAAGGGCAGTACTTCTGTAACGCTACCAACGATTTAGGAAATGTTCTCTCTACTGCTGCTATACTGAATGTACTGTGTAAGTAGACTTTTTTTTTTTATCAAAAAAGCACTGCGGTTAACAAATCACGTTACTCAGTTGCTTAACGTGGTTCGACAAAGCTAGTTGGAATTCAAAGCGACTTTAAAACTTAAGCCGTTAAATAGTTTGTCTCTGTCTGTAGTTGCACCTACATGTGTTGATTTAATAGTTTGTTTTCTAATTATAGTTGCACCTCAGATCGCAACACAACCTCAGGGTGGACCAGTAATTGAAGGCCAAAACGTGAATTTATTTTGTAACGCCAGTGGTAATCCTGTTGCGACAATAACATGGACAAGAAATGGTTCGGTAATAACTAGCAGTGTTGCCCGGATCAGTTTTGGAGCAGAAAGTAGAGAGTTGACGATAACGAGTATTAACAGAGCTGACAGCGGAGAATATCGATGTGTAGCAAACAACAGTGAGGGGAATACTACTTCTGATGCTGCTACCCTAGATGTACAATGTGAGTACACTTCGTGTCCATTTGAGTATGATATGACAGACAAAACGAGTGCTAGTGTGGTTACTCGCGGCTTACTACTTTATATCTGGTCACTTGGCTGATGAGCATGGTCTTAACTTGATCGTTTGTTAGTTACTATTGTAAAAATTATTATTTGATTACATTAAACTGCGCAGGCTAAGGATACTATTACTCACTTACGTGTGCAGTACTGTTACAAATTCCCATGCTTGAAGAACTGCAAGTTCACTTAGTGCACAAGCAGACGGCGACAAGTTATTGCGTTTCGCTCTCAAGTGATAACACCAATACGCTGACGGGAGACACTATTACTTATTGCTAAATAACACTAGTTCTTAACTGATAACATGAACTGAGTTACGCTTCCCAGAGCATACATCGAGAACGTTCGTGGCTAACGTTACTCATCACATCAGTATTGATACTGTAAATTGTTCCCCTTTCACAAAGTAGTTTAGAACACTGCATCCATTTTCACTGCTGTTAATGCACCGCCTTTTTAAATATGAATAAATGACTAACCAGGCAATCTTCGGCCAATAATGCGCCGATTAGCCCTTTGAGGTCTTTTCACAGACCGCACTGACAGATTTTCCAACCCTTTCATACGCTTTAAATAGTGAAATCCTTACCCCCTTTTATGTACTTAAAGCCTAAAAAAGGTACCCTTACGGGAGAGGCCTCCCTGTGTAGGCCATCACTAGAGGGAGAAGCCCCGTTCCCCTTGTGCACAGATTGCTCAGCGACAAATTGTCATGCTCTGCTATCACGAAATGTTTTAAAAGTTACTCTAACTCTCCGGTGCACAGATGCTTTTTCGCTTTACAATGATATCCTAAGCAGTCAAGTTATCTGCACCTTGAGGCGCCCGAAAGTCGTTATAAGACTATTTAAGACTCATTTAGCGTTTGCTATTCTCTCTTATTTTCTACTTCAATCGCATTGCCTTCTAATTACAGATCAGCCTGAGTTTAATACGCATCCACAAAATAAGACAAAGAAAGAAAGGGAGAATGTAACTTTTACCTGTAATGCAGTTGGCAATCCTGCACCCACATTCTCATGGACGAGAGACGGTTCAGTTGTGAATACGACTTCAAGAATCACTTTTAACAAAAGTAATAAGACGTTGACCATAACGAATGTGATCAAAGGAGACAGCGGAGAATACATCTGTGTGGCTACGAACAATGTTAATACAGTTCAATCCAACCCTTCCATATTAAATGTACAATGTAAGGATACTTTTGCTTGATTATTTAGCATGTTGGGTAGCTAAATATAAAGTTGTACTACTGAGGTATCCAATATTTATTAGGAGGATCATTATTGAAGTACTTGGATAGATATCGACCAATTAGACGGTTCACATAATCTCTGCTCTCTTTGCTATCATGAGCTAAACTACCGCGGTGGGGAATGGGTTGGAATTGGAATCGAGAAACAGCAGATCGTCATAAGGTTCAGAAAGAAAATTGAGTTTGAAATAAAGTGTTGACAGGCTAAACACGGCTCACATAAGCAAGTGATAGTGTGAAACGTAACCACTTCATGTTTTTGTTGTTGTTGTTTTTTTTTTTTCAATAGCACGAACCTCCATGCAAATAGCATGAATTTGTGCTAATAACCATTGATGTAAGATTCTGTTCAGGAAATTTTAAGAAAATGCAGGTTTTTAGTCGAGTTATTAGTGTATCCTTAAGCTGAGATCCGCTAGGTTCTGTTTAAGTCTCTACACAATCCTATCAAGTTTAACTTTTTTGTTAACAACATAATAATTTCTTATAACTGCAGTTCAGCCTGAGATCACAACACCTCCCCAATCTGCGACAAGGAAAGAAGGGGAGAATGTAACTTTCACATGTGATGCAGATGGAAATCCTGCACCTTCATTCTCGTGGATCAAAGACGGTTTAGTTGTGAATGCGAATTCGAGAATTACTGTATCGTCCAATATATTGACTATAACGAATGTGACCAGGGTGGACCAAGGGCAGTACTTCTGTAACGCTACCAACGATTTAGGAAATGTTCTTTCTACTACTGCTATACTGAATGTACTGTGTAAATAAACTTTTCTTTATCAAAAACGCACTGCAGTTAACAAGTCACGTTACTCAGTTGCTTAACGTGGTTCGACAAAGCTAGTTGGAATTCAAAGCGACTTTAAAACTTTAGCTGTTAAATAGTTTGTCTCTGTCTGTAGTTGCACCTACATGTGTTGATTTAATAGTTTGTTTTCTAATTATAGTTGCACCTCAGATCGCAACACAACCTCAGGGTGGACCAGTAATTGAAGGCCAAAACGTAAATTTATTTTGTAACGCCAGTGGTAATCCTGTACCGACAATAACATGGACAAGAAATGGTTCGGTAGTTACTAGCAGTGTTGCCCGGATCACTTTTGGACCAGAAAGTAGAGAGTTGACTATAACGAGTATTAACAGAGCTGACAGCGGAGAATATCGATGTGTAGCAAACAACAGTGAGGGGAATGCTACTTCTGATGCTGCTACCCTAGATGTACAATGTGAGTACACGTCGTGTCCATTTGAGTGTGATATGACAGGCAAAACGAGTGCTAGTGTGGTTACTCGCGGCTTACTACTTTATATCGGGTCACTTGGCTGATGAGCATGGTCTTAAATTGATTGTTTGTTAGTTACTGTTGTAAAAATTATTATTTGATTACACTGGACTGCGCAGGCTAAGAATACCTTTACTAACTTACGTGTGCAGTACTGTTACAAATTCCCATGCTTGAAGAACTGCAAGTTCACTTAGTGCACAAGCAGACGGCGACAAGTTATTGCGTTTCGCTCTAAAGTGATAACCCCAATACGCTTACGGGAGACACTATTACTTATTGCTAAATAACGCTAGCTCTTAACTGATAACATGAACGGAGTTACGCTTCCCAGAGCATACATCGAGAACGTTCGTGGCTAACGTTACTCATCACATCAGTATTGATACTGTAAATTGTTCCCCTTTCACACACTAGTTTAGAACACTGCATCCATTTTCACTGCTGTTAATGCACCGACTTTTTAGATATGAATAAATCACTAACAAGGCAATTTCCGGCCATTAATGTGCCGATTGGCCCCTTGAGGTCCTTTTTACAGACCGCACTGAAAGATTTTCCAACCCTTTCATACGCTTTAAATAGTGAAATCCTTACCCCCTTTTATGTACTTAAAGCCTGAAAAAGGTACCCTTTCGGTAGGGGCCTCCCCGTGTAAGCCATCACTAAAGGGAGTCGCCCCGTTCCCCGTGTGCACAGATTGCTCAGCGACAAATTGTCATGCTCTGCTATCACGAAATGTTTTAAAAGTTACTCTAACTCTCCGGTGCACAGATGCTTTTTTGCTTTACAATAATATCCTAAGTAGTCAAGTTATCTGCACCTTGAGGCGCCCGAAAGTCATTATAAGACTGTTTAAGACTCATTTAGCGTTTGCTATTCTCCCTTATTTTCTACTTCAATCGCATTGCCTTCTAATTACAGATCAGCCTGAGTTTATTACGCATCCACAAAATAAGACAAAGAGAGAAGGGGAGAATGTGACTTTTACCTGTAATGCAGTTGGCAATCCTGCACCCACATTCTCATGGACGAGAGACGGTTCTGTTGTGAATACGACTTCAAGAATCACTTTTAACGAAAACTATAAGACGTTGACCATAACGAATGTGATCAGAGGAGACAGCGGAGAATACATCTGTGTGGCTACAAACAATGTTAATACAGTTCAATCCAACCCTTCCACATTAAATGTACAATGTAAGCATACTTTTGCTTGATTATTCATCATGCTGGGTAGTTAAATATCAAGTTGTACTACTGAGGTATCCAATATTTATTAGGAGGATCATTATTAAAGTAGTTGGATAGATTTCGACCAATTAGACGGCTCACATAATCTCTGCTCTCTTTGCTATCATGAGCTAAACTAGCGCGGTGGGGAATGGGTTGGAATTGGAATCGAGAAACAGCAGATCGTCATTAGGTTCACAAAGAAAATTGAGTTTGAAATAAAGTGTTGACAGGCTAAACACGGCTCACATTAGCAAGTGATAGTGAAAAGTGACCACTTCATTTTTTTTTTTTTTTTTTTTTTTTTTTTCACAAGCACCAACCTCCATGCAAATAGCATGAATTTGTGCTAATAACCATTGATGTAACATTCTGTTCAGGAAATTTTAAGAAAATGCAGGTTTTTAGTCGACTTATTAGTGTATCCTTAAGCTCAGATCCGCTAGGTTCTTTTTAAGTCTCTACACAATCCTATCAAGTTTAACTTTTTTGTTAACAACATAATAATTTCTTATAACTGCAGTTCAGCCTGAGTTCACAACACCTCCCCAATCTGCGACAAGGAAAAAAGAGGAGAATGTAACTTTCACATGTGATGGAGATGGAAATCCTGCACCTTCATTCTCGTGGATCAAAGACGGTTTAGTTGTGAATGCGAATTCGAGAATTACTGTATCCTTCAATAAATTGACTATAACGAATGTGACCAGGGTGGACCAAGGGCAGTACTTCTGTAACGCTACCAACGATTTAGGAAATGTTCTCTCTACTGCTGCTATACTGAATGTACTGTGTAAGTAGACTTTTTTTTTTTTATCAAAAAAGCACTGCGGTTAACAAATCACGTTACTCAGTTGCTTAACGTGGTTCGACAAAGCTAGTTGGAATTCAAAGCGACTTTAAAACTTAAGCCGTTAAATAGTTTGTCTCTGTCTGTAGTTGCACCTACATGTGTTGATTTAATAGTTTGTTTTCTAATTATAGTTGCACCTCAGATCGCAACACAACCTCAGGGTGGACCAGTAATTGAAGGCCAAAACGTGAATTTATTTTGTAACGCCAGTGGTAATCCTGTTGCGACAATAACATGGACAAGAAATGGTTCGGTAATAACTAGCAGTGTTGCCCGGATCAGTTTTGGAGCAGAAAGTAGAGAGTTGACGATAACGAGTATTAACAGAGCTGACAGCGGAGAATATCGATGTGTAGCAAACAACAGTGAGGGGAATACTACTTCTGATGCTGCTACCCTAGATGTACAATGTGAGTACACTTCGTGTCCATTTGAGTATGATATGACAGACAAAACGAGTGCTAGTGTGGTTACTCGCGGCTTACTACTTTATATCTGGTCACTTGGCTGATGAGCATGGTCTTAACTTGATCGTTTGTTAGTTACTGTTGTAAAAATTATTATTTGATTGCACTGGACTGCGCAGGCTAAGAATACCTTTACTAACTTACGTGTGCAGTACTGTTACAAATTCCCATGCTTGAAGAACTGCAAGTTCACTTAGTGCACAAGCAGACGGCGACAAGTTATTGCGTTTCGCTCTAAAGTGATAACCCCAATACGCTTACGGGAGACACTATTACTTATTGCTAAATAACGCTAGCTCTTAACTGATAACATGAACGGAGTTACGCTTCCCAGAGCATACATCGAGAACGTTCGTGGCTAACGTTACTCATCACATCAGTATTGATACTGTAAATTGTTCCCCTTTCACACACTAGTTTAGAACACTGCATCCATTTTCACTGCTGTTAATGCACCGACTTTTTAGATATGAATAAATCACTAACAAGGCAATTTCCGGCCATTAATGTGCCGATTGGCCCCTTGAGGTCCTTTTTACAGACCGCACTGAAAGATTTTCCAACCCTTTCATACGCTTTAAATAGTGAAATCCTTACCCCCTTTTATGTACTTAAAGCCTGAAAAAGGTACCCTTTCGGTAGGGGCCTCCCCGTGTAAGCCATCACTAAAGGGAGTCGCCCCGTTCCCCGTGTGCACAGATTGCTCAGCGACAAATTGTCATGCTCTGCTATCACGAAATGTTTTAAAAGTTACTCTAACTCTCCGGTGCACAGATGCTTTTTTGCTTTACAATAATATCCTAAGTAGTCAAGTTATCTGCACCTTGAGGCGCCCGAAAGTCATTATAAGACTGTTTAAGACTCATTTAGCGTTTGCTATTCTCCCTTATTTTCTACTTCAATCGCATTGCCTTCTAATTACAGATCAGCCTGAGTTTATTACGCATCCACAAAATAAGACAAAGAGAGAAGGGGAGAATGTGACTTTTACCTGTAATGCAGTTGGCAATCCTGCACCCACATTCTCATGGACGAGAGACGGTTCTGTTGTGAATACGACTTCAAGAATCACTTTTAACGAAAACTATAAGACGTTGACCATAACGAATGTGATCAGAGGAGACAGCGGAGAATACATCTGTGTGGCTACAAACAATGTTAATACAGTTCAATCCAACCCTTCCATATTAAATGTACAATGTAAGGATACTTTTGCTTGATTATTCAGCATGCTGGGTAGTTAAATATCAAGTTGTACTACTAAGGTATCCAATATTTATTAGGAGGATCATTATTAAAGTAGTTGGATAGATTCCGACCAATTAGACGGTTCACATAATCTCTGCTCTCTTTGCTATTATGAGCTAAACTACCGCGGTGGGGAATGGGTTGGAATTGGAATCGAGAAACAGCAGATCGTCATTAGGTTCACAAAGAAAACTGAGTTTGAAATAAAGTGTTGACCGGCTAAACACGGCTCACATAAGCAAATGATAGTGTGAAACGTGACCACTTCATGTTTTTGTTGTTTTTTTTTTTACACTAGCACGAACCTCCATGCAAATAGCATGAATTTGTGCCAATAACCATTGATGTAAGAGTCTGTTTAGGAATTTTTGGGAAAATGCAGGTTTTTAGTCGAGTTATTAGTGTATCCTTAAGCTGAGATCCGCTAGGTTCTGTTTAAGTCTCTACACAATCCTATCAAGTTTAACTTTTTTGTTACCAACATAATAATTTTATGTAACTGCAGTTCAGCCTGAGTTCACAACACCTCCCCAATCTGCGACAAGGAAAGAAGAGGAGAATGTAACTTTCACATGTGATGGAGATGGAAATCCTGCACCTTCATTCTCGTGGATCAAAGACGGTTTAGTTGTGAATGCGAATTCGAGAATTACTGTATCGTCCAATAAATTGACTATAACGAATGTGACCAGAGTGGACCAAGGGCAGTACTTCTGTAACGCTACCAACGATTTAGGAAATGTTCTCTCTACTGCTGCTATACTGAATGTACTGTGTAAGTAAACTTTTCTTTATCAAAAACGCACTGCGGTTAACAAGTCACGTTACTCAGTTCCTTAACGTGGTTCGACAGAGCTAGTTGGACTTCAAGGCGACTTTAAAACTTTAGCTGTTAAATAGTTTGTCTCTGTCTGAAGTTGCACCTACATGTGTTGATTTAATAGTTTGTTTTCTAATTATAGTTGCACCTGAGATCGCAACACAACCTCAGGGTGGACCAGTAATTGAAGGCCAAAACGTGAATTTATTTTGTAACGCCAGTGGTAATCCTGCGCCGACAATGACATGGACAAGAAATGGTTCCGTATTAACTAGCATTGTTGCCCGGATTAGTTTTGGAGCAGAAAGTAGAGAGTTGACGATAACGAATATTAACAGAGCTGACAGCGGAGAATATCGATGTGTAGCAAACAACAGTGAGGGGAATACTACTTCTGATGCTGCTATCCTAAATGTACAATGTGAGTACATGTCGTGTCCATTTGAGTATGATATGACAGGCAAAACGAGTGCTAGTGTGGTTACTCGCGGCTTACTATTTTATACCGGGTCACTTGGCTGATGAGCACAGTCTTAACTTGATTGTTTGTTAGTTACTATTGTAAAAATTATTATTTTTTGATTACATTGGACTGCGCAGGCTAAGGATACCATTACTAACTTACGTGTGCAGTACTGTTACAAATTCCCATGCTTGAAGAACTGCAAGTTCACTTAGTGCACAAGCAGACGGCGACAAGATCTTGCCTTTCGCTCTCAAGTGATAACACCAATACGCTGACGGGAGACACTATTACTTATTGCTAAATAACGCCAGCTCTTAACCGATAACATGGACTGAGTTACGCTTTCCAGAGCATACATCGAGAACGTTCGTGGCTAACGTTACTCATCACATCAGTATTGATACTGTAAATTGTTCCCCTTTCACACACTAGTTTAGAACACTGCATGTATTTTCACTGCTGTTAATGCACCGCCTTTTTAAATATGAATAGATCACTAACCAGGGAGTCTTCGGCCATTAATGCGCCGATTAGCCCTTTGAGGTCCTTTAACAGACCACACTGACAGATTTTCCAACCCTTTCATACGCTTTAAATAGTGAAATCCTTACCCCCTTTTATTTACTTGAAGCCTGAAAAAGGTACCCTTTCGGGAGGGGCCTCCCCGTGTAGGCCATCACTAGAAGGAGTCGCCCCGTTGCCTGTGTGCACAGATTGCTCAGCGACAAATTGTCATGCTCTGCTATCACGAAATGTTTTAAAAGTTACTCTATTTTCCCGGTGCACAGAAACTTTTTCGCTTTACAATGATATCCTAAGTAGTCAAGTTATCTGCACCTTGAGGCGCCCAAAAGTCATTATAAGACTATTTAAGACTCATTTAGCGTTTGCTATTCTCCCTTATTTTCTACTTCAATCGCATTGCCTTCTAATTACAGATAAGCCTGAGTTTAATACGCATCCACAAAATAAGACAAAGAAAGAAAGGGAGAATGTGACTTTTACCTGTAATGCAGTTGGCAATCCTGCACCCACATTCTCATGGACGAGAGACGGTTCAGTTGTGAATACGACTTCAAGAATCACTTTTAACGAAAATAATAAGATGTTGACCATAACGAATGTGATCAGAGGAGACAGCGGAGAATACATCTGTGTGGCTACGAACAATGTTAACACAGTTCAATCCAACCCTTCCACATTAAATGTACAATGTAAGGATACTTTTGCTTGATTATTCAGCATGCTGGGTAGTTAAATATAAAGTTGTACTACTGAGGTATCCAATATTTATTAGGAGGATCATTATTGAAGTAGTTGGATAGATTTCGACCAATTAGACGGTTCACATAATCTCTGCTCTCTTTGCTATCATGAGCTGAACTTGCGCGTGGGGAATGGGTTGGAATTGGAATCGAGAAACAGCAAAACGTCATTAGGTTCACAAAGAAAATTGACTTTGAAATAAAGTGTTGACAGGCTAAACACGACTCACAGAAGCAAGTGATAGTGTGAAACGTGACCACCTCATTTTTTTTTTTCACTAACACGAACCTCCATGCAAATAGCATGAATTTGTGCCAATAACCATTGATGTAGGATTCTGTTCAGGAAACTTTGGGAAAATGCAGGTTTTTAGTCGAGTTTTTACTGTATCCTTAGGCTGAGATCCGCTAGGTTCTGTTTAAGTCTCTACACAATCCTATCAAGTTTAACTTTTTGGTTAACAACATAATAATTTCTTATAACTGCAGTTCATCCTGAGATCACAACACCTCGGCAATCTGCGACAAGGAAAGAAGGGGAGAATGTAACTTTCACATGTGATGCAGATGGAAATCCTGCACCTTCATTCTCATGGATCAAAGACGGTTTAGTTGTGAATGCGAATTCGAGAATTACTGTATGGTCCAATAAATTGACTATAACGAATGTGACCAGCGCGGACCAAGGGCAGTACTTCTGTAACGCTACCAACGATTTAGGAAATGTTCTCTCTACTGCGACTATACTGAATGTACTGTGTAAGTAAACTTTTATTTATCAAAAACGTACGGCGGTTAACAAGTCACTTTACTGAGTTGCTTAACGTGGTTCGATAAAGCTGGACTTTAAAGCGACTTTTTAGCGACAGCCGATACAAATGGTGTAAGTAGGTCTCACCTGGTCTGTCCCAACCTCCCAGATAGTATCCATCCATCCATCCATCCATCCGTCCGTCCGTCCGTCCGTCCGTCCGTCCGTCCATCAATCCATCCATCCCTCTGTTCATTCTTCCACCCACCCATCCATCCATCCATCCATCCATCCATCCATCCATCCATCCATCCATCTATCCATTCATTCATTCATGCATCCCCTTTTTTGCGCTATTTAATAATTTGCGCAATCCGAGCTCCTACTGTGAATGTAAGGGAATTCATGTCTTCCAATTCATGTAAAATAGCGTTTGCGAATCTCGCCGTCCATGTTCCAAATGCTGACAATCGGACTTGGAGTGGAGCAAAAAGGTCCTCGAATTTCTTTTTTTTTCCCCTTCTTTTCTCTTCAATTCTTTACTTTTTTAAAAAAAAAGAACTAGAAGTTGGTGGCGTTTACCGGCACGAAGAGTTAAGCCTTACCCAACAAGATGTCACAAACTCCAAAAGCACGGAGAACATTCAGAAGTTAGCCGTTAAATAGTTTGTCCCTGTCTGTAGTTGCTCCTACATGTTTTATTTTAATAGTTTGTTTTCTGATTATAGTTCCACCTCAGATCGCAACACAACCTCAGGGTGGACCAGTAACTGAAGACCATAACGTGAACTTATTTTGTAACGCCAGTGGTAATCCTGTACCGACAATAACATGGACAAGAAATGGTTCCGTATTAACTACCAGTGTTCCCCGGATTAGTTTTGGAGCAGAAAGTAAAGAGTTGAAGATAACGAGTATTAACAGAGCTGACAGCGGAGAATATCGATGTGTAGCAAACAACAGTGAGGGGAATGTTACCTCTGATGCTGCTACCCTGGATGTACAATGTGAGTACACGTCGTGTCCATTTGAGTGTGATATGACAGGCAAAACGAGTCCTGGTGTGGTTACTAGCGGGTTACTACTTTATATCGGGTCACTTGGCTGACGAGCATGGTCTTAACTTGATTGTTTGTTAGTTACTATTGTAACAGTTATTATTTGATTACACTGACTGCGTAGGGTAAGGATACCATTACTCACTTACGTGTGCAGAACTGTTACAAATTCCCATGCTTGAAGTACTGCAAGTTCACTTAATGCGCAAGCAGACGGCGACAAATTCTTGTGTTTCGCTCTCAAGTGATAACCCCAATACGCTGCCTGGATATAATTTATTATTATTTATTGGTAAATACCGCTATCTCTAAACTGATAACATTGCGCGGAGCATACATCGAGAACTTCCGTGGCTAACGTTACTCATCACATCAGTATTGATACTGTGAATTGTCCCCCTTTCACACACTAGTTTAGAACGCTGCATCCATTTTCTCTGCTGTTAATGCACCGTCTTTTTAAATATGAATAAATCACTAAACCAGGCAGTCTTCGGCCATAAATGCGCTTATTAGCCCTTTCAGGTTCTTTCAGAGACCGCACCGACAGATTTTCGCACCCTTTCATACGCTTTACATACTAAAATCCTTACCCCCTTTTATGTACGTGAAGTCTGAAAAAGGTACCCCTTTCGGGAGGGGCCTCGCCGTGTAGGCCATTACTAGAGGGAGTCGCCCCATTCCCCGCGTACACAGATTGCTCAGCGACAAATTGTCATGCTCTGCTATCACGAAATGTTTTAAAAGTTACTCCAACTCCCTGGTGCACGGATGATTTTTCGCATTACAATGATATCCTAAGTAGTCAAGTTATCTGCACCTTTAGGCGCCCAAAAGTCATTAATATATAGATTTAGCCAGGGCTAAAAGCGAAGCTCCCGTTAATAAATTCAAATTTAAATCAAACAATAAACTTGTAATCCACAGATCAGGGCACATTCATTTGACGTTTGGGGCAAAGGCTAAGTGATTTAAGAGAAAAATAATTTGACAGTCCAAGAGTGAAACAGCTTTTACATCGAGTTATTAAATAGTCTTATTTGTACACCCAAAAATAGCAATCATGTTCGATCACAGCGATCACAGTAGATTAGGCCTGGGAAACAAATAGACCTACCTATTCGTGTATTGTATTTGCATTAGCTGTTGCATCATAATGTGGCATTCACCACTCTCTCCAACATTGCTCCGTTTAGACTATGGATAATTGGACAACCCCGAAATATAATTTTAAGAAACACACGCGCCACGATAGTCCTGGGTGGCAGCAAATTTACACGTTGCATTCCTCTGTCTAAAAGAGAGGCCAAAATAAAAAATCAGGCCGGATTTTTTGTGTTCGACAAGTTTAGTTTACTAGTAAATCTTGGCGACGAATCTGGTGGCGTATAAACCAGCCTTTTAAACATACTTTTTCTCATCACCTCTCAGGTAAACAGTGCTATGAGGCCCTTGTTTTTATCATATAGACCTTGGACAGAATTTGTTCTTTTTTGCCCTATTTAAACCTATAATTCTGCAGTTTTTCACAATTTGCACTCATTCAATATCCACGACGATCAGATGCACAACAAATTATAGCAATGAATTTAGCCTGAGTATCAGGCGCTTCTGGGGGAAAGGGGAAAGATGGAAGCGAAAAAGGGTGAGAGAATTCTATAATGCCGGGACTTTTCAGTTAGAAAAATCTGGTCCTATGTGATATACAGGGTAATAATTATGGGCTTTTAATGAAAACGATAAAAAAAATTCACAAAATCACTTTTCGGCCAGCCGGACGGGTCTCACTTTTGACAGGCACCAAATTTGCAGTGCGATTAATAGAGTTACCATTTATGCTTCAACATGATAGATAAATTGTTATGTTTAGGTTTTATTTCCCTTTATTTATTAAACTGCGTATGGTTTTGCCATGTGTAATCTTTAAAAGCGAGTGATATTTACGCGCGGCGTTTTGAGTATTCCTGCATGCGATGTTTATGTTCGACTGGATACAACCGGTGCAGCGATAAAAATTGCGAGAGGGACTACTAACAATCAATAAAATAAATATAATTCGGTGAAACATTTACAGAGACAATAGTTTTCATTCACGAAGAGAAGTATTGAGAGTAAAGTGTCTCTGAAAATCATGAGTCGGGTAAGCATAAGCTTATTTATGTTTTAAGCCGGCTTCCCGGTGTTGGCTCTTTTTCAAGATGAACTGGAGGCAAGAAAATCGCTCAGAGCTTTCTGTTTACAGCCAAACTCATAACTAAATAATCTTCGGAACATTTTCTTTGAATTTGCGATCAAAAAATGACGAAAGGCTTTTTAAACCTGATACTATTGTAGGTTAGATCATTGCTCGAGTATAAACTCAGCTGATAAACTTAAAGCCGCATAAACCATACGCTCGACTTCAGGAAACCGGAAAAAAAACCACATCAAAGACAACAATTTCTCAGGCTTACCAGTCGAGATGCTGCTTCTGAAGGTCATCAAGTGTTCCAGAATTTTCAACCCTCTTACGCCTCAAGCAAGGGCAAGTGAGTAAGCTCAGATTGAAAACGATGCCATCTGAAATCGGATTTCCAATGACTTTGACAAGCGGTGCATTTGTCAACAAGAAGCGCAATAAACAAACCAGCCATGAATTACGGAACAATCTTGAAAGCAGCTGTATTTCATTTTGTACACCAAGTAGAAAAAGACAGCTTAAAACATCACAAGATGACACAAAACTCTGTAAGCTCCAGCTATCAGTAAGCAATTTCCAGACGCTACATAAATTTTCCGCATGAACTCACCTGTCAAATTTTGACCAATCAGAACATAAAAATTGGACGTAGAGCGTGATCAACGCGTGACAGTGGGAAAAGTCAAAGGTGATTGCTTTCCCTGCATGTAAATGTAAAAGCCGGTTGAATTTTCGCGTCCGAGGTCAGTTCGAAATCAACATTTTAAAAGTGCGGCTCATGAACTCGACTTATTTCATATACATTTTTAAAAAATCGAACTTGAGCCTGCGATGATTGAAAAATAGCAACTTGTCAGCGGATACCTAAAAAAACACTAAAACTCAGTGGGTCGATACCTGAGCCCGCGATAGGGTCAGGCGATACTGGTCAGCAGAAACACTATTTTGACAGCTGTCAATTAATCAAAACATGGATGTACAATATCAGGTTGTAGGCTCCCAAACTAGCTAGAAAGTGCGAGATTAAACGTTGGTATGCCTGTGGTGCGGACGGACGGAAGGTCGGGTGGGCCGTCGGGTGGTCGGTGTACGGTCACGTGATGGCCGAATTTTCTAAGATGGATAGATTTTCTCCGCTATGGGACTTCGAATTGAGCCAGTGATCAAATAAAATATCAGCGCAAAACTTTAAACACTACGTGACCTCAATGGACAGACAAATGAGCCCGCGATACACTCAGGTGATGATGGTCAGCGTATACTCTAGTTTTACAGCTGTCAACTAACCTTCATTAGAATGGCGAATATTCGAATTAACAGACTACGAGTGTGAGTAAGACATATCCGTCCGGCATGTAGTGGAAAATGCCAGATCGTGTACCTGAGCGAACCTGAGCCCACGTTATTAGTTTTCTGATAGTAGCCTGCACATGTCCCATTTTGACAGCTGTCAATTGACCTTAACTTGGCTTGCCAATATAACTTTAAACGACTGTCAGCCAACTGACAGCCTTGCCCGGTGTAGTTTCGTTTTTATGTTGAATTGGTAAGTGTGACATATTATATCAGCTTATATGTATGGGCAAAACGACTGGTCTTTCATCTGAGCCCGCGAGATGGTCATGTGATAATTGTCAGCGGATGTCTGATTTTGACAGCTGTCAATCTAATCGCACTCATACGGATGGCTTACATAACTAAGAGGCTAGTTGTGCAAGATCTATTGTGACATTTGACATCGGCTTACATGAACTGTGTCTACGGGTGGGCGTACTCTACGTCATAACCAAATTTTCTCGGATAGATAGTTTACCAAATTTTCTTACCCATGGTAATCCGCTTCGCGCGCGCGAGGAGCTCCGCTATAAGACTATTTGAGACTCATTTAGCGTTTGCTATTTTCCCTTATTTTCCTCTTCAATCACATTGCCTTCTAATTGCAGATCAGCCTGAGTTCAATCGGCATCCACTAAATGAGACAAAAACAGAAGGGGAGAATGTGACTTTTACCTGTGATGCACATGGAAATCCTACACCCACATTCTCATGGACGAAAGATGGTTCTGTTGTGAATACGACTTTAAGAATCACTTTTAACGAAAATAATAAAAACTTGACGATAACGAATGTGAGCAGAGGAGACAGCGGAGAATACATCTGTGTGGCTGCGAACAATGTTAAAACAGTTCAATCCAACTCTTCCACATTAAATGTACAATGTAAGGATACTTTTGCTTGATTATTCAGCATGCTGGGTAGTTAAATATCAAGTTTTACGACTGAGATATCCAATATTTATTAGGAGGATCATTACTGAAGTACTTGGATAGTTTTCGACCAATTAGACGGTTCACATAATCTCTGCTGTCTTTGCTATCATTAGCTAAACTAGCGCGATGGAGAATTGGGTTGGAATTGGAATTGGAATTGGAATCGAGAAACAGGAAATCGTCAGTAGGTTCACAAAGGAAATTGAGTTTGAAATAAAGTGTTGAAAGGCTAAACACGACTCACATAAGCAAGTAATAATGTGAAACATGACCACCGAATTATTATTATTTTTTTTTCACTAGCACAAACCTACATGCAAACAGCATGAATTTGTGCTAATCACCATTGATGTAAGATTCTGTTCAGGAAACTTCAGGAAAATGCAAGTTTTTAGTCGAGTTTTTACTGTATCCTTAGGCTGAGATCCCCTCGGTTCTGTTTAAGTCTCTACGCAATCCTATCAAGTTTAACTTTTTGGTTAACAACATAATATTTTCTTATAACTGCAGTTCATCCTGAGATCACAACACCTCCTCAATCTGCGACAAGGAAAGAAGGGGAGAATGTAACTTTCACATGTGATGCAGATGGAAATCCTGCACCTTCATTCTCATGGATCAAAGACGGTTTAGTTGTGAATGCGAATTCGAGAATTACTGTATCGTCCAATAAATTGACTATAGCGAATGTGACCAGCGCGGACCAAGGACAGTACTTCTGTAACGCTACCAACGATTTAGGAAATGTTCTCTCTACTGCTGCTATACTGAATGTACTGTGTAAGTAAACTTTTATTTATCAAAAACGCACGGCGGTTAACAAGTCACGTTACTGAGTTGCTTAACGTGGTTCGATAAAGCTGGACTTTAAAGCGACTTTTTAGCGACAGCCGATACAAATGGTGTAAGTAGGTCTCACCTGGTCTGTCCCAACCTCCCAGATAGTATCCATTCATCCATCCATCCATCCGTCCGTCCGTCCGTCCGTCCGTCCATCCATCCATCCTTCTGTTCATTCTTCCACCCACCCATCCATCCATCCATCCATCCATCCATCCATCCATCCATCCATCCATCCATCCATCCATCCATCCATTCCATGTGAATGTAAGGGAATTCATGTCTTCCAATTCATGTAAAATAGCGTTTGCGAATCTCGCCGTCCATGTTCCAAATGCTGACAATCGGACTTGGAGTGGAGCAAAAAGGTCCTCGAATTTCTTTTTTTTTTTCTTTTCTTTTCTTTTCTTTTCAATTCATTTCTTTTTTAAAAAAAACTAGAAGTTGGTGGCGTTTACCGGCACGAAGAGTTAAGCCTTACCCAACAGGCTGTCACAAACTCCAAAAGCACTGGACGGAGAACATTTAGAAGTTAGCTGTTAAATAGTTTGTCTCTGTCTGTAGTTCCACCTACATGTGTTGTTTTAATCGTTTGTTTTCTAATTATAGTTGCACCTCAGATCGTAACACAACCTCAGGGTGGACCAGTAACTGAAGACCATAACGTGAACTTATTTTGTAACGCCAGTGGTAATCCTGTACCGACAATAACATGGACAAGAAATGGTTCCGTATTAACTAGCAGTGTCCCCCGGATTAGTTTTGGAGAAGAAAGTAAAGAGTTGAAGATAACGAGTATTAACAGAGCTGACAGCGGAGAATATCGATGTGTAGCAAACAACAGTGAGGGGAATGTTACCTCTGATGCTGCTACCCTAGATGTACAATGTGAGTACACTTCGTGTCCATTTGAGTGTGATATGACAGGCAAAACGAGTGCTGGTGTGGTTACTAGCGGGTTACTACTTTATATCGGGTCACTTGGCTCACTAGCATGGTCTTAACTTGATTGTTTGTTAGTTACTATTGCAACAATTATTATTTGATTACACTGACTGCGTAGGGTAAGGATACCATTACTCTTTTACGTGTGCAGAACTGTTACAAATTCCCATGCTTGAAGTACTGCAAGTTCACTTAGTGCGCAAGCAGACGGCGACAAATTCTGACGTTTCGCTCTAAGGTGATAACCCCAATACGCTGCCTGGATATAATTTATTATTACTTATTGGTAAATACCGCTAGCTCTAAACTGATAACATTGCGCAGAGCATACATCGAGAACTTCCGTGGCTAACGTTACTCATCACATCAGTATTGATACTGTGAATTGTCCCCCTTCACACTCTAGTTTAGAACGCTGCATCCATTTTCACTGCTGTTAATGCATGGAGTCGCCCCGTTCCCCGCGTGCACAGATTGCTCAGCGACAAATTGTCATGCTCTGCTATCACGAAATGTTTTAAAAGTTACTCTAACTCCCCGGTGCACGGATGCTTTTTCGCATTACAATGATATCCTAACTAGTCAAGTTATCTGCACCTTGAGGCGCCCTAAACTCATTATAAGACTATTTAAGACTTATTATTGAAGAACAATGCTGGGTTAGGCCTGATCCATATCGTTCCAATCGCCTCCAATAGAATTTCCATTCGGCTCCGTCGAGCTTAGATACCCTCATTAGAAGGCAGCATCCCTGGTTCTCCGTGCTCTTTGAGCATGTCTAGAGACGAGAACGAAAGGTGAAAATATTGCATATTGTCGTCATGGCGGCCGGTCGATGGATTTTCTACTCCGCCATTTTGATGATTTCCCTCGATATATTTTGTTCCAATAAGGATTACCTTACTCTAGAATGCGGCCGAAAGGACCCTTTAAACTGCCAAACCGTTTCTCTCTGGTCCTTTCATGGAACTCAGCAAAATCCCTACGGCTTCGCCTTGCTTCACCTGCAACCTTCTCGAGGACCTCGTGGTAAAAGATATCTATCTGCTCGTGCGTCGCTGTACCCGAATCATGATGCCAGTTTCTCGTTAACACGGGTCGCCCGCAGTGGAGACGTGGCCATTAACCCTGGTCCTGACCCTGCGATTACTGCGGCTAGTGAGTCCTTGAAATTGACGAAAGTAAGAGCAAAATGTTGTTTATGTGAACGGGTCATTAGTAAAAACACGAAACGGATCTTGGAGTGTTCAGAATGTTCACAACAGGCTCATTGGAAATGTGCAGGATTGACCAAACAAATGTACGCTCAAGCAGGTAGCTGGAACTGCTGGAGTTGTTGCTCTCCATTTAATTTCTCGGATTCCTTTTTTCAACAAGATAATATCGACGAGACTGATTTCAATTTCACTGACATTTATGCCAATCTTGAGGTGCCAACCGAAGGAAATTATGCAAATCGATCCACACCACCCGAGGCGATCGAAGCTCGAGGGACAACAAATGTACAAGGAACAATGCTGTGTCATTTGAACATCAACAGCATACAAAACAAATTTGAAGAACTGACTGAGACGATTAAATCCCTGAAAGCGCAGATTGTACTTATAAGTGAAACAAAAATCGACTCCACTTACCCAAAGGATCAATTTAGCCTGCCTGGTTATTCGTTATATCGAAATGACAGGAAAAAAGGCGGTGGTGGTATTTTGGCTCTCATCTCCACCGTAGTCCCATGTAGGAGATTAAAACCTGATCGTCACTACCATTGTCTAGAGCCAATTGTGCTGGATGTGAAAATTGGGAAGATAAATATGATAATAATTGGTCTTTACCGACCACCTAGACCATTAGTGGGAGCATACCAGCAATTGCTAGAGGAAGAACTGAATCACATTTGTACTTGGGCGTCGCTTCAAAGAGAAGCAGTGACTGTCATTGGTGACCTTAACCTAGATAGGCTAAGGCCTCAGAGAAAGGAGGGCAAATTACTCCTGGACCTCGAAATGGTGCAGGGCTTTGAATGTCTCATAAAGCAGCCAACTAGACTGGATAGAAACGGAACAACAACAACAGCCACGCTTATCGATGTACTACTGACCAACCAACCAGACCTGTTCATTGGAGGAGGAGTTTACGACCCTGCTCTAAGTGATCATATGCTCATCTATGGTATAATGAAAGAAAAAGCGAGGAAACATTCACGTAGAATCATCCATTTCAGGAGTTACAAAAATTTTGATCCAGTGAAATATGACAACCTACTAATGACGGCACCTTGGCAAAAATATGGAGCGGAAAAACTTGCTATACCACTGGCGAATCTGTACAATTCTTGTATTACAAATCGACAATGGCCAAACAACTGGAAAAGGGGGGAATGGACGCCCGTCTTTAAGAAAGAGGATCCACAAGATTGTCGGAACTATCGACCAATAACTGTCCTTCCAGTGGTTAGTAAGGTGTTCGAGTAGCTACTTAGCGACCAGATTTCTAAGCAATTCGACAGCCGTCTGGATCCCCGAATTACGGCATATCGTAAACGCCACAGTTGTGAAACAACATTGATAAGTCTTATTGAAGCGTGGAAATCAGCACGTGATAACCAGCAAATTGTTAAAATCTTATCTACCGACTTGAGTAAGGCTTTTGATTCGGTCCATCCGTCCTTAATGATCAGCAAATTAAAAGCGTATGGTTTTAATGACGAACTATGTGATCTACTTCGATCTTACCTGTGTAATCGATTGAACCGAGTGAAACTGGGAGCTTTCAGAAGTGAATGGAAGCGTACAGATAGGGGTTGTCCACAAGGATCGGCCCTTGGCCCATTGTTATGGAACATCTTTCAAAACGATCTGACATACGTAATAACTTCGCATCTCTCTATATACGCGGATGACCATCAAATGTTTGAAACAGCGGGGAACCTGAAAATGGCTGACACCAATCTTATGAGGAATGCCAATAGGGCCTCCGAATGGTACGCTAGCAACCTGCTACAAGGAAACCTGAGCAAATATCAAACTATGACTTTAAAGCATAACAAGACAGAAAGTAACACTCCATTACACTTTCAAGGAAACACCATCGAATCTTCTGAGTGTCTTAAGTTGCTAGGGGTCACCATAGATGAACAGTTGAATTTTAACACTCACATTAATGAAATATGTAAGAAGGCGAGTCAAAGAGTAGGCGTAATGTTAAGGCTTAAAAAACTTGTCCCTACCAATGCTAAATTAACTCTGTATAAATCAGCCATATTGCCTTACTTAACCTATTGCCACCTGACTTGGCATTTCTGTAGTGCTACCGACAAAAGAAAGCTTGAACGGGTCCAAGAAAGAGCACTACGCGCAGTTTTCCTAGATAAGCAATCAAGCTACCAAGCATTGCTGGACAAAAGTGACCTAACGACTCTTCAGAACAGAAGACTGCAAGATATTGCTATCCTTATGTATAAGGTGAAACACAAACTATGCCCCATCAAAATATCCGAGCTATTTCACGCGCATTGCTCACCCTACAACTTGAGGACGGCAGAGTTCGCCATTCCCAGATTTAGGACCAATAAATATGGTAAACACTCGCTCACCTACCTGGGACCAAAGTTGTGGAATAAGCTGCCAAGCGAAATCAGAACTCTCCCATCATTATTTAGTTTCAAAAATTGTATTCCTAAATTTGATCTAGGTGTAATGATAGACGACGACAATTGCTCCAATTGCATCCTTTGTAATTCTTAATCTTTATAAATCAATTATTTCATTAGTTGATAGTTAGTAGGTTTTTTAACTATATGATATTGCTAGGTAACTATAATTGCATCCTTTGTAATTCTTAATCCTTTGTAATTCTTAATCTTTTTAAATCAATTATTTCATTAGTAGATAGTTAGTAGGATTTTAACTATATTATATTGTTAGGTAACTATGTTATATTGTTAGGTGTCCCCAATTAGTAGAGGGGTTCTTAACCCCATCGGCTAGACATTCCAAGACACATTAATAAAGTTTTATGTTATGTTATGTTATGTTATATTTAGCGTTTGCTATTTTCCCTTATTTTCTACTTCAATCACATTGTCTTCTACTTACAGATCAGCCTGAGTTCAATCGGCATCCCCTAAATGAGACAAAAACAGAAGGGGAGAATGTGACTCTTACCTGTGATGCAGATGGAAATCCTACACCCACATTCTCATGGACGAAAGATGGTTCTGTTGTGAATACGACTTTAAGAATCACTTTTAACGAAAATAATAAGAACTTGACGATAACGAATGTGAGCAGAGGAGACAGCGGAGAATACATCTGTGTGGCTACGAACAATGTTAAAACAGTTCAATCCAACTCTTCCACATTAAATGTACAATGTAAGGATACTTTTGCTTGATTATTCAGCATGCCGGGTAGTTAAATATTAAGTTTTACGACTGAGATATCCAATATTTATTAGGAGGATCATTACTAAAGTGCTTGGATAGATTTCGACCAATTAGACGGTTCACATAATCTCTGCTATCTTTGCTATTATCAGCTAAACTAGCGCGATGGAGAATTGGATTGGAATTGGAATCGGTGGATGATTTCATACAAATCCGGCTGTATTTTGTCACCCAACTAGAACTGAAGGAGAAGGAGAAAATTGATAATTATCAAGACCTGGCAAGAGAATTGACTAAGGAAACTGTCCAAGCTGTTTACAAAGTTTGCGCCATCGACTAAATTCACACCCACAGACTTTTTCATTTATCAAACAGTAGTTATGAACATTCGACTTCGAAATTCTGTCCTGATTAGTAGTCTTGTACTTTTTCCCTTCCAGATGCGCCTGGGTTCACCAAACATCCTGACAATACCGTGAAAGTAGAGAGAGAGACTGCTATCTTTAACTGCACTGTAGATGGAAACCCTGAACCCAGCATTGACTGGACAAAAGATAACGTTACTCTTGACATCACAGCGGATCCAGATCTAAACCAAACAAAGTCAGGAAAAGTTCACTTTTTAACAATACAGAATGTTCATCGGTCAGATGAAGGGCAATACAGATGTGTGGCAAACAACAGCATCGGTTCTGCAACTTCGCAGGCGGGCTCGCTCTCAGTGCATTGTAAGTACCACTTGTGTCATCGACAATAATGTCTTGCCTCATGTAAAGGAATCCGGATTCCAGAATACGTACAATTTTTGCTGTGGAATCCGGTATCCTGGACTTTGGAATCCAGAATCCAGCTCAAAGAATCCCGAATCCAACTAAGGACTGGAATCAAGTACCTAAAATACGGAATCCACGGCATGGAATCCAGAATCCAAGACTGTCTCGGATTCCCTTCCATGAGGCAAAATGTCAGTCAAACCAGGCCGGATGGGAAAAAGGCCGATTCTCTATTGATTTATGCGAAGTTTGCTCACCTGGGTTCGGCCGCTTTGGTTATTAGTATTTGGGCGTATAGAACAATGCAATGATTTTCTTGAGTAAACACCAAACAATAGCTTCCCAGTGCTAGCCTCCCACGCAGACGTTCTTAGGGGTTCGTCACGCATTCCTGCCCTACGAACGTGAACGTGACGCACCCCTAAGGAGGCTATCCCAATGCCCGATAGCACACGTTCAATATATTAAAATTCTAACATGACTCCGAGGCCTCAGGGGCAAATTGCAAATTTATGACGACTTTATTGTCTCGCAATTCCAAGAAGAGGCTTGAACACAAAGAAAACGAAACCAGATATACAAAAATGACCAGAAAGCCTCGGAGTCATGTTAGAATTTTAATATATCGAACGTGGGCTATTAGTAACGCTCCAAGCAATCTTTATTGAACCAGCTATATAAATGCTAATGTGTTCAATACACTAACCATCTTTGTCACGGTTTTCGACGCCATTTTGACGATCAGGCAAACGCTTGAGAAATTGCAGTGTTTGTAAGAGAATCTAATTTCGAATAATTTCCGTAGAACGGCTGTTCTAAAAAGAAAAAAATGATTTGTAAACCAAAGCTTCACTCCTAAGGATTCTACTGAAAAAATTTGAGGGTGTTACATGCACTAGAAGACCTAGAACCACTTTTTAACACTGTTTTAACTTTCCTATACGTTTGTCTGTAAGAACGTCCCAGGAAAATTACAGACAAATATATGGAAAATCTAAAGCAAGCCTCTGGAGAAATTTAAGCACAGGTACGCCTCCAAAATTTTTTTGGACAATCCTTTGCTTTGTAGCTTTAGTTTACAATTGATATTTTTTTCAGAACAGCCGTTTTACGGAAATTATTCGACATTAGATTCTCATACAAACACTGTAATTTCTCACGCGTTTGCCTATTCGTCAAGGTGGCGTCGAAAACCGTGACAAGGTCTACTGTTGAATACATAACTGAATGCAATAACGTTCCATATAATGCAATAGCGGTATTAAGGCTATAGACGATTTTTCCTTGTCGTAAACATGATCATTAGCCGACTGGTGATACCTTATAATTAAAAAAGAGGAAAATACTCACGACCATTAATTTCATAGAAGCCGGCAGAGAAAGAATAGGAATGGCACAATAAGTAGTAGTCGGACTTGTTACGTACAAAGAAGGCACAAGAAGGAAGGCGAAAACAATAGAGACCAACATACAGACAGACAGACGGATGAAATCACGATTTTTCTTTTCGTTTAAAATGAGGACCGTCTCGTTTGTCCGTGAAAAACGACGCGAAATTCACGTTATGTAGGACATGCGAAGAATTTTTCTGCCTTTTTATTTATTTTGAATGCGGTTTCTTGTAATTTTAACTCCAGGAAAATTCGCGTACATCTGAGTCAAAATGTCAAATGGGTTGTGACATCGCGATGAAGTTTTTAAAAGAACGCAAATACTTTTTACTAGTGATGTTTTCACTGACGTCGTCGTCGCTGCCGCGTAAAATCCCTATTGAGACGGATTATCCTACCCTTAATCCGTCTATTCCGTCAAATCGGTCATTAAAGGATCTGTGTCACGAAATTCAGCCAAATTAGGAAATTACAAAATGCCCGTTAAATTAAGAGAAACAAAAATAACCGCTTAAGAGTGGCTTTCCGTAAATATCGACCCACGGTCGGCACAAGTTGAAAATTTGATTTCGCTCATATTTGGCTCATCGATAACCCTTAATGAGTAATGAAACATGCTGTAGTTAGTTTTCCCAAATAACGTGTTCTTTTGTTAAAATTCGAGAAAACGCATTTTGCCCGTTCGGAGCTCAAAGTCCACTTCCGGTAAAGTGAAATTTTACACAAATTCCATTGACTCGTACGTCAAACCACAGCGATTTGGCAGCCTTTGAAGAACACGAATAGTTTTTATGACCCTTTCTTTATTATAAGGCGATAAATTTGTGAAAGCTGTAATAATTTTGTGGCCAAAAAGGTATTGTTAAAAATAGGCCCTATTGACAATTTCTGCCGTTCAAAATTTAAGGGATAAAATAATGCAAATTTTTACAATGCGCTATAACTTAAAATTCCGCAAATTGACTTTCTACGGCTTAACTAGGCCCCAATATATCAGAAAATCGAAACAAATCTCCAGGCAAACGATTTTAAGTAGCCCGCAAGACGTTGAGTTCAACCCTAATTTTGCAAAAAAAAAACGCGACATTGCCGTGGTTAAAAATAGCGTTACACGGCCCGTCACGCCAGTGTTACCGATAGATATGCTTTAAACAATTTACTCAAAGGCAGATTAAAAGCCAATTCGAAATTAAATCTTTCAGTAAACCTATTATTCTCATTGATTGCAGCATTTTCTTCAGATAGAACATTTAGGGTCCCTGGGATAGCGTCACACACTTTCATGTTCAGTTTCAGACTGGCGATTTCCCTCAAAAAATGGTATATAAACAGAACAAAATCTAAAAACTAAAACTGATTACTGAATGAATTTTTGCATCGAGAGATATTTGCGAATTAAATCATCACCAATCAATGCCATTTCGTTTATAAAAACTAATTTCCTTGAAGCCGTTTTAAAGAATAAAAATATTTTAGACTAAGTATTGGTGCAACAGTTCTTTTCGAAGTTTCTACCCTTGCGGGCTCTCAAAACTGAAAAAAAAAGCTGCGTGGATGCCCCAAGAGGAGCGTATACTTGTATGACAACGTGTATGAATCATGAAGCTACTGCATGACTATGACCCATTAAGACAAACTAAGAGGACCCTTTGGTGCTTTGCCAGGCTTACCATAAACTCAGTTTCGGGTTGCTTTCGACGTTTCAGTGGAAAATTCCTGAAACAAACGAACGTCTGAAAAGGCAATCGCCTATTTTCCTGGTTGGAAACTTCCAGGCGGAAGTTCGGATTTCATGTCTTCAAACCTTTTTTGAATATTAGTTTCAAGCTTTCGCGGCCGTTTTTCATTAAACGAAACTGACTTAGGAAAATGGTAAACGCGATTACCGAACGGAATCAAAATTAATCAGTCCTGAATTCTCCTCACCATTTGACCAAACCATGAAGCGACCGGTTTACCAATGTAAATACTAGAAAAGCCTCGATGCCAAGAGCCTGCGATAAAGCTTCCTCTCATCGCTATCTGCCGCCAGGGACATTTCGTCAAAGAGCAGTGAGAGGCGGGTGTATCGCAGACTATGCGTCATATATCTTAAGTACTTTGCCTTGTTACGTGCATAATAGATCGTAGCAAGGACAGATCGTTGCAATATCTCTAATTACTTATGAAGAGACACCAACAGAAAACTCGCTATTCCTCTACCCCAGACAAATGTTAAGAAAAATAGTTTTTTTGGAGCAGTTCTTTGGAATAGCCTTCCTATGCATTGACCAGCAGCAGGCGAAGTCTCTTGGGGTTTTGAGGGCCGGCTGCAAACAATTCTTCTGGAGATCTACACGGTACTCACGTAAAGCGGAGTAACGCTTTCAGTCTTCTAGTATTCGGTTTGTGACAAAGACAAAGGTAAGGTTTTGGAGGCTTGCTTGGGCGTCTAAGGTTCATGGGCTAATGTTACGGAAGATGAGGAACGTTTCCTTTTTAGGTGTTCCCATTCGTTCGTTACAAGGTTCTTCTTAGGTTAAGTATTATACTCTATTTTGTTTCCCTATTTTTATTGTTTTGTTTTTTTCGGAAAAGACGATGTTCTCTTTCCAAACGCTGTTGAAAGGAACTTTCAGTCTTTTAACCTGTCATCTGCAGTTCAGTATTACAGCTAGAGTTTCCATGACACTAAAACGTCAATCAGTGCAAAGTCTTTCAGGCCACAAAGCAGCCCGTACTTTTTGCGTAAGCCAAGAAGGCGCAATTGTCGAGGTAATGGTCTGGAGCAAAACAAAGTGGTCGTTCCCTCTTGTCTGGAGCAGAGGGGGCACGGCGGGGGAAGGGAGAGGTGAGTGAGACTGGGGAGAGAATCGAAAAATAAGTCTAAAAAATACAATAGAAAATGACAAAGAAAAAATGAAAGAAAGAAAACAAGAAAGAAAAAAAAAGTTTCGCAGTCTAAAAGCAGTTTAAAAGTTAGTACTACCAAATCCGTTCCTGCTGATCAATAACAAAGCGCCAAAATTGTTCGACGCTCAAGTTGAATACCATATTTATTGGAATAAGCGCCCAACCTCGAATTAGCGTCCACCTCGAATAAAGGCAGCAAAGTTAATAAGCGCCCACCCCCTCCCCACTCCCTCCCACACAAACTCAAATAAGAGATAATAAGTAATAAAGACACCCTTCCGAAGACGGAGTTTTCTTCAGAGCATTTTACAGAAACCTTGCTTTGTTACATCTCCTCTTTTTGTTATTACCATTTATTGTTTTGTTGCAAAACTAACATACTACACTTGCTGTGAATGGCGAAAATTTAATAAGCGCCAAGCCTCAAATAAGCACCCACCTCGAATAAGCGGCCACTCTCAAGGTCGAAAAATTTAATAAGCGCCCAGGGCGGTTAATCGAATAAATACGGTATATACCATAAAAATTTGTAAATGAAGGACGTAATTAACCTGTAACAGGCCTTCAGGTAGTTGGGAAAACGCAAAGAAAAGTGGGCTAGAAAAAATGGCGAAGGGGCGGGGTTAGGGAGAGAGGGCGAAAGGTCCTCCTACTCTCTCCCTCTTACTCTCTTCCACGTTTGTTGTCCTCCGTTCCCCATTTCGCGCCACTGTCCACTGTTCACTATCCACTGTCCACTGTCCACTACGCCTGGAATAGGCTAGTTCATAGTGGGCCAGAGAGTTTTTTTCCAATGGCGATGCAAGGGATCTATAGATGTCCATTTAGGAGCATTTGCCATTTTTAAAAGCGCATGATCACGCTGCAATTATTCGTGCTTTAGCATTAGTAAAACGACACTTTTTTTTTTTTCTATTTTCCGTTTTGCTGTAGAGGAAAGTTTTTGGTGATTTGTTTTTGATGATGGTGTTTCATCGTCGATCGAAACGAGCTAAAATGTTTTCTGAAACGTTCGTTACAATGTAACTTTATAAGCGTGATAGTAATACATCGAAACGTACATTTATACTCATACAAAATTACTTGAAAGAGAAAACTCACAAGTAAAAAAAAATAGTTCTAATTAGTTAATATTGGTTATCCCCGTCTTAAATTTAACGTATTTATGCCTTTTGACGCATGCTTAAATTAATAAAACACACCACTGTACTTGTTTAAAGTTTGTTTTCGTTAGGCTCCGGTCGTCGACGTCTTGCCGACGTCGCTCAAAAAAGCCGACTTTTGGGCAGTTCTACACTATATATTGTATCCAAACAAAAATACTCTTCTAAATAAGATAAGTGTATTGAAAGATGTAATATAGATCGTATCCTGGAATTTGGCATGTGATCAGCGTTAAATAGAATGTTGAAAGTGAATCTGTCGTTAACACCGCTGGCGTGAAGGGCCGTGTCACGCTATTTTTAACCACTGGAATGTCGTGATTTTTCGCAAAATTAGGGTTGAACTCGGCGTCTTGCGGGCTACTTAAAATCGTTTGCCCAGAGATTTGTTTCGATTTTCTGATGTATTGGGGCCTAGTTAAGCCGTAAAAAGTCAATTTGCGAAATTCTAAGTTATAGCGCATTGTAAAAATTTCCATTATTTTAACCCTATAATTTTGAAAGGTAAAAATTGTCAATAGGGCCTATTTTTAACAATACCTTTTTGGCCACAAACTTTTTACAGCTTTCACAAATTTATCGTCTTATAAGAAAGAAAGGGTCATAAAAACTATTCGTGTTCTTCAAAGGCTGCCAAATCGTTGTGGTTTGACGTACGAGTCAATGGAATTTGTGTAAAATTTCACTCTACCGGAAGTGGATTTTGAGCTCCGAACGGGCAAAATGAGTTTTCTCGAATTTTAACAAAAGAATACGTTATTTGGGAAAACTAGCTACGGCATGTTTCATTACTCATTAAGGGTTATCGATGAGCTAAAAATGAGCGAAATTCGAATTTTGAACTTGTGCCACAAAAAGTCGATTTTGGTCGATATTTACAGACAGTCGCTCTTAAAACATTAAATCACAACAGAAACAACATACTCCACGGATGGGCAAAACTGAAGAAGATTGAAACGGATTGAAATTAGGGTTTTTGAAAACTGTTCAGCTTAACAGTCTATCAGAGATGATCCTGATCCCTGCTGCTTGCAACTTCAAAAATAATGTTCAGGAGACATTTATTTGTCTCGGATCTCTGATTTTGTCATTCACGTGTAATTTCTATGCAAGTTCCATAGCGACTGAAGCGATTAATTGGCAAAATTAAACAAAAGGAACTGTACTACCATGACACAGCCCCTTAACACCAAGGTGTGATTAGCAAAAGCTTTTTTTTTTCGGTTTCCTTTAAAGTTATTACAAACTTTTCAAAGGTTCGACATCTCCTCAGCCCTTGTTAGGTATTGATTTTTTTAAATGGCAAAACCGGATGTAATAGAAGCAAAACTGATTTAATTTTTTTTTTCCAACGGAGATTAATTATTTTGAAAAAATGAATAAAGAATAAGAAGAAGAAAGGAAAAGCAAAAAAATGCCAAGTATAAACAACCGATTCCGGTTCATTCCTGTTGTCTTTATTTGTAGTAGGTTGAAGACCGCGGAAGCCATCCTGTCCTTTCCCAGGCTGAAACTAACAGAAGCAAATTATTTACTTTTTGAATGATTGGTGAAAATTAATAGCCTTGTTTTAGAACTAATTCATACAACACAATTTCCTTACCAAAAATGGTTTAAAAACTCCATTTTTAGAACTTCCGATCTGTTTTTGTGTGAAGAAAGGTTAATCCGGCTTTATAATGGTCGGGTCGTCAGTTCATCGCGTGTTAGTTTCACGCCAAAACATGTAAAATAGTAAAATAATAAAACAGCATGATACTGAACCTTAGAAAAGTAAAACTATTGTTATTTTATTAAACATAACTTGAGTTGTTGATATATATGTCATTGTTTTGAATTTTACCATCTTTTAAAAAAGGAATGCGTGACATCAAGAACTTGTCTCGAACTATCTGTTCGTGATATTTCCTTGTGTGTTGCCCCGACAACTTGAGCCGATTCATTCACTTTTTATCAATTGCATCCTTTCAAGAAATTTAGAAATGAACGTAAATAGTGTCGAAGTTACGAATTTACGACAAATTTTAACATTGTTAAGGGTATTAATTATGGAAATATGGACGAACGTCTTGCAGGAAGAATCGTCCTAAAATATCATTCGTCTTGTTGGTTTTCTCTCTTTCTGCTGTTGGTATTCCATTCGCCCGTTTTTAGGGCAGGTAATAACTCTTTTCGATTTTGAAACCAAAAGTTTTTACTACTTATTCGTTGAATTCACAAAGCGGACATAATTTTACGTTTGTGTATTTACAGTCGGGTTTCTCTCGTTTATGTACTTCACCTTTTGAATCATGTCGTTTATATCTTAAACTCTCATCCTTTTGTAGTAGATACATATATTTTTTAAAATTTTCCACTCGTTATGTACCGAAAAGTAGGACACATAAGCGAGCTGAAACAACTCTTTGTCGGTCTATTGTAAGAATTCTCACGGTATATCTCATATCCTTGTTGGAGGTAAGCGCTTTCAAGACCATATCTTTCCCAAATTGTTGTTATAGAGAAACTGCATTCTTATATAATTATTTTTATTGCTTATAAAGAGATAATCGAGTTACGTACAAGTCAACTCTGCATTCGTTGTACACAGGTGCACTGTCATGCATGTATTAAATCTTCCAGAATGTATGATCAATTAATGTTTTAATTATCAATCAAAGTATTCTGAGTATTTTAAAACCATTTAGCGCTTGTCACTAAATTTTCTTCCTCTCTGCCTTTGATTCGGTTATTAAGCTAAAAAGGCAACTTTGTGCAGTCGAATTTTTACAACAGTAATTATTTCCTGCAGATTTTAATTATCCAACTTTGATAATATTGATATTTTGTTCATATGTCTTATTTTGCTTTCATATAATGATAAGCTTATGGTATTCTCTGTACTTCACTTTTCTCCTAACATTTCTGATAATGCTTTACACTCTAACTTTTTGCCGTCTGTTCTTGACTATAAAGCAAAACATTGGCAGGCCTTATGTTGAATTCATGCTAGTGTGAATATTTATTACATGCAACATCAATATCGCGATAGACCTTATTTGTAATGATGGAAGCATTAGCCTGTGCCAGGCTCTTGGTCAGTGTAGTTGAGTGAAAAAAGGGAACGAGAACTGTAAAAAGTGCGCAAGCAGCGGAAAAGTGAGCTAGGGAAGGATGCAGGCTCCAAGATAGTGGGAAAAAGGGTGGAACAGGCTATGGAAATATCAGCTACATGTACAATGTACATCATTGTACTTGTAGGTGTTGTGGATCTCTTTGTAAGAACACCTTTGCTACGTAAAAAATTGACTGAAACTAAAACTCAAGAAAGTCTATTAACTAGTTATAGCTATCGCTAAGTGCCAACGAGCGAAGATTTTACCTATATGCGCGCTGTTGAATTTGTGTAGAAATGTCATGAAAAATACAGTAATTGATGAAAAATAGATTGAACTTACTAGTGCAAACTTAAAGCAAGGGGCACACACACACCAACCCACGGCCTGACCATTACCTCATGCATGCGCGCAGCCATATCACGCAGGCACTGGAAGCCATGGACAGCTGTTTCGCCTTTACTGGGGCTTATCAGCATGGCATAGCCGTCAGTCAGTGACCGGGGAAAACTTGTGTGTAAAAGACCCTTTCCTGCCAAGGCGAGTCCTTTAAGTGCCAGCTCCACACAACACATGTGGGAGATGTTGGCTGGGAATCGCACGACAGTTCTCCCACGACATGCATGGGAAAGTGGATCATGGGTATGGTGTATGTGTGTTCCTTGCTTTAATTTGTCTTTTGAAAATAGTGAACTAAACTGCTCTACTGCATAAAGAATTTGAAATCCCGACTTTACGCAGCAAAGTTTTCGAGATATTGAAGTTTGTGTTTTTGTCTGAAGTTGCGCACAAGTCGTTTTGTGTAAAATCAAGGGGTGTTATAAGCAAACTTAAAATCCTCGAAAAGTCATGTTAAAGTCCGCGTATATTTAACATACAGACTTATCAAAAGTAGGTTGAGTTTGATCGTCCGGGTGAGCGTAGTCCTGAAAAGGACTGTTGTTGTTGACAGTGACTGACTTTTCGACAACCTGTGCGGTAGTCATCTTCAGAGTCAAAGTGAGTTGTATCACGTCAGTTGATGGTATTATACTCTGGCTATCGATTTGATTGGTCAATTACGTCGTGATGTTATTGGTCGTCTGTCAGTTAAGCCATAATGTTATTGGCTATGAAGACTCGTAATTAGTAATTGGTGCGTTTCGATCCGTCTATTGTCACAGTTAAACATTCGTCTATTGTTAGTCAAATGGTCATTCTCTCGTAGTTAGTTTTGCTTGACAGACTTATATTTGGTCTCTTTTTAAAGCTAAAAAAATTTATGGTGCGCCAATGAAGCCTTCCGAATTATTTTGCTTCACAAAGACCCAAAAATTTCGCTGCGTTATAACGACATGCAATAAATAATTCCAGTGGGCAAATGCGACAGTTATCGCGTAGGATGGAAATAATCCACCCGATGATTGGTTGAAGACAGGATAAGCACAGGACTCACAAACACGCACACGGCTGGTGGATTCTCTAAACTGTATCACGTGTTCGCTTGAAAACAAGGCATTCTCTGTTCTGCATTACATCGTGATTGCCTTACATTACTCTATGTTATATCGATTCGAGATCTTTTCTGCCCCTGGAACAATCGCGCACGGCTCTATTTGGCTGCCGCCTCGCGGTCTCGCATCTTCGTAAGGCTGCTCGTTGGCAGTTAAGAGTATGCATTTAATATATAGGGCTTCTGATATTTCGCGCGATCACGGACCCGCGAAATTCCCCCAAAAACGCGAAAAACCGCGAGATCCGCCAGAAATATTTCGAAATACATGTCGGAAAAACATATTTAATACTTATCTTGGCTACTAGAACTGTTTTATTCACCCCAAACGTCCAAATTTATCTTGAAACTTCGTCACTGCAACGAGTAAAACACGTGCCAAAACTACCATGCGTTTCTAGATGAACGTTTCGAAAAACTGGGCACTAACCATAACTTTAGCATTCGCTCATTTCTCGAGCGAACTGTTGTTGAAAGAACAAATGATTATCCCTGTGGAAAGAAAGTTAAACAACGCTGGTCATATCGACGCAAAATTGATCGATTTTAGCGAAATTTGCCAAAAAAATCCCGCGAAATCGACTGTTTTTTACTGATTGTTTCTTGGTGAAGTTTCCCCCCGAAATTTCCGTGAAATGGGCCGATTTTTCTACGAATTTGCCGCTAAAAATGCTTCGAAATTTGACTTTTTTCCGCTAAAATCCCGCGAAATCGGCCGATTTTTCCGCGAATTTGGACTTTATTCGAGCAAAAGTCCCGAGAAATCGGCTGATTTTTCCTCGAATTTTGACTTTTTCCCCGCGAGAATCCCGCGAAATCGGCTGATTTTTCCGCGAATTTTCCCCTGAAAATCCCGCGAAATTTTGCTTTTTTTTCCTCGAAATATCAGAAGCCCTGACTATACTTCCAGAATGAAGTTGATTTTAAAAAAATGTTTTTTGGTGGTAATTGAATCTCAGAGTTATACATTGAAAGTTAACATTCTAGCATCCCTACATGTACACTGTAATAACGGAACATCCAACACTTTTTTTACTACTATACAGTTGCTCCAGAAGTAACAATTGATGGTGAGGCACAACAGCTTGTGGTGATAGGAAATGAAATACAACTGACTTGTCATTATAACACATCACCTTCAATATCAGAAGTGAGATGGGAAAAAGATGGAAATGTTATATCAAAGAATGGTTCTGTAGAAGCTGGAGCAAGAGGGGTTATTACTCATTTCAATGACAGCACAGTACAGTTAACTATCGTTTCAAGTAATTCATCTGATTCTGGGGATTATACCTGTGTTGTTACAAACAGAATTGATAATTCATCTGCTACTGCAACAGTTATAATTCAAGGTTAGTTATAACAGTAAACTTAACAATAATCATAATTATTGTATAAAATTTTTTTGGTATTAATTAAATAATGACATCACCCAAATATTTGGAATTTACGTCCAGCTGTAATACTTCATTTTTATGTCAACTCTCCCAGATTATTTGAGGAGTCTCCTGGATACAGCACCAACTTCTTGGTCTCCCGCATACAGATCACCAAATTTCCTGGAGCTTTTTGGGCTTTTTTGTGCTTAAGTTTGAAATTTAGCCCATTTTATTTTATTTTTTTCAAAGTGCGATTTTTTTTATTTGTATATAGTATCGTTTCTAGGGCATTCTTAAGGTGCATTTATTTAGTCAATGGCAAAGATTATTTTATCATTACAATGATGATGGTACGTTCTTCAGGTTATTATGTCGAAAGCTATTCCCCTTAGGAGGCTGTGTCTATTGGGCGGGGAGGGGGGGGGGGGAGGGGAGAGAGTTGCATTGACACATTTTTTTGCACTTTGCTAGAGGAATTTTCACCCCCACTCCCTCCCATTTCCTGTATTCAGCACCTTTTGTTGTTGCATGGATCTGGCAGTGTTTTGATGTTCTGAATAGTTCTTGTTAAGTAACACTCGCACCAGTTTTCCCCTATTACGAAACTTTTTAACACTTCAAAGTTCCTATTTAATTTGGATTGCCGAAATGTAAGTGCTCAGGATCTCAGCATGGCACCATGGGTAAGTAAATCTACCCATCCCAGAGAATCTGGTAATCACGTGACCGTACACCGAAGGACCCTCCGTCCACACCACAGGTATACCAATGTAAAATAACTCGATCCACAGGTATGGCAACCCAAATGCAACTTGAGGTTATTTTGGCAGGAAATTGCATAGCCACTCACATCTTGTAAAGCAGAGACAACTAAAGAGTCAATAAAGATGAAAACGGAAAGTGGAAATTGTTTCTGTATCCTTGTTGCCTAAAGTATTAAGCTTCAATTAATTGTCACGTCCACAACTTTGGCATATAGAGCAAGAGAAAGAAAAAGAAAAAGAGAGAGTAGGTGGCAGGCCAGCGAAGCTCAACAAGAAAAAGGGTGACAGAGATCTAGAGAGAGAGATAAGAAAAACAAAAGAGACATTTTTTTGTTTGAAGAGCAACATGAAAATTTTATAGCAGCGGTGACAAAATTAGAAATACTATTGGCCACCAATGCAAAGTGAAAATGAGCGGCAGTGAAAAAAAAGTAAAGAGAACATGTACGACATTTCCTCCAAAAAATGTGTAACTAAGAAGTTTTTGGAAGTTTCACGTTGTGGTCCTGCAAAACAACAAACTTTAGATTTTATTGAGAGGTTCACTTTTAGACTGGGCTCAATCTATATATATCTATATAAATATATAATTATATATATATATCTGTCTGGATTTGATAAAAGGTACCTCCAGAAATTTTTAGCAACAGTCTTATTTGAGGCTTGTTCAGTACTTGACCATTCGTTTTTTTTTTCTTGATGATCTTTTCAGGACAAAAATCCCCTTAAAAGCTGCAGTAGACCAAAAACATGTGTTTAATATGCTGTTTACATCTTCCTCGCCCCCTTTGCAGCTCTCCCCTGCCTATCATTTCCCATAATTCTCTCCTTGTCACAAAACACTATGACATTTGAAATCAGCATGTGTGGTGGAAGTTGTTTTCCGTGGTGGGTTAATTCTCTAGGTTTCTAGTTTTACAAGCTTTTCTGGACACAGGCCTGCCCAGAGGGAATAAACACGGATGGGACTTTAGGTCCCATGCAAGGTGCCATCCCTACCCAATCCGGAGAGTTTTCCGGAAGGCATCATTAAGCCTTATGAAGGAACAAGTCTCACGATTGGCAAAGTCTGCCGTTGTCCTATATGTTACTGTATTTCGTCTCATTTTGGCTAAGCGGGTGAAACACTGATCCCAGGCTTGAGACGGAAAGGCATCATATTGCGAGCTTTGATGTGGGCAGTGGTGAGTCTCTGGCCTCAAAAAAGTAGCCTTTAGGAGTCAAAACTATTCTTCGAGAGCAAAATTGATGCTGATTTCTGACCAGGCCAGAGATTTAGTAAAAATTTGTTTTGAAGGCCGGCATCCGTGTATCCCTTTCAAAACGGCTCGTCTACATCATTTCTGGAGGTACCTTTTATCCAATCCAGACAGATATATATAAATTAAAAGTAAATTGAAAAAAAAAAAAAAATTGATGTGCCTACTACCACAATTTACGTTTCCAGCTGACAAATTTTATCAACAAAAAATTGCAAAACCTAAAGTCTAAAAAGTTAAAATCTTAGATACAATTACTCTTGTCAATAAAGTAAATTTTCGACCGTTGTTTTTCATTGATAACTGGTTGACGTTCTCAGTTTTCCCTCCACATCACGGCTGACTAAGTTGTAGGAAATCGAGTTGAAAATGGTTTTCTAGCAGATTGTTTGTCAGATGTGATTATCGACACTAAAGGGTCCAGAACTGTTGTCTAGATTCTGCCATCAGAAATCTATCTAGACTCTAGTTGTATCTAGTTACTGTACGCGCCTATTCACCTCATTTTTTCTTTTTTCTGTTTTTGAATATTGATTTGTTTCTGATTATAGTTGCGCCTCTGATTACGACACAACCTCAGAGTGGACCAGTAACTGAAGGCGATAATGTGACTTTATCTTGTAACGCCAGTGGAAATCCTGTACCGACAATATCATGGACAAGAGATGGATCCCTTGTCAGCAGCGGCGATCAAAGAATCAGTTTTGAAGCAGGAAATAGACGGTTGACTATAACAAATGTAAGCAGAGCAGACAGCGGAGAGTATCGATGTCTAGCAGACAACAGTGAAGGGAATGATACTTCCAATGCTACTACGCTAGATGTCCAGTGTAAGTACACATCCCTTACCAAGGACTTGACGAAACTACCTAAGACTGAGTTTCTTTCGGTTCAGCTCGAGTCGAGGCTTCTCGCCCGTTGACTTTAGGTCGCGTTCTCCTGACGTGACGCCACAATTCAAGTTTCCAGTTGACAAATTTTATCAACAAAAAATTGCAAAACCTTAAGTCTAATAACTTAAAATTTTAGTTACAATTACTCGTGTCAATAAAGTAAATTTTTGACTGTTGTTTTTCATTGATAACTGGTTGATGTTCTCAGCTTTCTCTCCACATCACGGCTAACTAAGTTGTAGGAAATCGAGTTCAAAATGGTTTTCTAGCAGATTGTTTGTCAGATATGATAATCTGCACTGAAGGGTCCAGAACTGTTGCCTAGTTTCTGCCATGAAAAATCTATCTAGACTCTAGTTGTATCTAATTACTTCACCTATTCACCTCATTTTTTCTTTCTTCTGTTTTTGAATATTGATTTGTTTCTGATTATAGTTGTGCCTCTGATTACGACACAACCTCAGAGTGGACCAGTAACTGAAGGCGATAATGTGACTTTATCTTGTAACGCCAGTGGAAATCCTGTACCGACAATAACATGGAGTAGAAATGGATCTTTATTAAATAGCAGTGTTCCCCGGATTAGTTTTGGAGCAGAGAGTAGAAAGTTGACGATAACGAGTATAAACAGAGCTGATAGCGGAGAATACCGATGTGTGGCGGACAACAATGAAGGGACTGATACTTCGAATGCTGCCACCATAGATGTCAAGTGTAAGTTTAAATTATCTGTCTGTTTTTCAATCAGTACAGGCCGAGTCTGAGTACACTCGAGTCTCATGGTTTTAGTGTGTATGTCCGGGCCGATTAATTTCCGTTGGACTAAATGACACTTTAGCAACAGAGAGGCGAATTAAACTTATAGCTACTATTAACAGCTTGAGGGACCTGAGCACCAAAAAGAACTTGCTAAGTGTATAGTGACTAAAAGCGTTTATTTGAAGGATATGTCCTACATTTTGTGGAACTTTGCTAAGGACTTGACCTGACGAAACTACCTAAGACCGATTCTTTCTGCTTGGCCCGAGCCGAGGCTTCTCGCCTGTTGAATTTAGGTTGCGTTCTCCTGACATGACGCCACAATTTAAGTTTCCAGCTGACAAATTTTATCAACAAAAAATTGCAAAACCTAAAGTCTAATAACTTAGAATTTTAGTTAAAATTACTCTTGTCAATAAAGTAAATTTTCGACCGTTGTTTTTCATTGATAACTGGTTGATGTTCTAATTGGTAGGAAATCGAGTTAAAAATGGTTTTCTAGCAGATTGTTTGTCAGATATGATCATCTGCACTGAAGGGTCCAGAACTGTTGTGTAGTTTTTGCCATCAGAAAGCTATCTATAGACGCTATACTACTTCACCTAGTTAAAGCAAGTATTTTTGAAAGCTTCACATGTCACATGCAAATTTCAAATATAATAACACTTGTAAATAAAATCAAACATGTCGCGGATTTTTTGTTATATAGGTTGACTGCTTAACAGGGGCACCCAAATAACCGATTTGTTAACAGAGATACTCTGGCTGGTTTTGCTACCGCAAGGGAATCATTCATCATTCAGCAATGGGAATGACATCGAGATAAAAAATGGTTTGCTAGCAGACTGTGTTAGTCAAAGTTCATCGTTTGCGCATGCATAAGCGTGGTCGGCGGTGGCTAGATCTCGGATCCGTTTTCTGCCATTTTGTCAAATACAACCATTTCATTCTCCCATATGCAGAGTTGCTTCAAATTGTCTGTTTGTTTGTTTGTTTGTTGGTTGTTTTTGACTTGTTTGTTTTTTTTTGTTTAAAGTAAGAGTGGCACCTCAGATCACAACACAACCTCAAAGTCTCAGAAAAACTTCTAGCTGTCCTTTCATTCTTTATTGCTCTGGGTTTCATTAAGATATCTCATCATTGGAAGGAACATAGAAAACACACATGAGAAAAGGAGAGTCAGAAATAAGAGCCAACTTGTCTGTATCTATATCCGTCATCAGTTTTTCTTTAAGCACCCAAGCAGAATAACGCTTTCTTCAGTTTGAGCCTTGAAATAAAACGCGTTTTGAAATACTAGTGTTTTGGTGCTCGGTCCGCATTTGGCTTTCATTTTCAAAACACCCCTTCTAAAACTCCAGCTACGCGCCTGGTTTTGTCCCACCAAGGAAAAGTTCCCGGCGCCGCCCCTATGGTCATCAAGACCTGAGATTCGAGGAAACAAAATAACTGTTTCCCAAGGGACCAGTCGTTAAATGATTTGTCATATTGCTGGAAATTTTAAAGTTGAGCATTCATTAAACCTCGCTGTAACGATGGTCCTCGGTCAACATTCGCGGATAACAGTCCGTCATAGAATTTGCAATGTTTCTTGATGCGTTGGCTGGAAACATTTTTATTGTTAGATGTCATGTCACCTCGAAAGTAACCTATGAGAGCTGGCGCTGTTGGGAAAAAAAAATTCTAGCTCATCTATATATAACTATAGTTGATGGTCATCATAACTAGAATAAATTCTCGTTAATCAATATATATTTTCCGTTTTTGTCGGTTTGTTCTACGATAAAAAAAAAATTCGGTTTTGTTCGTCGGTTTCAACCTCAAAACGTTCAGGGTGTCTTGTAGGCCATCGTGTTCTTGGAAAATTATGGGTGCTTACCATTTGACAGAAAAATCCGGTTGGGGTGTCGAAAGCATATTGGTAAGCGATTTACCAGTTTCCCGCAGAATTGCCTCATCCGTTACGGTTTGAATCCAAAAAGGGGCGAATATACTTGTGTAAGACAAAGACGGAGCGGGAGAATGTGACCTTCACTTGTAATGTAACTGGAAATTCTGAACCAAGAACGGTTCTGTTCTTACTGCGGGTTCAAGAATCAGTTTTTCGTCAGACAGCAAAAAGATCACCATTTCAAATGTGATTAGAGTAGACAGCGGGAAATATGCCTGTGAGGCTACTAGCGATGTGATGACAGTTCAGTCCAATTCTGCTACACTTAATGTACAAAGTAAGATTACCATTTTTATGATTTATTCAACATGCTTGATAGGATGAGATTAGATCACATGTAAAATTATGCTTCCCTAATGTAGATCGTGTGTCGCAGAATCGAATCATGACCCCGTCGCGTCTGTTGATTAGAAAGGGGCGTGTCCGTATTGGTTTTCTACGAGCGACTATCTTTCAATAAATAATAATATCTTCCACTGTATCTGATTTCTTAATACAGACCAGCCTGAGTTCTCCCAACCTCCACAGAATCAGACAGTAAATGAAGGGTTGAATGTAGTGTTTACATGTGATGCAAATGGCAATCCTCCGCCAACATTCTCATGGACCATAGATGGATCTGCTGTAAATACCACTGCTAATCCAAGAATCAGTCTTACACAAGATAACAAACAACTGACAATAACGAGTGTGAACAGGACAGACAGTGGGGAATACAGATGTGTGGCTAGTAACATTGTTCAGACAGTTAACTCCACCGCTGCTTCGCTAACAGTTCAATGTAAGAAAATGTTGACTCATTTAGACCAACTGTGCAAAAAAAGAAGGAAGAAGAATAATCCAAAAGTCTGCTCCCCTCAAATCGGCACATTTATCCTTAGACCTCGTTCAGACGCCGAATCTTAAGAGGCGAACTTGCTTCGAATTATTTTGACCGGCTGAATTGAGTCAGACGCTGATCTTAATTCCAGCCGCACTAAATTCAAACGGAGAAAAATGCCCATTTCGAGGTCAAACGGCTTGAAAAATACGCTATAATTTACGCATTATGTACGGTACTTAAAAAGTTCGGCGTCTGAATCAAAGCCGTTCAAAAGTCGACCCTTACTCGAAATTCGCCACCGGGCTAAGCGGGAAGAACGGTTGGGCCGTTCCAAATTGAAATAGGCGTTCCTGATTGATTCAGACACCTAATTTTCATGTACTTTCCAATGTAAAGTGAAACACTGCCTTACGGCCACCTCGGTAATACGGTTTACCTTGGGAGGAATATCCATATTGGCCTTTCCAAATCCTCCCATGATACACGCTGTTTAAATAAGAATATCTATCTGATTTCTTAATACAGACCAGCCTGAGTTCTCCCAACCTCCACAGAATCAGACAGTAAATGAAGGGTTGAATGTAGTGTTTACATGTGATGCAAATGGCAATCCTCCGCCAACATTCTCATGGACCATAGATGGATCTGTTATAAATACCACTGCTAATCCAAGAATCAGTCTTACACAAGATAACAAACAACTGACAATAACGAGTGTGAACAGGACAGACAGTGGGGAATACAGATGTGTGGCTAGCAACATTGTTGAGACAGCTAACTCCACTGCTGCTTCGCTAACAGTTCAATGTAAGAAAATGTTCACTTATTTAGACCAACTGTGCAAAAAAAGAAGGAAGAAGAATAATCCAAAAGTCTGCTCCCCTCAAATCGGCACATTTATCCTTAGGCCCAGTTCAGACGCCGAGCTTTAGGAGCCAAACTTGATTCGAATTATTAAGACCGGCTGAATTGAGTTAGACGCCGATCTTAATTACAGCCACGCTAAATTAAAACGGAGAAAAATGCTCATTTCGAGGTCAAACGGCTTAGAAAATACGTTATAATTTACGCATTAGGTACGATACTTAAAACGTTCGGCGTCTGAATCAAAGCCGTTCAAAAGTCGACCCATACTCGAATTCGCGACCAGGCTAAGCAAGAAGAACGGCTGGGCCGTTCCAAATTGAAATATGCGTTCCTAACTGATTCAGACACCGAATTTTCATGTACTTTCCAATGTAAAGTGAAACCCTGCCTTACGGCCAACTCGGTAATACGGTCACCTTGGGAGGAATATCCATATTGGTGTTTCCAAATACTCCCGTGATACACGCTGTTTAAATAAGAATATCTATCTGATTTCTTAATACAGACCAGCCTGAGTTCTCCCAACCTCCACAGAATCAGACAGTAAATGAAGGGTTGAATGTAATGTTTACATGTGATGCAAATGGCAATCCTCCGCCAACATTCTCATGGACCATAGATGGATCTGTTGTAAATACCACTGCTAATCCAAGAATCAGTCTTACACAAGATAACAAACAACTGACAATAACGAGTGTGAACAGGACAGACAGTGGGGAATACAGATGTGTGGCTAGCAACATTGTTCAGACAGTTAACTCCACTGCTGCTTCGCTAACAGTTCAATGTAAGAAAATGTTGACTCATTAAGACCAACTGTGCAAAAAAGAAAGGAAGAAGAATAATCCAACAGTCTGCTCCCCTCAAATTGGCACATTTATACTTTGGCCCAGTTCAGACGCCAAGCTTTATGAGCCAAACTTGCTTTGAATTATTCAGACCGGCTGAATTGAGTTAGACGCCGTTCTTAATTCCAGCCGCACTAAATTCAAACGGAGAAAAAATGCTCATTTCGAGGTCAAATTGCTTAGAAAATACGCTATAATTCACGCATTAAGTACGGTACTTAAAAAATTCGGCGTCTGAATCAAAGCCGTTTAAAATCGACCCTTACTCGAAATTCGCCACCGGGCTAAGCGGGAAGAACGGCTGGGCCGTTCCAAATTGAAATGGGCGTTCCTAATTGATTCAGACACCGAATTTTCATGTACTTTCCAATGTAAAGTGAAACACTGCCTTACGGCCACCTCGGTAATACGGTTCACCTTGGGAGGTATATCCATATTGGCTTTTCCAAATCCTCCCATGATACACGCTGTTTAAATAAGAATATATATCTGATTTCTTAATACAGACCAGCCTGAGTTCTCCCAACCTCCACAGAATCAGACAGTAAATGAAGGGTTGAATGTAGCGTTTACATGTGATGCAAATGGCAATCCTCCGCCAACATTCTCATGGACCATAGATGGATCTGTTGTAAATACCACTGCTAATCCAAGAATCAGTCTTACACAAGATAACAAACAACTGACAATAACGAGTGTGAACAGGACAGACAGTGGGGAATACAGATGTGTAGCTAGCAACATTATTGAGACAGTTAACTCCACTGCTGCTTCGCTAACAGTTCAATGTAAGAAAATGTTCACTCATTTAGACGAACTGTGCAAAAAAGGAAGGAAAAAGAATAATCCAAAAGTCTGCTCCCCTCAAATCGGCACATTTATCCCTAGGCCCAGTTTAGACGCTGAACTTTAGACCTGCAGACGCTGATCTTAATTCCAGCCGCACTAAATTCAAACGGAGAAAAATGTTCATTTCGAGGTGAAATGGCTTAGAAAATACGCTATAATTTACGCATTAGGTACGGTACTTGAAAAGTTCGGCGTCTGAATCAAAGCCGTTCAAAAGTCGACCCATAGTCGAAATTCGCGGCCGGGCTAAGCGGGAAGAACGGCTGAGCCGTTCCAAATTGAAACAGGCGTTTCTAATTGATTCAGACACCGAATTTTCATGTACTTTCCAATGTAAAGTGAAACCCTACCTTACGGCCACCTCCGTAATACGGTTACCTTGGGGGGAATATCCATATTCCCTGGCTTTTTTCAAATCCTCCCATGATACACCCTGTTTGTCTCCCAACCTTTGCATACTGTAAGGTAGCGTTTCCAAATGCTCCTAGGAATATACAGTCGTTCCAGGGGCATTTAAAAACAATATTTTATGCAATACTTGGAAGACAAAGAGAATGTATTGTAATATTGGGGCTCGAAAACAAAGAATTTCCCTTTCCCCAATCGTCATATGAAGGTTAATATGATGAAAAGATCTAAGCAAATCAAACTCAGGACAAGATCACTTCTTAACAATTCGGAATTTTCATCGGTCAGACAAAGGGCAATACAGGTGTGTGGCTAACAACAGCATCGGTTCTGCAACTTTCATGGCGGAGACTTTCTCAGTGCATTGTACGTACTACTTCTGTTTGAAGCTCTGCAAATTGATTTAAATCCTATATATTTAGACAGGGCTTTTTTTGCCTCCTGCGACCGGGAGGGGGGCCTCCATAACTTCAAAACCGATCATGCTACGGCCACCAAAATAGCAAAGAATTAGGTACTCATCATTTCCAACTTCTGGGCATAACGCAAAATATGGAATTCCGAGAGAAATGAACTCTTTTGAAAATTAAACTCAGCATCTGGCATGTATTTTTTTTTCTGAAACTACATTGAGGGAAAAAAGTGTTGAGGCACTTCCGCAAAGTGGCCCCGTTTTGCGTAATGGACATACCTATCCCTTTCCTCTGTCTACCCCAACCCCTCCCCCCCCCCCCAAAGTCAATGTTGTATTTTGGACCCTCAAGTCTTTCTTTTACTTCAGACAACATTGATTCGGGGGCTGAGGGGATTTACGACGTTTAAAACAAATGAAATAAAAAATGAATTAAATGTTTCACAAAAGCACCCGTTTTAAATAAGTGTGTCAACTACTTTTGTCTCTGATCGTAATCCCTAAAAAGCCTGGATTACACTATTATTAATAAATTTGATAAAATATTGCTAAATTAAGTGTATTGCTATAATTGAATAGGTAAAACTAGAAATTAACTTAATAATTTGTCCTAGCTATAAGTAGGAACCCGGGTCCCTTTCCTACAACAGCTAACGTATGATCACCCTGTTTTTCTCTAATACAGATCAACCTGAGTTTTCTTTGCATCCAAAAAATAAGACAAAGACAGCAGGCGATAACGTGACTTTCACTTGTAATGCAACTGGAAATCCTTCACCCACATTCCGATGGACCAAAAACGGTTCTGTTCTTACTGCGGGTTCAAGAATCAGTTTGTCATCAGGTGACAAACAGTTCACCATTACAAATGTGATCAGAGGAGACAGCGGGCAATATGTCTGTGAGGCTATTAACGATGTGACGACGGTTCAGTCCAATTCTGCTACACTAAATGTACAATGTAAGATTACTTTTACTTCTGTATCGCAACGTTCTTTATGGCTGGGGATGAAATCACATGCCGTTGGAAAAGTTGGCTTAGCTCTTGCTTTTATATCATCCTCAAACTCTTGTCACCTATTGATGAAAAAGGAGGAGAGGGGGTTTGGGGGAGAGCGTAGAGCATATCCTTGTTGGTTTTTGTTTTCAGTTATTTTTTTTTTTTATTTGTTCATGATACACTCTGTTTGCCTCTCATTTTTTATAAGAAAATGTTTTCAAATGTTCTTGGGAATGTGACTTGAAGTCCTCTCAGGAGCATTTGAAAACAATAGTATATGCCATATTTCGGAGACAAACAGAGTGCATTATGAGGGTTCGAAAATAGAGAATTTCCTGTTCTCCAAAGTCAAATGAATTCTTATGCCATAATTTGATAATTATTTGAAGTGACTAAGAGCAGTATTTACCATCTTGTGTCAGAGAATATTCCAAGGTAGATACTTTTTTCTTTTATCTTTGCCTAACATTTCATAACTAAAGATAGTGCAGCTGCTATTTCAAAACAAGCTCAAAACAGGAAAATATGCGAGAACTCTAGATCCATGGAACGAAATTGATTCAGTGCAATGCTTGCAAATTTTGCCCTTGCTTTGTCTGTTTGTTTGTTTGTGTTTTAACTACTCAGCTATTACTGGTATTCATGCAGCTACTCTGTGTCAGGAGAGAGTTCGCGCGGGCAATGATTGAATGCATGCTTGAATTTGTCATTCAAAAATTGTATTTGAGCAGGTGGATTGTACTTGTAAATGATTGTCTTCTTAAAGCGTTTTCAATTGGTCAAACGTCTTTTCGTTAATAATTGATGTTTTCTCTTTTTTCTTCCAGTTTTGCCTGGCGTCACCAATGATCCAGATGATACCGTGAAAATAGAGGGAGAGACCGCTAACTTTAACTGCACTGTAGATGGAAACCCTGAACCCAGCATTGACTGGACAAAAGATAACGTGACTGTTAACATCACAGCGGATCCAGACCTAAGCCAATCAAACTCAGGAAAAATTCACGTTTTAACGATACAGAATGTTCATCGGTCAGATGAAGGGCAATACAGATGTGTGGCAAACAACAGCATTGGTTCTGCAACTTCGGAGGCGGGGTCGCTCTCAGTGCATTGTAAGTTCCACTTGTTGCATCGGCAATAATGTCCCAACTCATGTAAAGGAATCCGGATTCCGGAATCCGTGCCCCTGGGTTTCCGAGGATGGGCAATATACAGCTAAATCAAAAAGGTTGCTTTGGTCATTGGTATTTGGGCATATAGAACAATGCAATGATTATCTTGAGTAATCACCAAACAATACCTTCCCAATGCCCAATAGCACACGTTCAATATATTAGAATCATAACATGACCCCGAGGCCTCAGGGACACATTGCAAATTTTTCACGACTTTATTGTCTCGCAATTCCAAGAAGAGACTTGAGCACAAAGAAGATCAAACCAAATATAGAAAAATGACCAGAAAGCCTCGGATTCATGTTAGAATTAAAATATATCGAACGTGGGCTATTCCTAATGCTCAAAGCAATCTTTATTGAACCAGTTATATAAATGCTAATGTGTTCAATACACTAACCATCTATACATAACTGAATGCAATAACGTTCCATATAAAGCAATAGCGGTATTAAGAACATAGACGAGTTTTCCTGTTGTAAACCTGATCATAAGCCGGCTCGTGATACCTTATAATTAAAAAAGATGAAATACTCACAGCAATTAAATCCATAGAAGCCGGCAGAGAAAGAATAGGAATGGCACAATAAGTAGTAGTCGAACTTGTTACGTACAAAGAAGGCACAAGAAGGAAGGCGGAAACAATAGAGAGCAACAGACAGACAGACAGACAGACGGATGAAATCACGATTTTTTTTTTCGTTTAAAGTGAGGACCATCTCGTTTATCCGTGAAAAACGACGTGAAATTACCCAATTTCACGCTATGTAGGACATGCGAAGAATTTTTCTGCCTTTTTATTTATTTTGAATGCGGTTTCTTGTAATTTAAACTCCAGGACAATTCGCATACATCTGAGTCAAAACGTCAAATGGATTGTGACATCGCCATGACGTTTTTAAAGAACGCAAATACTTTTTACTAGTGATGTTTTCACTGACGTCGTCGTCGCGGCCGCGTAAAATCCCTATTGAGACGGATTATCCTACCCTTAATCCGTCTATTCCGTCAAATCGGTCATTAAAGGATCTGTGTCACGAAATTAGCCAAATAAGGAAATTACAAAATGCCCGTTAAATTAGGAGAAACAAAAATAACCGCTTAAAACATTAAAGGCAGGTTAAAATATCACAACAGAAACAACATACTCCACGGATAGGCAAAACTGAAGAAGATTGAAACGGATTGAAATTAGGGTTTTTGAAAACTGTTCAGCTTTACAGTCTACAAAGATGATCCTGATCCCTGCTGCTTGCAACTTCAAAAATAGTGCTCAGGGGACATATTTATTTGCCTCGGATCTCTGATTTTGTCATTCACGTGTAATTTCTATGCAAGTTCCACAGCGACTGAAGCGATTAATTGGCAAAATTAAACAAAAGGAACTGTACTACCATGACACAGCCCCTTAACACCAAGGTGTGATCAGCAAAAGCTTTTTTTTTTTTTCGGTTTCCTTTAAAGTTATTACAAACTTTTCAAAGGTTCGACATCTCCTCAGCCCTCGTTAGTTATTGATTTTTTTAAATGGAAAAACCGGATGTAATAGAAGCAAAACTGATTTAATTTTTTTTTCCAACGGAGATTAATTATTTTGAAAAAATGAATAAAGAATAAGAAGAAGAAAGGAAAAGCAAAAAAATGCCAAGTATAAAGAACCGATTCCGGTTCATTCCTGTTGTCTTTATTTGTAGTAGGTTGAAGACCGCGGAAGCCATCCTGTCCTTTCAGGCTGAAACTAACAGAAGCAAATTATTTACTTTTTGAATGATTGGTGAAAATTAATAGCCTTTTTTTAGAACTAATTCATACAACACAATTTCCTTACCAAAAATGGTTTAAAAACTCCATTTTTAGAACTTCCGATCTGTTATTAGGGCGGGTAAGAACTCTTTTCGATTTTGAAACCAAAAGTTTGGAGACCTCTGCTAGCAGGGAAAAGTTTTTACTACTTATTCGTTGAATTCACAAAGCGGAAATAATTTTACATTTGTGTATTTACAGTCGGGTTTCTCTCGTTTATGTACTTCACCTTTTGAATCATGTCGTTTATATCTTAAACTCTCATCCTTTTGTAGTAAATACATATATTTTTTAAAATTTTCCACTCATTATGTACCGAAAAGTAGGACACATAAGCGAGCTGAAACAACTCTTTGTCGGTCTATTGTAAGAATTCTCACGGTATATCTCATATCCTTGTTGGAGGTAAGCGCTTTCAAGACCATATCTTTCCCAAATTGTTGTTATAGAGAAACTGCATTCTTATATAATTATTTTTATTGCTTATAAAGAGATAATCGAGTTACGTACAAGTCAACTCTGCATTCGTTGTACACAGGTGCACTGTCATGCATGTATTAAATCTTCCAGAATGTATGATCAATTAATGTTTTAATTATCAATCAAAGTATTCTGAGTATTTTAAAACCATTTAGCGCTTGTCACTAAATTTTCTTCCTCTCTGCCTTTGATTCGGTTATTAAGCTAAAAAGGCAACTTTGTGCAGTCGAATTTTTACAACAGTAATTAATTCCTGCAGATTTTAATTATCCAACTTTGATAATATTGATATTTTGTTCATATGTCTTATTTTGCTTTCATATAATGATAAGCTTATGGTATTCTCTGTACTTCACTTTTTTCCTAACATTTCTGATAATGCTTTACACTCTAACTTTTTGCCGTCTGTTCTTGACTATAAAGCAAAACATTGGCAGGCCTTATGTTGAATTCATGCTAGTGTGAATATTTATTACATGCAACATCAATATCGCGATAGACCTTATTTGTAATGATGGAAGCATTAGCCTGTGCCAGGCTCTTGGTCAGTGTAGTTGAGTGAAAAAGGGGAACGAGAACTGTAAAAAGTGCGCAAGCAGCGGAAAAGTGAGCTAGGGAAGGATGCAGGCTCCAAGATAGTGGGAAAAAGGGTGGAACAGGCTATGGAAATATCAGCTACATGTACAATGTACATCATTGTACTTGTAGGTGTTGTGGATCTCTTTGTAAGAACACCTTTGCTACGTAAAAAATTGACTGAAACTAAAACTCAAGAAAGTCTATTAACTGGTTATAGCTATCGCTAAGCGCCAACGAGCGGAGATTTTACCTATATGCGCGCTGTTGAATTTGTGTAGAAATGTCATGAAATACAGTAATTGATGAAAAATAGATTGAACTTACTAGTGCAAACTTAAAGCAAGGGGCACACACACACCAACCCACGGCCTGACCATTACCTCATGCATGCGCGCAGCCATATCACGCAGGCACTGGAAGCCATGGACAGCTGTTTCGCCTTTACTGGGGCTCATCAGCATGGCATAGCCGTCAGTCAGTGACAGGGGAAAACTTGTGTGTAAAAGACCCTTTCCTGCCAAGGCGAGTCCTTTAAGTGCCAGCTCCACACAACACATGCGGGAGATGTTGGCTGGGAATCGCAAGACAGTTCTCCCACGACATGCATGGGAAAGTGGATCATGGGTATGGTGTATGTGTGTCCCTTGCTTTAATTTGTCTTTTGAAAATAGTGAACTAAACTGCTCTACTGCATAAAGAATTTGAAATCCCGACTTTACGCAGTAAAGTTTTCGAGATATTGAAGTTTGTGTTTTTGTCTGAAGTTGCGCACAAGTCGTTTTGTGTAAAATCAGGGAGTGTTATAAGCAAACTTAAAATCCTCGAAAAGTCATATTAAAGTCCGCGTATATTTAACATACAGACTTATCAAAAGTAGGTTGAGTTTGATCGTCCGGGTGAGCGTAGTCCTGAAAAGGGCTGTTGTTGTTGACAGCGACTGACTTTTCGACAACCTGTGCGGTAGTCATCTTCAGAGTCAAAGTGAGTTGTATCACGTCAGTTGATGGTATTATACTATGGCTATCGATTTGATTGGTCAATTACGTCGTGATGTTATTGGTCGTCTGTCAGTTAAGCCATAATGTTATTGGCTATGAAGACTCGTAATTAGTAATTGGTGCGTTTCGATCCGTCTATTGTCACAGTTAAACATTCGTCTATTGTTAGTCAAATGGTCATTCTCTCGTAGTTAGTTTTGCTTGACAGACTTATATTTGGTCTCTTTTTAAAGCTAAAAAAATTTATGGTGCGCCAATGAAGCCTTCCGAATTATTTTGCTTTACAAAGCCCCAAAAATTTCGCTGCGTTATAACGACATGCAATAAATAATTCCAGTGGGCAAATGCGACAGTTATCGCGTAGGATGGAAATAATCCACCCGATGATTGGTTGAAGACAGGATAAGCACAGGACTCACAAACACGCACACGGCTGGTGGATTCTCTAAACTGTATCACGTGTTCGCTTGAAAACAAGGCATTCTCTATTCTGCATTACATCGTGGTTGCCTTACATTACTCTATGTTATATCGATTCGAGATCTTTTCTGCCCCTGGAACAATCGCGCACGGCTCTATTTGGCTGCCGCCTCGCGGTCTCGCATCTTCGTAAGGCTGCTCGTTGGCAGTTAAGAGTATGCATTTAATATATAGGGCTTCTGATATTTCGCGCGATCACGGACCCGCGAAATTCCCCCAAAAACGCGAAAAACCGCGAGATCCGCCAGAAATATTTCGAAATACATGTCGGAAAAACATATTTAATACTTATCTTGGCTACTAGAACTGTTTTATTCACCCCAAACGTCCAAATTTATCTTGAAACTTCGTCACTGCAACGAGTAAAACACGTGCCAAAACTACCATGCGTTTCTAGATGAACGTTTCGAAAAACTGGGCACTAACCATAACTTTAGCATTCGCTCATTTCTCGAGCGAACTGTTGTTGAAAGAACAAATGATTATCTCTGTGAAAAGAAAGTTAAACAACGCTGGTCATATCGACGCAAAATTGATCGATTTTAGCGAAATTTGCCAAAAAAATCCCGCGAAATCGGCTGTTTTTTACTGATTGTTTCTTGGTGAAGTTTCAACCCGAAATTTCCATGAAATGGGCCGATTTTTCTAAGAATTTGCCCCTAAAAATGCTTCGAAATTTGACTTTTTTCCGCTAAAATCCCGCGAAATCGGCCGATTTTTCCGCAAATTTGGACTTTTTTCGAGCAAAAGTCCCGAGAAATCGGCCGATTTTTCCTCGAATTTTGACTTTTTCCCCGCGAGAATCCCGCGAAATCGGCTGATTATTCCGCGAAATTTTGCTTTTTTTTCCTCGAAATATCAGAAGCCCTGACTATACTTCCAGAATGAAGTTGATTTTAAAAAAATGTTTTTTGGTGGTAATTGAATCTCATAGTTATACGTTGAAAGTCAACATTCTAGCATCCCTACATGTACACTGTAATAACGGAACATCCAACACTTTTTTTACTACTATACAGTTGCTCCAGAAGTAACAATTGATGGTGAGGCACAACAGCTTGTGGAGATAGGAAATGAAATACAACTGACTTGTCATTATAACACATCACCTTCAATATCAGAAGTGAGATGGGAAAAAGATGGAAATGTTATATCAAAGAATGGTTCTGTAGAAGCTGGAGCAAGAGGGGTTATTACTCATTTCAATGACAGCACAGTACAGTTAACTATCGTCTCAAGTAATTCATCTGATTATGGGGATTATACCTGTGTTGTTACAAACAGAATTGATAATTCATCTGCTACTGCAACAGTTATAATTCAAGGTTAGTTATAACAGTAAACTTAACAATAATCATAATTATTGTATAAAATTTTTTTGGTATTAATTAAATAATGACATCACCCAAATATTTGGAATTTACGTCCAGCTGTAATACTTCATTTTTATGTCAACTCTCCCAGATTATTTGAGGAGTCTCCTGGATACAGCACCAACTTCTTGGTCTCCCGCATACAGATCACCAAATTTCCTGGAGCTTTTTGGGCTTTTTTGTGCTTAAGTTTGAAATTTAGCCCATTTTATTTTATTTTTTTCAAAGTGCGATTTTTTTTATTTGTATATAGTATCGTTTCTAGGGCATTCTTAAGGTGCATTTATTTAGTCAATGGCAAAGATTATTTTATCATTACAATGATGATGGTACGTTCTTCAGGTTATTATGTCGAAAGCTATTCCCCTTAGGAGGCTGTGTCTATTGGGCGGGGAGGGGGGAGGGGGAGGGGAGAGAGTTGCATTGACACATTTTTGTGCACTTTGCTGAAGGAATTTTCACCTCCACTCCCTCCCATTTCCTGTATTCAGCACCTTTTGTTGTTGCATGGATCTGGCAGTGTTTTGATGTTCTGAATAGTTCTTGTTAAGTAACACTCGCACCAGTTTTCCCCTATTACGAAACTTTTTAACACTTCAAAGTTCCTATTTAATTTGGATTGCCGAAATGTAAGTGCTCAGGATCTCAGCATGGCACCATGGGTAAGTAAATCTACCCATCCCAGAGAATCTGGTAATCACGTGACCGTACACCGAAGGACCCTCCGTCCACACCACAGGTATACCAATGTAAAATAACTCGATCCACAGGTATGGCAACCCAAATGCAACTTGAGGTTATTTTGGCAGGAAATTGCATAGCCACTCACATCTTGTAAAGCAGAGACAACTAAAGAGTCAATAAAGATGAAAACGAAAAGTGGAAGTTGTTTCTGTATCCTTGTTGCCTAAAGTATTAAGCTTCAATTAATTGTCACGTCCACAAATTTGGCATATAGAGCAAGAGAAAGAAAAAGAAAAAGAGAGAGTAGGTGGCAGGCCAGCGAAGCTCAACAAGAAAAAGGGTGACAGAGATCTAGAGAGAGAGATAAGAAAAACAAAAGAGACATTTTTTTGTTTCAAGAGCAACATGAAAATTTTATAACAGCAGTGACAAAATTAGAAATACTATTGGCCACCAATGCAAAGTGAAAATGAGCGGCAGTGAAAAAAAGTAAAGAGAACATGTACGACATTTCCTCCAAAAAATGTGTAACTAAGAAGTTTTTGGAAGTTTCACGTTGTGGTCCTGCAAAACAACAAACTTTAGATTTTATTGAGAGGTTCACTTTTAGACTGGGTTCACTTTTAGACTGGGCTCAATCTATATATATATCTATATAAATATATAACCTATAACAAGCATCTTTTAGAAGACACTCCCTTCACAACTCAATAAATACAGTACCACAAGTGAAGAGTAAAACAATATGTTTTTCGTCTCTCACCTATATTTCGGTCGTGTTAAACGGCCTTCATCAGGGTGAATGGCCGTTACAAGCATCACACACCATTATAACATGATAACGAACAAATTTGAAAACTTGCACGCGCTACAAAGAAAGATAAACACGCGCGCGCTCTTACCGGACGCGAGACCTAGTCGACCTATTCTGGCAGTAAAAAAAGTCGCTTATATTCAAGCCCTGAGGCTGAATACAGTTCAACCTATAGGCCCATATATATATATATCTGTCTGGATTTGATAAAAGGTACCTCCAGAAATTTTTAGCAACAGTCTTATTTGAGGCTTGTTCAGTACTTGACCATTCGTTTTTTTTTTCTTGATGATCTTTTCAGGACAAAAATCCCCTTAAAAGCTGCAGTAGACCAAAAAACATGTGTTTAATATGCTGTTTACATTTTCCTCGCCCCCTTTGCAGCCCTCCCCTACCTATCATTTCCCATAATTCTCTCCTTGTCACAAAACACTATGACATTTGAAATCAGCATGTGTGGTGGAAGTTGTTTTCCGTGGTGGGTTAATTCTCTAGGTTTCTAGTTTTACAAGCTTTTCTAGACACAGGCCTGCCCAGAGGGAATAAACACAGATGGGACTCATAGGTCCCATGCAAGGTGCCATCCCTACCCAATCCGGAGAGTTTTCCGGAAGGCATCATTAAGCCTTATGAAGGAACAAGTCTCACGATTGGCAAAGTCTGCCGTTGTCCTATATGTTACTGTATTTCGTCTCATTTTGGCTAAGCGGGTGAAACACTGATCCCAGGCTTGAGACGGAAAGGCATCATATTGCGAGCTTTGATGTGGGCAGTGGTGAGTCTCTGGCCTCAAAAAGTAGCCTTTAGGAGTCAAAACTATTCTTCGAGAGCAAAATTGATGCTGATTTCTGACCAGGCCAGAGATTTAGTAAAAATTTGTTTTGAAGGCCGGCATCCATGTATCCCTTTCAAAACGGCTCGTCTACATCATTTCTGGAGGTACCTTTTATCCAATCCAGACAGATATATATAAATTAAAAGTAAATTGAAAAAAAAAAAAAAAATAGGTGTGCTTACTACCACAATTTACGTTTCCAGCTGACAAATTTTATCAACAAAAAATTGCAAAACCTAAAGTCTAAAAAGTTAAAATTTTAGATACAATTACTCTTGTCAATAAAGTAAATTTTCGACCGTTGTTTTCATTGATAACTGGTTGACGTTCTCAGTTTTCCCTCCACATCACGGCTAACTAAGTTGTAGGAAATCGAGTTGAAAATGGTTTTCTAGCAGATTGTTTGTCAGATATGATTATCGGCACTAAAGGGTCCAGAACTGTTGTCTAGATTCTGCCATCAGAAATCTATCTAGACTCTAGTTGTATCTAGTTACTCTACGCGCCTATTCACCTCATTTTTTCTTTTTTCAGTTTTGGAATATTGATTTGTTTCTGATTATAGTTGCGCCTCTGATTACGACACAACCTCAGAGTGGACCAGTAACTGAAGGCGATAATGTGACTTTATCTTGTAACGCCAGTGGAAATCCTGTACCGACAATATCATGGACTAGAGATGGATCCCTTGTCAGCAGCGGCGATCAAAGAATCAGTTTTGAAGCAGGAAATAGACGGTTGACTATAACAAATGTAAGCAGAGCAGACAGCGGAGAGTATCGATGTCTAGCAGACAACAGTGAAGGGAATGATACTTCCAATGCTACTACGCTAGATGTCCAGTGTAAGTACACATCCCTTATCAAGGACTTGACGAAACTACCTAAGACTGAGTTTCTTTCGGTTCAGCTCGAGTCGAGGCTTCTCGCCCGTTGACTTTAGGTCGCGTTCTCCTGACGTGACGCCACAATTCAAGTTTCCAGTTGACAAATTTTATCAACAAAAAATCGCAAAACCTAAAGTCTAATAACTTAAAATTTTAATTACAATTACTCGTGTCAATAAAGTAAAGTTTTGACTGTTGTTTTTCATTGATAACTGGTTGATGTTCTCAGTTTTCTCTCCACATCACGGCTAGCTAATTTGCAGGAAATCGAGTTAAAAATGGTTTTCTAGCAGATTGTTTGTCAGATATGATAATCTGCACTGAAGGGTCCAGAACTGTTGCCTAGTTTCTGCCATGAAAAATCTATCTAGACTCTAGTTGTATCTAATTACTTCACCTATTCACCTCATTTTTTCTTTTTTCTGTTTTTGAATATTGATTTGTTTCTGATTATAGTTGTGCCTCTGATTACGACACAACCTCAGAGTGGACCAGTAACTGAAGGCGATAATGTGACTTTATCTTGTAACGCCAGTGGAAATCCTGTACCGACAATAACATGGAGTAGAAATGGATCTTTATTAAATAGCAGTGTTCCCCGGATTAGTTTTGGAGCAGAGAGTAGAAAGTTGACGATAACGAGTATAAACAGAGCTGATAGCGGAGAATACCGATGTGTGGCGGACAACAATGAAGGGACTGATACTTCGAATGCTGCCACCATAGATGTCAAGTGTAAGTTTAAATTATCTGTCTGTTTTTCAATCAGTACAGGCCGAGTCTGAGTACACTCGAGTCTCATGGTTTTAGTGTGTATGTCCGGGCCGATTAATTTCCGTTGGACTAAATGACACTTTAGCAACAGAGAGGCGAATTAAACTTATAGCTACTATTAACAGCTTGAGGGACCTGAGCACCAAAAAGAACTTGCTAAGTGTATAGTGACTAAAAGCGTTTATTTGAAGGATATGTCCTACATTTTGTGGAACTTTGCTAAGGACTTGACCTGACGAAACTACCTAAGACCGATTCTTTCTGCTCGGCCCGAGCCGAGGCTTCTCGCCTGTTGAATTTAGGTTGCGTTCTCCTGACATGACGCCACAATTTAAGTTTCCAGCTGACAAATTTTATCAACAAAAAATTGCAAAACCTAAAGTCTAATAACTTAGAATTTTAGTTAAAATTACTCTTGTCAATAAAGTAAATTTTCGACCGTTGTTTTTCATTGATAACTGGTTGATGTTCCAATTGGTAGGAAATCGAGTTAAAAATGGTTTTCTAGCAGATTGTTTGTCAGATATGATCATCTGCACTGAAGGGTCCAGAACTGTTGTGTAGTTTTTGCCATCAGAAAGCTATCTATAGACGCTATACTACTTCACCTAGTTAAAGCAAGTATTTTTGAAAGCTTCACATGTCACATGCAAATTTCAAATATAATAACACTTGTAAATAAAATCAAACATGTCGCGGATTTTTTGTTATATAGGTGACTGCTTAACAGGGGCACCCAAATAACCGATTTGTTAACAGAGATACTCTGGCTGGTTTTGCTACCGCAAGGGAATCATTCATCATTCAGCAATGGGAATGACATCGAGACAAAAAATGGTTTGCTAGCAGACTGTGTTAGTCAAAGTTCATCGTCTGCGCATGCATAAGCGTGGTAGGCGGTGGCTAGATCTCGGATCCGTTTTCTGCCATTTTGTCAAATACAACCATTTCATTCTCCCATATGCAGAGTTGCTTCAAATTGTCTGTTTGTTTGTTTGTTTGTTGGTTGTTTTTGACTTGTTTGTTTTTTTGTTTAAAGTAAGAGCGGCACCTCAGATCACAACACAACCTCAAAGTCTCAGAAAAACTTCTAGCTGTCCTTTCATTCCTTATTGCTCTGGGTTTCATTAAGATATCTCATCATTGAAAGGACCATAGAAAACACACATGAGAAAAGGAGAGTCAGAAATAAGAGCCAACTTGTCTGTATCTATATCCGTCATCAGTTTTTCTTTAAGCACCCAAGCAGAATAACGCTTTCTTCAGTTCGAGCCTTGAAATAAAACGCGTTTTGAAATACTAGTGTTTTGGTGCTCGGTCCGCATTTGGCTTTCATTTTCAAAACACCCTTTCTAATACTCCAGCTACGCGCCTGGTTTTGTCCCACCAAGGAAAAGTTCCCGGCGCCGCCCCTATGGTCATCAAGACCTGAGATTCGAGGAAACAAAATAACTGTTTCCCAAGGGGCCAGTCGTTAAATGATTTGTCATATTGCTGGAAATTTTAAAGTTGAGCATTCATTAAACCTCGCTGTAACGATGGTCCTCGGTCAACATTCGCGGGTAACAGTAAGTCATAGAATTTGCAATGTTTCTTGATGCGTTGGCTGGAAACACTTTTATTGTTAGATGTCATGTCACCTCGAAAGTAACCTATGAGAGCTGGCGCTGTTGGGAAAAAAATTCTAGCTCATCTATATATAACTATAGTTGATGGTCATCATAACTAGAATAAATTCTCGTTAATCAATATATATTTTCCGTTTTTGTCGGTTTGTTCTACGATAAAAAAAAAAATTCGGTTTTGTTCGTCGGTTTCAACCTCAAAACGTTCAGGGTGTCTTGTAGGCCATCGTGTTCTTGGAAAATTATGGGTGCTTACCATTTGACAGAAAAATCCGGTTGGGGGGTCGAAAGCATATTGGTAAGCGATTTACCAGTTTACCGCAGAATTGCCTCATCCGTTACGGTTTGAATCCAAAAAGGGGCGAATATACTTGTGTAAGACAAAGACGGAGGGGGAGAATGTGACCTTCACTTGTAATGTAACTGGAAATTCTGAACCAAGATCGGTTCTGTTCTTACTGCGGGTTCAAGAATCAGTTTTTCGTCAGACAGCAAAAAGATCACCATTACAAATGTGATTAGAGTAGACAGCGGGAAATATACCTGTGAGGCTACTGGCGATGTGATGACAGTTCAGTCCAATTCTGCTACACTTAATGTACAAAGTAAGATTACCATTTTTATGATTTATTCAACATGCTTGATAGGATGAGATTAGATCACATGTAAAATTATGCTTCCCTAATGTAGATCGTGTGTCGCAGAATCGAATAATGACCCCGTCGGGTCTGTTGATTAGAAAGGGGCGTGTCCGTATTGGTTTTCTACGAGCGACTATCTTTCAATAAATAATAATATATTCCACTGTATCTGATTTCTTAATACAGACCAGCCTGAGTTCTCCCAACCTCCACAGAATCAGACAGTAAATGAAGGGTTGAATGTAGTGTTTACATGTGATGCAAATGGCAATCCTCCGCCAACATTCTCATGGACCATAGATGGATCTGCTGTAAATACCACTGCTAATCCAAGAATCAGTCTTACACAAGATAACAAACAACTGACAATAACGAGTGTGAACAGGACAGACAGTGGGGAATACAGATGTGTGGCTAGTAACATTGTTCAGACAGTTAACTCCACCGCTGCTTCGCTAACAGTTCAATGTAAGAAAATGTTCACTCATTTAGACCAACTGTGCAAAAAAAGAAGGAAGAAGAATAATCCAAAAGTCTGCTCCCTTCAAATCGGCACATTTATCCTTAGACCTCGTTCAGACGCCGAATCTTAAGAGGCGAACTTGCTTCTAATTATTTTGACCGGCTGAATTGAGTCAGACGCTGATCTTAATTCCAGCCGCACTAAATTCAAACGGAGAAAAATGCCCATTTCGAGGTCAAACGGCTTGAAAAATACGTTATAATTTACCCATTAGGTACGGTACTTGAAAAGTTCGGCGTCTGAATCAAAGCCTTCGAAAGTCGACCCATGGTGATTAGCCAAAATTCCCGGCCGTGCTAAGCGGGAAACAAGGTTGGGCCGTTTCACATTGAAATAGGCGTTCCTAATTGATTCAGACACTAAATTCTCATGTACTTTCCAATGTAAAGTAAAACCCCGCCTTACGGCCACCTCGGTAATACGGTCACCTTGGGGGGAATATCCATATTGGCTTTTCCAAATCCTCCCATGACACACCCCGTTTAAATAACCACCTGGTTAGTTCACTTGGGACAGTGCCAGTCTGCTGAGCGGGAGGTCACGGGTTCGAACCCCGGCCGGACCAACACTCAGGGTCTCTAAATAACTGAGAACAAAGTGCTGCGTTTCTAATGACATCTGCAAATGGTTAGACTTTCTAGTCTTCTCGGATAAGGAAGAAAAACCGTTGGACCCGTCTCACAGCACTTACACTTATGTGATTCTTCTGGGACGTAAAAGAACCCACACCACTGTTCGAAAAGAGTGGGGGACGTAGACCCCGGTGTAGTGGTCAACCTTCACTCATCACATCATTCACATCATGGGTTAGGTGGGTTCAGTAAGCTCACAAATGGACTGAGAGCGACTGCCAGTGGCGCCTTTGTATGCTGACGTCCCAGCTTGCTGTTCAAATGTTAAAATGTATTGTAAGAGGGCACGTCTGTTGTCCTCTTATCCACGACTCTCTTCATTTCCTAATACAGACCAGCCTGAGTTCTCCCAACCTCCACAGAATCAGACAGTAAATGAAGGGTTGAATGTAGCGTTTACATGTGATGCAAATGGCAATCCTCCGCCAACATTCTTATGGACCATAGATGGATCTGCTGTAAATACCACTGCTAATCCAAGAATCAGTCTTACACAAGATAACAAACAACTGACAATAACGAGTGTGAACAGGACAGACAGTGGGGAATACAGATGTGTGGCTAGCAACATTATTGAGACAGTTAACTCCACTGCTGCTTCGCTAACAGTTCAATGTAAGAAAATGTTCACTCATTTAGACCAACTGTGCAAAAAAGGAAGGAAAAAGAATAATCCAAAAGTCTGCTCCCCTCAAATCGGCACATTTATCCCTAGGCCCAGTTTAGACGCTGAACTTTAGACCTGCTGGATTGAGTCAGACGCTGATCTTAATTCCAGCCGCACTAAATTCAAACGGAGAAAAATGTTCATTTCGAGGCGAAATGGCTTAGAAAATACGCTATAATTTACGCATTAGGTACGGTACTTGAAAAGTTCGGCGTCTGAATCAAAGCCGTTCAAAAGTCGACCCATAGACGGAATTCCCGGCCGGGCTAAGCGGGAAGAACGGCTGAGCCGTTCCAAATTGAAACAGGCGTTTCTAATTGATTCAGACACCGAATTTTCATGTACTTTCCAATGTAAAGTGAAACCCTGCCTTACGGCCACCTCCGTAATACGGTTACCTTGGGGGGAATATCCATATTCCCTGGCTTTTTTCAAATCCTCCCATGATACACCCTGTTTGTCTCCCAACTTTTGCATACTGTAAGGTAGCGTTTCCAAATGCTCCTAGGAATATACAGTCGTTCCAGGGGCATTTAAAAACAATATTTTATGCAATACTTGGAAGACAAAGAGAATGTATTGTAATATTGGGGCTCGAAAACAAAGAATTTCCCTTTCCCCAATCGTCATATGAAGGTTAATATGATGAACAGATCTAAGCAAATCAAACTCAGGACAAGATCACTTCTTAACAATTCGGAATGTTCATCGGTCAGACAAAGGGCAATACAGGTGTGTGGCTAACAACAGCATCGGTTCTGCAACTTTCATGGCGGAGACTTTCTCAGTGCATTGTACGTACTACTTCTGTTTGAAGCTCTGCAAATTGATTTTAATCCTATATATTTAGACAGGGCTTTTTTTGCCTTCTGCGACCGGGAGGGGGGGGCTCCATAACTTCAAAACCGATCATGCTACGGCCACCAAAATAGCAAAGAATTAGGTACTCATCATTTCCAACTTCTGGGCATAACGCAAAATATGGAATTCCGAGAGAAATGAACTCTTTTGAAAATTAAACTCAGCATCTGGCATGTATTTTTTTTCTGAAACTACATTGAGGGAAAAAAGTGTTGAGGCACTTCCGCAAAGTGGCCCCGTTTTGCGTAATGGACATACCTATCCCTTTCCTCTGTCTACCTCAACCCCTCCCCCCCCCCCCCCCCCAAAGTCAATGTTGTATTTTGGACCCTCAAGTCTTTCTTTTACTTCAGACAACATTGATTCGGGGGCTGAGGGGATTTACGACGTTTAAAACAAATGAAATAAAAAATGAATTAAATGTTTCATAAAAGCATCCGTTTTAAATAAGTGTGTCAACTACTTTTGTCTCTGATTGTAATCCCTAAAAAGCCTGGATTACACTATTATTAATAAATTTGATAAAATATTGCTAAATTAAGTGTATTGCTATAATTGAATAGGTAAAACTAGAAATTAACTTAATAATTTGTCCTAGCTATAAGTAGGAACCCGGTCCCTTTCCTACAACAGCTAACGTATGATCACCCTGTTTTTCTCTAATACAGATCAACCTGAGTTTTCTTTGCATCCAAAAAATAAGACAAAGACAGCAGGCGATAACGTGACTTTCACTTGTAATGCAACTGGAAATCCTTCACCCACATTCCGATGGACCAAAAACGGTTCTGTTCTTACTGCGGGTTCAAGAATCAGTTTGTCATCAGGTGACAAACAGTTCACCATTACAAATGTGATCAGAGGAGACAGCGGGCAATATGTCTGTGAGGCTATTAACGATGTGACGACGGTTCAGTCCAATTCTGCTACACTAAATGTACAATGTAAGATTACCTTTACTTCTGTATCGCAACGTTCTTTATGGCTGGGGATGAAATCACATGCCGTTGGAAAAGTTGGCTTAGCTCTTGCTTTTATATCATCCTCAAACTCTTGTCACCTATTGATGAAAAAGGAAGAGAGGGGGTTTGGGGAAGAGCGTAGAGCATATCCTTGTTGGTTTTTGTTTTCAGTTATTGTTTTTTTTTTATTTGTTCATGATACACTCTGTTTGCCTCTCATTTTTTATAAGAAAATGTTTTCAAATGTTCTTGGGAATGTGACTTGAAGTCCTCTCAGGAGCATTTGAAAACAATAGTTTATGCCATATTTGGGAGACAAACAGAGTGCATTATGAGGGTTAGAAAATAGAGAATTTCCTGTTCTCCAAAGTCAAATGAATTCTTATGCCATAATTTGATAATTATTTGAAGTGACTAAGAGCAGTATTTACCATCTTGTGTCAGAGAATATTCCAAGGTGGATACTTTTTTCCTTTATCTTTGCCTAACATTTCATAACTAAAGATAGTGCAGCTGTTATTTCAAAACAAGCTCAAAACAGGAAAATATGCGAGAACTCTAGATCCATGGAACGAAATTGATTCAGTGCAATGCTTGCAAATTTTGCCCTTGCTTTGTCTGTTTGTTTGTTTGTGTTTTAACTACTCAGCTATTACTGGTATTCATGCAGCTACTCTGTGTCAGGAGAGAGTTCGCGCGGGCAATGATTGAATGCATGCTTGAATTTGTCATTCAAAAATTGTATTTGAGCAGGTGGATTGTACTTGTAAATGATTGTCTTCTTAAAGCGTTTTCAATTGGTCAAACGTCTTTTCGTTAATAATTGATGTTTTCTCTTTTTTCTTCCAGTTTTGCCTGGCGTCACCAATGATCCAGATGATACCGTGAAAATAGAGGGAGAGACCGCTAACTTTAACTGCACTGTAGATGGAAACCCTGAACCCAGCATTGACTGGACAAAAGATAACGTGACTGTTAACATCACAGCGGATCCAGACCTAAGCCAATCAAACTCAGGAAAAATTCACGTTTTAACGATACAGAATGTTCATCGGTCAGATGAAGGGCAATACAGATGTGTGGCAAACAACAGCATTGGTTCTGCAACTTCGGAGGCGGGGTCGCTCTCAGTGCATTGTAAGTTCCACTTGTTGCATCGACAATAATGTCCCAACCCATGTAAAGGAATCCGGATTCCGGAATCCGTGCCCCTGGGTTTCCGAGGATGGGCAATATACAGCTAAATCAAAAAGGTTGCTTTGGTCATTGGTATTTGGGCATATAGAACAATGCAATGATTATCTTGAGTAATCACCAAACAATACCTTCCCAATGCCCAATAGCACACGTTCAATATATTAGAATCATAACATGACCCCGAGGCCTCAGGGACACATTGCAAATTTTTCACGACTTTATTGTCTCGCAATTCCAAGAAGAGACTTGAGCACAAAGAAGATCAAACCAAATATAGAAAAATGACCAGAAAGCCTCGGATTCATGTTAGAATTAAAATATATCGAACGTGGGGCTATTCCTAATGCTCAAAGCAATCTTTATTGAGCCAACTATATAAATGCTAATGTGTTCAATACACTAACCATCTATACATAACTGAATGCAATAACGTTCCATATAAAGCAATAGCGGTATTAAGAACATAGACGATTTTTCCTGTTGTAAACCGGATCATAAGCCGGCTCGTGATACCTTATAATTAAAAAAGATGAAATACTCACGGCAATTAAATCCATAGAAGCCGGCAGAGAAAGAATAGGAATGGCACAATAAGTAGTAGTCGGACTTGTTACGTACAAAGAAGGCACAAGAAGGAAGGCGGAAACAATAGAGAGCTACAGACAGACAGACAGACAGACAGACAGACAGACAGACGGATGAAATCACGATTTTTTTTTTTCGTTTAAAGTGAGGACCATCTGGGACTCGGATTTTTTTTCCGAGTCCTCTTCAAAATTAATATCATGTTGTTGTTGTTTCATCTTTAATGTACTCAGTTTGGAGGTTGGTTGGCCGCATGTTGGATATGCTTAAGGTGACAGCGCGATGCTGTTAGTGAGTTCTTGTGTGCCAGTCATTACTTGGCTGTGTAGCCGCGTGATGCGGTTCCAGTCGAGACCCACAAATTGGCCCTCGCTCACCATAGAGTCTCCAGTAGCTCAAGTGGTTAGAGCATCCGACTAGATCACGGAGGGTCCTGGGTTCAAATCCCATCTGGGAGACTGGGACTCGGATTTTTTTTCCGAGTCCTCCTCAAAATTAATATCATGTTGTTGTTGTTTCATCTTTAATATACTCGAAGTGAGGACCATCTCGTTTATCCGTGAAAAACGACGTGAAATTACCCAATTTCACGTTATGTAGGACATGCGAAGAATTTTTCTGCCTTTTTATTTATTTTGAATGCGGTTTCTTGTAATTTAAACTCCAGGACAATTCGCGTACATCTGAGTCAAAACGTCAAATGGGTTGTGACATCGCCATGAAGTTTTTAAAGAACGCAAATACTTTTTACTAGTGATGTTTTCACTGACGTCGTCGTCGCTGCCGCGTAAAATCCCTATTGAGACGGATTATCCTACCCTTAATCCGTCTATAACGTCAAATCGGTCATTAAAGGATCTGTGTCACGAAATTAGCCAAATTAGGAAATTACAAAATGCCCGTTAAATTAGGAGAAACAAAAATAACCGCTTAAAACATTAAAGGCAGGTTAAAATATCACAACAGAAACAACATACTCCACGGGTAGGCAAAACTGAAGAAGATTGAAACGGATTGAAATTAGGGTTTTTGAAAACTGTTCAGCTTTACAGTCTATCAAAGATGATCCTGATCCCTGCTGCTTGCAACTTCAAAAATAGTGCTCAGGGGACATATTTATTTGCCTCGGATCTCTGATTTTGTCATTCACGTGTAATTTCTATGCAAGTTCCATAGCGACTGAAGCGATTAATTGGCAAAATTAAACAAAAGGAACTGTACTACCATGACACAGCCCCTTAACACCAAGGTGTGATAAGCAAAAGCTTTTTTTTTTTTTCGGTTTCCTTTAAAGTTATTACAAACTTTTCAAAGCTTCGACATCTCCTCAGCCCTTGTTAGGTATTGATTTTTTTAAATGGAAAAACCGGATGTAATAGAAGCAAAACTGATTTAATTTTTTTTTTCCAACGGAGATTAATTATTTTGAAAAAATGAATAAAGAATAAGAAGAAGAAAGGAAAAGCAAAAAAATGCCAAGTATAAAGAACCGATTCCGGTTCATTCCTGTTGTCTTTATTTGTAGTAGGTTGAAGACCGCGGAAGCCATCCTGTCCTTTCCCAGGCTGAAACTAACAGAAGCAAATTATTTACTTTTTGAATGATTGGTGAAAATTAAGAGCCTTTTTTTAGAACTAATTCATACGACACAATTCCCTTACCAAAAATGGTTTGAAAACTCCATTTTTAGAACTTCCGATCTGTTTTTGTGTGAAGAAAGGTTAATCCGGCTTTATAATGGTCGGGTCGTCACCTTGAATAAAAAGTTCATCGCGTGTTAGTTTCACGTCAAAACATGTAAAATAGTAAAATAATAAAACAGCATGATACTGAACCTTAGAAAAGTAAAACTATTGTTATTTTATTAAACATAACTTGAGTTGTTGATATATATATCATTGTTTTGAATTTTACCGTCTTTTAAAAAAGGAATGCGTGACATCAAGAACTTGTCTCGAACTATCTGTTCGTGATATTTCCTTGTGTGTTGCCCCGACAAGTTGAGCCGATTCATTCACTTTTTATCAATTGCATCCTTTCAAGAAATTTAGAAATGAACGTAAATAGTGTCGAAGTTACGAATTTTCGACAAATTTTAACATTGTTAAGGGCATTAATTATGGAAATGTGCGGTTTATTTAGAGTCGTGACCTCAAAAAGTACTTTGCAAATTTGGACTTTTTTCGAGCAAAAGTCCCGAGAAATCGGCCGATTTTTCCTCGAATTTTGACTTTTTCCCCGCGAGAATCCCGCGAAATCGGCTGATTATTCCGCGAAATTTTGCTTTTTTTTCCTCGAAATATCAGAAGCCCTGACTATACTTCCAGAATGAAGTTGATTTTAAAAAAATGTTTTTTGGTGGTAATTGAATCTCATAGTTATACGTTGAAAGTCAACATTCTAGCATCCCTACATGTGCACTGTAATAACGGAACATCCAACACTTTTTTTACTACTATACAGTTGCTCCAGAAGTAACAATTGATGGTGAGGCACAACAGCTTGTGGTGATAGGAAATGAAATACAACTGACTTGTCATTATAACACATCACCTTCAATATCAGAAGTGAGATGGGAAAAAGATGGAAATGTTATATCAAAGAATGGTTCTGTAGAAGCTGGAGCAAGAGGGGTTATTACTCATTTCAATGACAGCACAGTACAGTTAACTATCGTCTCAAGTAATTCATCTGATTCTGGGGATTATACCTGTGTTGTTACAAACAGAATTGATAATTCATCTGCTACTGCAACAGTTATAATTCAAGGTTAGTTATAACAGTAAACTTAACAATAATCATAATTATTGTATAAAATTTTTTTGGTATTAATTAAATAATGACATCACCCAAATATTTGGAATTTACGTCCAGCTGTAATACTTCATTTTTATGTCAACTCTCCCAGATTATTTGAGGAGTCTCCTGGATACAGCACCAACTTCTTGGTCTCCCGCATACAGATCACCAAATTTCCTGGAGCTTTTTGGGCTTTTTTGTGCTTAAGTTTGAAATTTAGCCCATTTTATTTTATTTTTTTCAAAGTGCGATTTTTTTATTTGTATATAGTATCGTTTCTAGGGCATTCTTAAGGTGCATTTATTTAGTCAATGGCAAAGATTATTTTATCATTACAATGATGATGGTACGTTCTTCAGGTTATTATGTCGAAAGCTATTCCCCTTAGGAGGCTGTGTCTATTGGGCGGGGAGGGGGGGGGGGGGGGAGGGGAGAGAGTTGCATTGACACATTTTTTTGCACTTTGCTGAAGGAATTTTTACCCCCACTCCCTCCCATTTCCTGTATTCAGCACCTTTTGTTGTTGCATGGATCTGGCAGTGTTTTGTTTTATTCAGTGTTCTGAATAGTTCTTGTTAAGTAACGCTCGCACCAGTTTTCCCCTATTATGAAACTTTTTAACACTTCAAAGTTCCTATTTAATTTGGATTGCCGAAATGTAAGTGCTCAGGATCTCAGCATGGCACCATGGGTAAGTAAATCTACCCATCCCAGGAATCTGGTAATCACGTGACCGTACACCGAAGGACCCTCCGTCCACACCACAGGTATACCAATGTAAAATAACTCGGTCCACAGGTATGGCAACCCAAATGCAACTTGAGGTTATTTTGGCAGGAAATTGCATAGCCACTCACATCTTGTAAAGCAGAGACAACTAAAGAGTCAATAAAGATGAAAACGGAAAGTGGAAATTGTTTCTGTATCCTTGTTGCCTAAAGTATTAAGCTTCAATTAATTGTCACGTCCACAAATTTGGCATATAGAGCAAGAGAAAGAAAAAGAAAAAGAGAGAGTAGGTGGCAGGCCAGCGAAGCTCAACAAGAAAAAGGGCGACAGAGATCTAGAGAGAGAGATAAGAAAAACAAAAGAGACTTTTTTTTGTTTGAAGAGCAACATGAAAATTTTATAGCAGCGGTGACAAAGTTAGAAATACTATTGGCCACCAATGCAAGGTGAAAATGAGCGGCAGTGAAAAAAAAGTAAAGAGAACATGTACGACATTTCCTCCAAAAAATGTGTAACTAAGAAGTTTTTGGAAGTTTCATGTTGTGGTCCTGCAAAACAACAAACTTTAGATTTTATTGAGAGGTTCACTTTTAGACTGGGCTCAATCTATATATATCTATATAAATATATACATTACCACAAGTGAAGAGTAAAACAATATGTTTTTCGTCTCTCACCTATATTTCGGCCGTGTTAAACGGCCTTCATCAGGGTGAATGGCCGTTACAAGCATCACACACCATTAAAACATGGTGACGAACAAATTTGAAAACTTGCACGCGCTACAAAGAAAGATAAACACGCGCGCGCTCTTACCGGACGCGAGACCTAGTCGACCTATTCTGGCTGTAAAAAAAGTCGCTTATATTCAAGCCCTCAGGCTGAATACAGTTCAACCTATAGGCCCACTGGCCTTCTTTATCCCGGAGAGCTGATTCTTCCCCGGACACTCTGTCAATTAACTGTATACTGACATCCTCAAGACCATGGTGTTCCGGGCCAAAAAAATGTCTAAACAAAAGATCATCCTTGTTTCTACCCTCAAAAGAAAGCCCTGAATGCGCTCTAAAACGGGCCTTATGATTGTTAAACCTAAGCCTAAATTTTGTTGTTGTTGACCCAACGTACTGCGCATGACAAACCTTACAGGACAGCAAGTAGACAATATTACTACTATTACAGTCCAGTTCGTAGTTAATTGTATAGCTCTTTCCAGTTCTGCAAGAGGTTAACCTTTCTCCCGGTTCCAGGTACTTACAGACCTGGCATCGTCTGTTACCACACACCACTGTCCCCTTGGAGCTCCGCTCCAGACGCGTTGACGACCTAAGTTTAGCGTGTACTAAGTAGTCCCCCAGGCTCTTGGGTCTTCGAAATGCCATGAAGGGTACGTCTTTGATGGATTTCCTGCATTTTTCTGAGTAATGCAAGAGCGGCTGAAGTTCTCGTAGGATACTACCAATGTTAGGAAGACTTGGATGGTATGTCACTACCATTGGCACTCTGTTAGTAGCATTCCTAGGGCGTGGTGACAATGTTTCCTCTCTTGTTTTCAATCTCGCTCTCCTAATTTGCTTCAAAACAAATGCTTTTTTATATCCCCTGGCTACAAGAAACCTACATAGATCAGCAGCCCTGTGATTAAACCAAATTTGTTCGTTACCATGTTTTAATGGTGTGTGATGCTTGTAACGGCCATTCACCCTGATGAAGGCCGTTTAACACGGCCGAAATATAGGTGAGAGACGAAAAACATATTGTTTTACTCTTCACTTGTGGTAATGTATTTATTGAGTTGTGAAGGGAGTGTCTTCTAAAAGATGCTTGTGATAGGTTATATAAATATATAATTATATATATATCTGTCTGGATTTGATAAAAGGTACCTCCAGAAATTTTTAGCAACAGTCCTATTTGAGGCTTGTTCAGTACTTGACCATTCGTTTTTTTTTTTCTTGATGATCTTTTCAGGACAAAAATCCCCTTAAAAGCTGCAGTAGACCAAAAAACATGTGTTTAATATGCTGTTTACATCTTCCTCGCCCCCTTTGCAGCTCTCCCCTACCTATCATTTCCCATAATTCTCTCCTTGTCACAAAACACTATGACATTTGAAATCAGCATGTGTGGTGGAAGTTGTTTTCCGTGGTGGGTTAATTCTCTAGGTTTCTAGTTTTACAAGCTTTTCTGGACACAGGCCTGCCCAGAGGGAATAAACACGGATGGGACTCATAGGTCCCATGCAAGGTGCCATCCCTACCCAATCCGGAGAGTTTTCCGGAAGGCATCATTAAGCCTTATGAAGGAACAAGTCTCACGATTGGCAAAGTCTGCCGTTGTCCTATATGTTACTGTATTTCGTCTCATTTTGGCTAAGCGGGTGAAACACTGATCCCAGGCTTGAGATGGAAAGGCATCATATTGCGAGCTTTGATGTGGGCAGTGGTGAGTCTCTGGCCTCAAAAAGTAGCCTTTAGGAGTCAAAACTATTCTTCGAGAGCAAAATTGATGCTGATTTCTGACCAGGCCAGAGATTTAGTAAAAATTTGTTTTGAAGGCCGGCATCCATGTATCCCTTTCAAAACGGCTCGTCTACATCATTTCTGGAGGTACCTTCTATCCAATCCAGACAGATATATATAAATTAAAAGTAAATTGAAAAAAAAAAAAAAAAAATAGGCGTGCTTACTGGTCTGAAATGAGCATGCGAAGTGCAGGCGTTCTACGTGACACAATTTTTGGAGAGACTGGAGCATATACTTCGACATTCTGCATACAATTCTTTGCCAACCGATTCACAGTTCGTTTGTCAACTTGTTTCTTGTGTTTTCGTTTTGTTTATAAATATGAAACAACAACAAAAGCTTATTTCATTTTGGCTCTGATAGAGTTGATGACTTAATGGTTGTCTGACTGCTAAACAGGAAGATCAATCTTGAGAAATTTGACTTTGCATGTACCTTGCAAACATGATTTAAACTGTTGCTATAGTTACTGGTGGCATTGGAAGCATGAAATTTAATTAAAAAATTGTTTGTGCATTTATTTGTCACCTTTTATTCAGAATTAGTCTGTCACTTTTTAGATAACATTTAAGCTTTACAATAACAATTTGACTGTTTATTGGAATAAAGAAACTAAAAATTCTGAAAAGCATTAAAGAACTATGATATACAGTTGGTGATATGTTGGGTGATATCAATAATATTGTTCCAAGTTTCAATAGCATAGCCTGACCCTGACCATAATTGAAATGACCCAATTTATAATGCCATTTGGGACATATGCCCATCTTTGACTAATTAGGTGTAACTGTTTTGCATGAAATCTTTTCCAATCAGTCTGTACATTAATGGTGATTGTAATGTACCGACTCTACATTACAATCACCACTAAGCTACTGATAAGAGAATCTGACTCCACTCTGCAGTGCTCAATACATGTAAATACTGTACTTTTAAATTTATGTTAGCTCCCCAGGATATTACCATGGAGTCTCTCAGTTACGACAACCAGCCTTCCAGCCTTCCATACAGGTCACCAAATCTCCTAGATAAAATTGACTTTTGAGCTTTTCTGCGCTTTAGGTTGGAATTTAGCCTCCTTGTTTTGCAAAGCTCAAAACATTCTTTTGGTATGGTTTCTGGGGCATTTTTAAAATGTTTGTACAACTGGCAAAGGTTATTTTACAAAGTGAATGCTGGTGGTCTGTATTTCATGTAGGCCTTAAATGCCCTTATAGCGACACCCATGCTAGAATTGAGATTCGGTTGATTTGTATGGGAGTGACATTGATTTTTTCCTGGGTTGGAGGGAGGGGGTAATGCCTATGAGATAGTGCCTAGATTTCACATCTTCAGAGGCTGGCATGTTCTGTTGTAAGTATCTGCATCTAGGTTAGTGTTATTTTAATGTGCTGAGCACTTCAATTATTATAATAGGTGTGGGAGAGTTGGTTAATTGTTAACAAAAAAGCTGCTGTACTGTATTTTTTTTCTTTTTGTAGTGGTTCCAAGCCCACCAGAGAATGTGACAGTTATCTCTAAGACCTCACGAGTTGTGAATATCTCCTGGACACCTGGCTTCAATGGCAACAGTGATATTCTTAACTACACTGTAGAGATCAGTACAGATAATCAGGGATTTGCAGAGGCTAGATGCTCAGGGCTGTCAAGTATTGGCTGTGTGGTATCAAGCTCCTTCACAGGTGCTTCTCTTGTAGATCTTCAACCTGGACAGACATATTACATACGGGTGTTTGCTAATAGCGAAGTTGGTTCCAGTGCTGTAAGCTCAGTAATCACCACAACCACAGATGAAGAAGGTATGCTTGTTACATAAATTTTTTGTTGCTTCTCTAGCATGAAAACACACCCAGCATTGTACGAAGCCACCACTGGTTTCCTTCAAAATGACTGCAGAAATTCTATACTGATGACCCAGATCTGGGTATTACTTCTGATTGGTTGTGTCCTGAGGGAATTTGCTTCAGCCAATTGCTGAAGCACTACCCAGATCTGGATAGTGACATGTCATTAGTATGGAGTTTCTGTGCTTGTTACTCAGAAATTTCTGCTGAGAAAACAGTGGCAGGTGTCACAGCATATTGGCTGTTTTTTTCAGGCTACTACTTATGAGGTTTCTGTAAATTAAGTTTTCTTGTTGTACATATTTAATTTTTTTGCATTTTTTAAGTATGTCTTAAAGATAGATGTAAATGGTTCTTAATGTACTGAACACTCATAGATCTATTAAGTTATGGCCACCACCTGAGTGCATTATAGTTCTTTAAAGATTTTGCAGTAGTGTGTATGAGTCAAAGTGTTCATTTTGTGTTTCTTTGTGATACAGTGTAGAGTCTCTGGCACAATTTAGATGATCTGTCCAATCATTGTGTTAATTATGAGCTAATTTGAATAGGACATTGTTTGATGTCCAACTGCTATTTGTTGCTTTTATACATTTAGGCTACTCCCTAAGGTCATGTAACATGTAACTCTTGACAAAACCATGTGTAAACTCTCTGTTTACAAAAACCGTTCCAGCAGCCAGCTACAATTATGGACACTTTTTCTGCTTCCTGAGAGATGTTTACAAGGGCTTTCACTTTACGCAGTGTTTTCTATTTCAGTGTATTTGCTATGATTGTTTTTTTGAAACGTTGTTGGTGTTTTGGTTATTGTAGTACCAAATGCCCCCCCAGCTAATGTCACAGGAAACAATGTAACCTCTACCAGCATTTTTGTACAGTGGCATGACGTCCCAGCAGACAATCAAAATGGTATTATAGTGAACTATACAGTCACCTACACAGAGGTGCCCAGTGGTAATCCAGGAACGAAGATAGTGATTGCTCCAAGAACAAATGCTACATTGGCTGGATTGAAGAAATACACCAACTACAGCATTACAGTGTTTGCATCTACTGCTAAAGGAGGTGGCAGCAGAAGTGATCCCATTATTGTCATCACAGATGCAGACAGTAAGTATATTAAGTCAAGCCCTGAATTTTTTTGTCACCTGAATGTAGATCAGCGCTGACAAAGTGGCTTATTTTTGCGTTTTTTTTTTTTTTTTCATTCTCAAGTGCAAAGCACTCCCAAATCACACATGTACGTTTCACGTAAAGCTGGTCGGTTTAGCTCAACCGATTGTCCCGCAGTTTCTGTATGTCTGTCCCATTTTTCGCACCCACCATAATCCTGCATGCATGTATTATTGCTCAGCATTTCAATGGAAAAAAAAGCAATTCATCCCTTAAATCCAAACAGTATTTATTACTCTAACACTCCCTATATTTATATATCTTTCTTTAGTTGACTTGGTTTTGGGTATTCCCATCCTTGTCCCCATAGGGCATTGCACACTACCAAGTCAACTAACCAGGAGAAACCTGACCTCTCAAACACTCGACAGGGAAGGGAAAGGGAAAGGGAACTTCGGTAGTGTGAGCGGTATCGCGCTCAAATTCCCGTCCCATTCACTTCCGAACGCCTGCCATGCAGGCTAATACTATACTACCACAGTACTTACATACTAACTTGATACACAAGAAACCAGATCTTTCAGCTCCTACTTATACCTTAACTGGTCCCAATATCTATAATAAAGCCCAGATCCGCAGCAAAAATTACGTTCGTTTGACTGAAAACATATCCCACTATTAATGAGTCTTGCCATTTTTAACTTGAGGATACACCACAGTTTTATTGCTTAACTCTTGGTATAACGAACAAAATAAGCGGCATCTTTGAACGCTTAAACGGCACTGCTACTAATAATAATAACAATAACTATACTAATAATATTAATAATAATAATAATAATAATAATAATAATAATATTAACAATAATAATCATAATAATAATATTAATGTTTATTTCTTTCGTTTCATTATCGAATTCCTCTTTTAGACGCTTTTTCAGTTGCATGTCACTTTAAATTCCTTTTTCTCCAACTCTTCCAGCGCTAACGGAAAGCTGTATAGCCTCGCCACCCGAAATAAGTTCGTTCAATCCATCATTTTCTGGGTTCTACAATCCGTCTAAATAAAAGCACGTTATAAAAGATTTAAACGTTAAAAAAAAAAACAAACAAACAAAACAGTAAACCTCTTTCAGAGCCAACAGCTTTTCCAGATGGTGTCCAGGGACGAAATCTGAGTTCTGCCAGCATTTTGGTGGAATGTGGCTACGTTCCAGAAGCTGGAAGAAATGGTCTTATACTCAGTTACACAGTTTCTTACCAAGAGTCTAGTGATGGTATTCGTCAAACCAAGGAAGTGAATGCTCCAACAAGGCAAGCAACCTTGTTAAGGCTCAAAGAGTTTACAACCTACAACATTGAAGTGTCTGCTGCTACATCAAAATGGCATACACACGATCGCTATATGGTACAAGTTGTTTTTTTGTTCGTAATTGCAGTTGTTTTTTTAGCACTTTTCCGTACGACAGTACGTATGGTTTGCTTTGATGTTTTCTTCTAACTCCTCCGTACATGTACGTCAGTTCGCTCTTGGCCTTAGTGGTCGTGTTTACTTACGGTACCGATTGTGAAGTTATGAATATATGAAAATCTTATGTGTGAACTTCGGAGTGAAGAACTATATGAAGGAAGATCACCGCAGTTATAGCGGAGCTCCACCCGCGCGCGAAGCGCGCGTGGACGGAGCCCCATAGCTAAGGAAATGTGGTAATCTACCCATCCGAGAAAATTTGGTAATCACGTGACCGTACGACCGTTCGTCCGCACCGCAGGGAAACCAATGTTTACTCACACTTTCTTGCTAGTTTGGGAGCCCAATAGAAAACTAATTGCACATCAGTGTTGTGATCCATTGACAGCTGTCAAAACAAGATGTCCGCTGACCAGTATCACCTGACCGTAGCGCGGGCTCAAGTGTCGACCCATCGAGGTCGAGTACTTTTTTGAAGTTATCCGCTGACAAATTACTAGTTTCAAATGATCGAGGGCTCAAGTTTATTTTTTCCAATGATTCATATGAAACATGTTGTGTTTATGTCATTATGGCCCCGCACTGTCAAGATTTTGATTTCAAACTGACCTCGGACGCGAAAATTCCGCCACTTTTTTAAAAATAAAGGCGGGGAAGACCTTTTCTTACCATGGTCACGCGTTGGTCACGCTCTACGTCCAATTTTTGTACTCTGATTGGTCAAAATTTGACAGGTGTGTTCATGCGGAAAATTTATGCAGCACCTTGAAAGTTGCTTACCTTGACAGCCAAAGCTGAGAGAGTTTTGTGTCAACTTGTGATGTTTTTAATTGTCTTTTTCCACTGGATGTACAAAATGAAATACAGCTGCTATCAAGAGTCTTCTGTTATCCATGGCTGGTTTGTTTATTGGGTTTTAGGTTAAGAAATATGTCGCTTGTCAAAATTGGGTAATCCGATTTCGGATGGCATCGTTTTCGTCTTTCACCTTGCTCAAAGCGTAAGAGGGTTAAAAAGTCTCAAGCAACTATGGCCTTCCTTGATATCTTTCAGGAACTGAATCTCGAATGGCAAGCCTAAGTAATTGTTGTATTTGATGTTTGTTTTTGTCATATATAATTTCATGAAGTCGAGCACAGTTTATGCGGCAAGTTTTTGCACGTTTGTTTAAGATTTGAGTCAATGATCTGATCTAGTATCAGGTTTGAGATAAGATTACAGAACTTTAAAAGGCCTTCAGATATATTTTCTCACGGCAAATAGAAAAAAAACCTTCCGAAGAATATTTAGTTATAAATTTGGCTATAGAAAGAAAACTTTGAGTGATTTTCTTGCTTCGAGGAGTTCATCTTTGAAAAAAAAAAAAAAAACACCGGGAGGCCGGCTGAAAGTAAAACAAAATAAACTTAAGCTTAAGCTTTAAGCTTAAACGGCTCAGGATTTTTAGAGGCACTTTAATACTTGTCTTCGTCAATGAAAATTGTTGTCTCTATAAGTGTTTTACCGAATTGTATTTCTTTTATTGATTGTTAGTAGTCTCCCTTACAATTTTAATCGCTTGTCCGTGGTGTTTGTTTTCATTGTTCATGAACATCGCTTGCAGGAGTACTTAGAAATGTCGCGCCTATCAAACGCTTTATAAGATTACACACCGTTATAACTCGAACCATTAACTAACAAAAAATAATGATAACAAATTCGTTATTATGTTGAAGCGTATCTCCATTAAAGTTCATTCAAACACTCGACCACACTGACAGCTCGCACTAAAAATGACAACCGGCTGGCCGTATGGGTGATTTTGGAAATGTTTTGAACGGTTTCGCTAAAAGCCCACGATTGATCGTCCTGGACATTGAAAAATTGTGAAATGCCGTATTCTGTCCGAGGTCTGTACGATAAAAAGTACTGTTTCACCTCAGATGTGATTTATAAGTAATGGTAACAGGACTCAGTGGAGTCCAATTCGGTCTGTAATCATACGAGTGATTAACAAAATCGGACGACCGCGTAGCGGGAGTCCGATTTGTTTAATCATGAGTATGATTACAGACCAAATTAGACGACACGAAGTTCTGTTACCAATTAATCATAACTTTAACAAAATTTGTGATATATAGGGCTCTTTTTAAATCAAAACACAAGAAAATTCCAAGATTTTTTCGCTAGCAATGAAAAAAAAAAGCCATTTAAGCGCGCGCGTGATGGCGCGTACTGTCCTATTAAACTGTCCTATTAAGGCTGAAATCAGGGCAGTTGAGAACCAATCAGATTTGAGAATTTTGTTATAGTTATGATTAAAAGTATAAAGGGTTGGTTTACACCTTGCGCCCTCAGATTTGTTGGCAAGAATTTGTAAAGTAAACCTGTCGAACGCAAAAAAATGCGGCCTGATTTGCTTTCCAAGAATTTGTTTTCGAGGCCTAATCTACCGTGATCAAGAGCCATTATGGCTCTTGAAAGTGATAGAAGATGTTTGCTATTTTTTAGGTGTACATACATGTATATTTAGGCTATCAACTCGATGTAAGATGTTTCACTCTAAAATAACTTATCCTTTCCCTCAAAAGTCACATGAATGTGCCCTTAAGTTAACTGATTTGTGGATTACAAGTTTATTGTTTGAATTAAAATATAATCATAACTATAACAAAATTGTCAAATCTGATTGGCTCTCAACTGCCCTGATTTCAGCCTTAATTGGACAGTTTAACAGGACAGTATGCGTCATGCCTAAGTAATTGGACAGTACGCGCCATCACGCGAGCGCTTAAATGGCTTTTTTTTTTTCACTATATTAAAGATGAAACAACAAAATGATAGCAAAACAAAATTTCGAATTTCTTGTGTTTTGGTTTAAAAAATAGCCTATTGTATCACAAATTTTGTTAAAGTTATGATTAATTGGTAACAGAACTTCGTGTCGTCCAATTCAGTCTGTAATCATACTCGTGATTAAACAAATCGGACTCCCGCTACGCGGTCGTCCGATTTTGTTAATCACTCGTATGATTACAGACCGAATTGGACTCCACTCAGTCCTGTTACCACTACTAATTTATTAATGGGAGCTTCGCTTTTAGCCCTGGCTAAATCTATATATTATATGCAACTTTTGTAGTTGCGAAATGAAAGCCTGAAAAAAAATTCGAACCCTTGACCTCTGCGATAATCGTGCAGCGCTCTTCCAATTGAGCTAACAAGCCAGCTGGGAGAAGGTCGTTGAATTGGTTCGTTATAAACCTGTGAAAGGATGGTGATAAAGTTATGAATATATGAAAACCATATATATGAACCGCGGGGTGAGGAACTATATGAAGGAAGATCATCGCATACGCAAGGTTTGTACGAATCCCGTACAACCCTGAATATTTTTCAGGCTTTCATTTCGCAACTGCTAAAGTTGCGTATATAATTACGGTACCGAGTGTATAGCCCAGTTGTCCTTCTTACTCGTGATTTGCCGTGTGGAGTTAGTTCATTTTACAGTATTGGTCATGTTACTTTAGAATATTTGACAGGCTAAATATGGTTCATGTCCGAGGAAAACTACCTTAGACCGGAAAGCGTGAACGGCTCCAACCTACGTAAGTAGGGGCATCAAGGGAGTTTTTATGCAAATATGCTGAAGAGGTCGCGTTCGTCTGAATCCGTGAGATCACGCGTGGGAATCACGTGAAGGGTTCGGAAGATTGTCGGAAGAATTCGGGGAGCGTCTGGACATCATCGGAAAGTGCTTGTGTGGGATAGCACGGAGAGGAGTGTCACGTGATCGTGGGGTCACGCGTGGGATTCTTGGAAAGAAGAAAAAACCATTCTTGGAAATACATGCAGTCAAAGTCATTTATTCATAAACACGGAAAAGCCTGTGTGCAACTGGGACGTAGAGAAAACACAACTAGTTTTTAGCCCAAAAAAACAACTTTTTTTCAATAGTCAACAGTTTTTTTTGCCTTCCAGACAAGATCACTCATCTAGTTCCATAAAGTGTTCCACGTTCCATGTTTACAATCATAATAGCCATACAGATAGGTCTTGAACGTGTCGGGGTCGACCACGCGTTTATTAAAGACAAAAAAGTGTGAAAGTCATACTTCTTCGCATCGCGTTCAATTTGATACGTTTTGGGTACCCTGGTTTCACGGGGTTGATCCAATGGCTCTTGCACTTCCGCTAACACATTTTGTTTTACATTTATGACTTCATAATTCAAACGTTGATGAGGATCACTGTTTAGTGAAAATCAACGGACTTTGCAGCATACATTTTCTTGATGTGCCTTGTAGCTGTATTTCTTGTGGCCCGATACAAATTCTTCAATGTAATCGTTTTCACCCAGTTCATCCTTAAACTGGCCTAAAAAATTGTCCGAGAGGTGGATTCTGATACCCAGTATGACCACCGAATCGTATCGAAATAGGCAAAGGCAACGGTTCTGTAGCAATTCTAAGGTTTCATAGAGCTGTAACCTGGCTCAGCAGGTGGTGAAAGAGGCCAAAAAATAGTAGATCATCTTCAACTGCTTTCTTGTAGTAGACTTCAACCAAATCGTCCGTGACGACACAAATCGACCGAGCATCCATCTTGTCCAAGCCAAGAAACTCATGAGTTTATGATGCTCGGTAAAATCTTGCACTTGGGTCTTGTTTGGCTGCTTCCCCATCTTCCCCTAACGTGTGGGGTTAGGCATGCATTAATAATAATATAAAACATTTGTGTAGCGTATATACAGCAGTTCTATGCACTTTACACGATATTCACACGATCATAAAAAAATATAATTTAATTTTTGAAGCCACATTTAAAAATATATGTCTCAAGCTTTGACTAAAAAGTTGAAGGATTTTCACTAGATCTAATGTCATCAGGTAACTGATTCCATAGCTCAGAGGCAGACATGGCGAAAGCCCTTGCACCATAGGTCTTCGTGTTACTTTGAAGGTGAAAAGAAAAAAATTAAATTTAAGGCTTTGTTCTTATCGCGCTTTGTTTTATTCACAAAGAAATAAATATATTTTTTTTAACTGCATGTCACATCGAATTATGCTGTAAGGCAAACAAATGAATGATGAAGGCTTTAGTACTCTTTAGCTAATGCTGTTATGGTAATTTAAGTGATTGTCTTAATCCTAAGAATCTTAAAATCATGAAAAAGTGAAAATTAAAACTAGAGGAACAGTATTAATCCCCTGCCTTTTCCTGGGATTTTAGGAGAGGTTAACGCCTGGCAAGAGCGAACCCTGGTAACCGAACAAAAAGCCAAACAGATTTTGATAAATTCATCGGTTATACGCCTACTTATCAAACACTATCCTTCTCACTGTTGGGTACGTTGCTAGATTATAAAAAGGCAATAGACAGACGTTATTTAGTCATTGGTATTTAAACTATGGGCAATGCTGCAAGTCGTCTGTGCGGAGATTCTGCACCGACCTTTTCTTTAAGTGACGTCTATGAGAGAATGCGATGTTTGGTTGCATGTTGTGGTAGTGAAGTGCACATCGAATTAAGAGATGAAACCGATAACAACGATGAGCAAAACGCAAAAGACCCACAGGGTGTTTCAAAAGTTCGTTGCGATTGTAAAATAATTTTATTTCGGGCAGAGCATTTAATGTTTCTTCAGGCAAACGTAAACTGATTCAGGTATGAAATTTATCTAACTAACCGTTCAAAGCAATTTTAAGCTAGAATTTGAACAAAATATTATACTTTTAAAATTTTTGCCCCAAATGTACACGTACCTGAGTCTTTTCCCACCGTATTTTTCCTGCCCATTTTGTAGGGTTTCTATTTTCGTATTTTTGTCGTTTTCTTTTGTTTTCACGAAACTGGAGGCCTACACTGTTTGTACTAGAGCTCAGGCATCTATTTTTACGGTATTCTGGCCATTCAGTCAAAGAAATTGCCAAATTGTTGAAGAAGTCTGAACGATGAGTGGACAAGTGGTCAAAAGTAAAGACCTAAGAAGAACCTTAGAAGACAAACCAAGGAGTGAATGGCCGTTTTTTTTAACATAGTGTGTGAGAAATGTTATCGAAAAAGCTGTAAGTATATGCGTAATAAACCATCAAGACAGGTAAAAAATAAAACTTCAATTTCACAATATCAAAGCTTCTAGCATAACGGTATGGAGATATGTGGTGGTGGTGCACACTTCATGGTGGCATGGTATCAGAAGAATTTGCAAACTTTATACCAAAGGACAACCGGCTGGCAAACTCACGTGACGTGAATCCTCTAGAGACCATCTGGATTATCGTTGGTGAGACAAGATACAAAGATCGAGCCCCTCCAAAAATGTGAGTTTAGACACGCTTTGGGAGCTCGTACATTCTATACCTCACCACTTAAAAGATGTCAGAAATGATAAAGGAAGACATTCTGGTTACTAATATTTCAGTTAGTCAATGTTAAATGGATAATGACTAATATACTTATTTTTACAAAAAGTATTATCAATAATCAGATGAAATTTAAGCGAAGAAAAAATCGGAACGAAGTTTTGAAACACCCTGTACAATCAGATGAACCCAGCCTAGTCCCTGGACTCTACCGTGAGCTGTGGCGTCACCGGGAGATACTCGCCTAAGATGAACCAGCCCGTCAGCATTAGGGGGTGTGAACAAATTGTCTCCTGCCGCACTTCGTTATGGATAAAAATTCTCTCAAGTACTCCGTTGGCTCCAGCAACAACCGGGTTATACCCTACACCGACCTGCGAGAAAACATTTTCGTTACAACAGAGTAGTTGTAACTGATATTGATTCTCAGTGGCAGAGAAATTTAGTGGACATGAAAAGTCTGAGTCGATGGAATCGTAACTAGCCTGTGTACAGACCCCCTCTCCCCTCAGGGAAAATAGGAGAAAGTGGGGCGTCTGTGATTTACCGTTGCTAATCGTGTATGGAGGCCACGTGATTTTTCCCGGAATGTGTGGAAAACGATATGATTGGCTGTTACTCGTAGATCACTACATCATGTTATAACGAATTTTGATTGGCCTTAGGGCCTGTCTTCAAAACATAGCAGGAACTTGTAGTCAATTAGAAAATCATTTTATTCACGCACAACTACACCCATCTAGCTTTTGAGATCCAGGGATTTCGTATAAAAGAAAATATACTGAAATATTTATTGAATCGTTCTTTAGCCGCACTCAGAAAGTTTAAGGCTCAGAGAAAAACCGGCATCCGAGATCAAATCTTGTCACAAACACCTACAGAAACAAGACCACAGGAAATAATAACTCAATATGCATGAGACATACCACCCTCATGACCTGTAATTGGAAGAATCAAATGCAGAAAATACACTACGATACATAACCTACGCGGTAGAAAGAAAAGAAGGAAAACTTATGTTGATCAAGGAAACGCTAAGGTCACGTTTCACAATATCACGACACGAGCTTATGATTCGCGTGTGACCTGTCGACACTTCCCTACAACACTTTATTTCAAACTAAGGACTTTCCGTATTGAGTGGGAAGGCTTGCATAAGATAATGGATCTTTTCCTTCAGTTCCCCAGTCATGTCCAATACTGTCGACAAGATACAAGTGGAAAAAAACTTATCACAACTTGCACGAGCGGACAAGTTGTCGTGACTCGACATACAGAGTTGTCGAGTGAAAAATGAATCTCATTAGTTGACTAGGGACGTCATGTAAGTTGTCGAGTCGTACGAGTATACAAGTTGTCTCGACTCGACATACAGAGTTGTCAGGTGGAAAATAAGTCTCATTAGTTCGGTAAAACAAAGATCCGACATAAGCCTCGCGAAGGAACAAGAGCGCTACACTTTGTATTTGCCTCGTTCTTTAAGCAAAAATTCGACATAAGTCACGCAAAGGAACAAGCGCCCTACACACTGTGTATGCCTCGTTCTTTAAGCAAAGATCTGGCACAACTCACGCGAAGGAACAAGCGCACTACACACTGTGTATGCCTCGTTCTTTAAGCAAAAATCCGATAAAGGTCATACGAAGGAACAAGCGCGCTACACACTATGTATGCCTCGTTCTTTAAGCAAAGATCCGACATAACTCACGCGAAGGAACAAGCGCCCTACACACTGGGTATGCCTTGTTCTTTAAGCAAATATCCGACATAAGTCATGCAAAGGAACAAGCGCTCTGCACACTGTGTATGCCTCGTTTTTGAAATGACGTCACTCGGCTTTCTACAATGTCAAATAAATGTACATACATAAGTTTTTCCTTATGTTTTTACTCACGTTTTGGAGACACGTTTAGATGATTAAATGGTACCACTTTTTTCCAAGTGATTTTCGAGGCTTTTGTTGCAAAATTAGATGAATTCTGGTGTTTGTTGCCATGGAACATAGAAAAGTAGCCCTTTGAACCAGAGGGTCGATATTAACTAAAGTAATAAAGATGAATTGTTTGAAAAAACTGTTAAATGATAGTTCTAGATGACAACTGGATACTAGTTTGACTTAGGTGTTATAGCTACCTATGAGGCTGCTACAATATGACATTACCTTTTTGGCGGCCATATTGGATCCGCCATCTTTGATTTTCAAACATGCCAATTTTTTCCCCTGAAGTGCCCCAAAACGATCAAAACTGGAAGGAACATGCAAAATCCTCATAGTTTAAGCTGTGAAAGAAGCTTCTCCCAAAACTATAAACTAAAAAACCATAGTTGCAAACTCTTCCGGCAAAAGCACCGATTGTGGTTTTTCTGCGAAGCCATACTTTTTGGATGTCCGAAGGTGACATGCAAAATGTTATAATTCCTCTTACAATGACCATTTGTTTTTATGTATTTTGGGTGCACATTTAGCAAGTCATATGTTTAAATGTAGCAACAAATAGCAATGACTGTATTCTTCTGTGGGCAATAAATCATGTCGACAGCCAAGGGAAATATGCTGAGAAACAGAAACAGACCACATATTCTAGTCCTCGTCACTCTCGTCATCATCAGCATCGACGTCTACTGTGACAGCTTGTTCTTCTCGCCTGTTATCACACTCGGAGATCCGGCACATGTCTGTGCACTTAAGACCATTTGCAAGGTAGCTGCAGTTCGGGAGCCTACAAGATCTTGTGCAAGAACAAGAGAGTAGCTCTAAAACTGTTGCAGGAGCTGGCTGACCAATCATCCAATCAATCCCTAAATTGTTCTCATCCTGAATCCAGCCATGTCTTAAGGGATTCGGAATTTCAGGGCAGTTCTCAAGACTCCGCCTCCAGATTCCTGTTTGATAGTTTGCTCGACACGCATGTCAAACAGGCAATCAGCGCAAGGTGGTAGTTGGTCGGACTCCATGTTACCTCTCATTGAACTCTCTATATCTTAGCTCATTGATGCTGTTTGTCTCTGGGCGGGAACTGTACATACGACAGGTGAAATTCTGAAGCATCTGAAATAGATCATCTGAGAGTTCCCATTCCACTCCTAAGAGGTCAAACATTTCCTGAAAGGATCTCTGGTCTTTGACGATTCGAAGTGCACCAATCTTACCCTGCCCAGCAAAAGCACTCACGGTGTCGCAAATAAGCGTGCATGCCAAGGAGACTGCTGCACAAGTTTTGACCTAGGGCTTGCACTATACTCGTGATGCTGATGTATCTAACTCTTGTTTGTGTTCCACACTTGAATGACAAACAAAGAATGAAGACATCTGTATATTCTGATGCCACGATCAATGTGCTGTAATCCGATCTGCCTGCGTGAGAGAGATGAAGAAGAATCCTTGTATCAGCTTCTTCTTGTGTTGAGTTAAGTTCGTCAACAGTAAAGGCAGCCTCTGGTGAGATTTGGTGACACTCTTCTTCACAGGCTACAAATAGGACCTTGTCTGTGAGCTTTCTTCTATACTTGTCTTGTTTCCATTCTTTGGTCACAAATATTGTTAAGGCTTTCTTATTCTGTGGATTCAGTTTCTCCACTGCTGCACCTTATGGTTGGGTTGGAGATTTCTAAATTCATTTCCATACTCAGTCCCTCAATGCTCTCTTTCTGTATTCTTAATTGAATTCTCTCTATACACATTGAAGATAACGTCAATTTTCTTCGAGGACGCACCCTCATGTAGAAACATTCCAAACAAGGAGTCAGCGACATCTGAAACTTCTTATGGTCACCTTTCAACCTTTGCACTAGTACTATGCCATCTATGATGCATACAGATGGCTGGGGAATTTCCTCCGCAGCAGGTACATTCTTTTGCAGCTCCTTCGCTAAAACCTGTTGCTTTGCCTGTTTCCCGTAGTGACCCATCTACTGTGGATAGTGCCAAGGAAGAGGTCCCAACGGATGACAGAGGACATCTCTCATATGAAGTTGTCTGTTTTCTGCAATTATAACCATTTGACCAAAAAGAGCTCTATCAGCTTTTAGGATGATCTCGTTTGCTGTTTTGCTCTGGAATTTCACCTTCTTGTTAAGTTCAGAGAATGTCTTCAGCTTTGATTTCTTCAGGGTCTTGTGAAATTTGACTGGCGGATTTGCCTCCAAGCGCTGTGCACGAAATTCTTTGTATGCCTTTTCCCCGATAGCTTTTGCGCCCAACAGGTCTTCCTCTATCTTTTGTGTGGCAACCTTTCCGGTTGACAAACATACCAAATCCTGCTGCTCAGCAGCAGGATTTGAATGGATTTATCCAGTTGCTTTCTAGCGACTTCACGTAAGCCTCGTCTCTTGCAATTCTTGTTTTTTGAAGATCAGTATGCTCAGAATTGGATTTGCTTATAGATTTAGCATGTCCCTCAGCTGCTTCAAAAAAATACTGCGAAATTCAGAAACTATAAATTATAATACTTGCTAACTGCTCCGGCTTTAAGACTGAAGCCTTTGGTGCCAAAATTTATAATTCAAACTTTTAAATCAAAATTTATAAATATATAAACAGATGTGTATGATCGATATGAGCAAAAATTATACATTCAATTTCTATCGGATTATCAAAGTGAACATTCTACGAGATCTGTAAGTATTTCCTAAATTCTGCTTATTAAAAGTCAAAACTTCAAAGACTTTTGCCTCAAAAGTTTAAGGGCTTTATTAACTAGATGATTTTGCTGACTTTTCGTGAAATTATTGCGTTTTACACGGTAAAATGGCTATTAATCCGGCAAATCAAGAACCCACTCACCTTCCATGGTAGCCGCCATTTTGGATTTTACCCTTAATACTATTCGAAGGCTACTTTTGAGTTTTCCACGCTTTACTTTGGTTAAATTCAGAATAATTAATATTTTGGCGATAAAAAACGCAGCAATAAACTTCTCATGTCTCTCATAATAAATTAAACTACAAAAGATATAGAACATATTAAGTGCACATTTAGTTGGCCTGGTTGGTATCTCAAAGGTCATTTCCGGCACTTTTACATGGAAAAAAATACCCTGAAAGCTACTCCTACAGAAAGGTTATCATACAAACTTTCAATCTCCGCCTTACGTGCTATCAATTCGCAGCAATCATCCTTTGTCCTTCGAGTTGGTACCAAAATCACGATTGGCCCATGGACTATGTTTAATATGTCTCTCAACTTGGGCAAGTTACCAAGTAAGTGTAAATCTGCAAATATCCCCCCTGGTTCAGAAAAGGTGAAAAGGAGCTTGTATCTAATCATCGACCAATTTCCCTAACATGCCTTGTGGTCAAAGTTCTTGAAAAATTGATCGCAAATCACATTTCATCCTTCATCGAAAAGCATAATTTGCTCAGTACTAGTCAATATGGTTTCAGACCTGGTCTTTCTTGTTCATCTCAACTCGTCCATTTATTTCACACCTGGGCTTCAGCTCTGGATAATGGTAAGATCACTGTCTTCTTGGGCTTTCAGAAAGGATTTGACTCTGTTCCCTACCGTCGTTTAATTTTTAAGATCCAGCAGTACGGGATTACAGGTCAAAACCTTAATTGGCTAAGTGACTTCTTATCAAACAGACGCCAGCGTGTAGCTATTAATGGTTCAAACTCTGACTGAGCTTACGTATTTTCGGGTGTTCCTCACGGTATTATCGTGGGGCCACTTTTGTTCCTCTTGGTTTTGAATGATATACTAGAATGTCTTTCTTGTTCCAGCGACATGTTTGTAGACGACACGTTATTACACAATTCAGCTTCTCCTTGTGCGGTTTCTTATACAATACAAGACAGCTTGCATCGAATTTTGACCTGGTGCAATCAATGGTTATTGAACATGAATGCTACGAAATGCGAGAGCTTGAGGATAACGAGATGTAAAATAAAATTGACAGTGCTTATATAGCATTAATTCTTCATGTCTAGAGGAAGTCAAATCCACAAGGATCTTGGTGTAACTTTCTCTCTAACTTGTCCATGAAATCTCACGTGCACACCGTAGCGGTCAAGGCCAATAAGATACTTGGTCTTTTGAAGCCTACATTTGAAAACAGTTCTGAGGCCATGATAAGTGGATATAAGGCAATGGTTCGCCTGACTATCGAATATGTCTGTCCTTTCTGGGACCCTTATCCAGCATATTTATCGGACAAATTGGAAAGCATACAACTGAAAGTCTCAAGATGGATTCTTGGTAATGACCTCGAATATGCTGAACGTTTAAAAAGTCTTTGTTGGATGGAGATGCGTTTTCGCCGGGAATTCCTAAGTTTATTACAGTTATTTAAGTTTATTAATGGTTTGTCAAAAATTGAACTTGATAAGTATTTGACTTTTTCATCTAGCAATACAAAATCTTGCAACGATCTTAAGATTTTCAAACCTTCCGAGAAGAAACATTTTAAACTATTCCTTTTGGAGGCGTTACATAGATATATGGAACTCGCTGCCCAATTCAGTGGTTGGCGTTCATTCATTAAGGAGTTTCAAAAAGAGATTGATCATGATTATATATAGTTAACAGTTGTGCTTAGTTGAATGATTTTCTATTTTTCTTAACTTACAGCGTATATTTAAATTTTGGGGTTTGTCCTATTATGGGGATTTAGTTCCTCTCTGGTGACACTTTTTTGTCTTATTATTTTGACAATAAAGTTGTTATAAAAATATATATATAATAATTGATTTTGTCTTAAAGGGAAAAAAAAAAATGTTGACTATTGAAAAATAGTTGGTTTCTGGGCTAAAAACGAGTTGTTTTTCCTCCGTCCCAGTTTTACATAGGCTTTCGTGCTTATGAATAAATGACTTTAACTGCTTGTATTTCTGAGAATGGTCTTGTCTGCGTTCCAAGAATTACACGCGTGATCCCACGATCACGTGACAACCCTCCTCGCGCGATCACACGCAAGCCCTTTCCGATGATGTCCCGACGCTCTCCGAACTCTTCCGACAATCTCCCGAACCCTTCATGTGATCCTCACGCATGATCTCTCGGATTCTGGAGAAACGCGACCCCCCCCCCCCCCTCCCCCACCTCATTTGCTTAAAAAAAAACCCTATAAGGGACAGACACCCAACTTACGTATGTACAGGTTGTTGCTGACCTTTTGTCGGTTTTGTCTTATAGTCACTCTTTTGTCAGAGTAAAAACATAGAGGATCATAAATGACGCCATGAACTGCTGCATATGATCTGACAGTAGCGGTACGATTTATTTCTAGGCACTCGTTCACGCTACCCTTCCTTTTTTGAAACGTCTTTGTTGTTAGTATTATTTGACAAAAAAATGAATCAATCAATAGATAAAACATGAATAAATATTTAAATAATAAATAATTTTTTAAATAGATCAATAAAGTTACAGTGCTTAAGTCTTAACCATTTCATTCAACTCAAAACATTAAATTCACCTTGCTGGTGCTAGTCGACATTTATGCTGTTTTTCTCCACAACACAAGCCGGTTTTTTTTTACCTTTCTTTTTCTTTTTCTGTGGCTTGCTTCAACAACTACTTTGTATATTCCAATGTTATTTCTTAACAGCACCCAGTGCTCCTCCAGCCGATATTTCAGGATACAACACTAGTTCCACCAGTATATTTGTTGACTGGGGTGATGTTCCACAGCCTGATCGAAATGGCATTATACGAAGTTACACAGTTACCTACACAGCATTAGAACCTAATGGCACAACAAAGACTCAGTTTGTCCTTGCTCCTTCAACTCAAACAACACTAACAGGACTCAATGAATACACCAACTACCGAATCACAGTGTTTGCCTCGACTTCAAAGGGACCTGGAAATATCAGTGAACCTATTATTGTCATCACAGATGAGGACAGTGAGTTAATTCTGAGGAGTGTAGCTAAATGTCGTGGGTCGTGGGTAGTGGGTAGAGGTCGTGGGTCGTGGGTGTGGGTGTGGGTGTGGGTAAATGTCGTGGGTAAAAAAAATATAGAAAAAAATGGTAAAGTAAAGTAATTGAAGAAAAGAAATAAATAGAGAAAAGTTCTAAAATATATGTGAAACGAAAACCTCCAACTCCTTGATTGCCTTTTTCGTCATGGCGTCTTCTTCGTCCTCCCAGTTTCTGTAGGACTTGGCTCCCCTTTCACAACATCACTGTATAAAAGAGATTTTGCCGATGAAGATTTATCCATACCTGAGCTATCGCCGCGAAATAATCGAAACAGACGTAAATTATACCTGCAATTTGCAGAACGTATGGGACAGCTCTGATTCGCTGAATGGAAATAGCTGCTCACTATTTATCTTTATTCGATCTACAATTCCAGTGATCAGTGGAGACTTTTTAACACGAAGGAATTCGATCACCGTGAGAAAGGAGAGCGGAAAAGGACAATTTTTAGGTATTTCATATTTTTGGATAGAAGTTTTAGGTCTCAATTACCTTACGAAGGAAGAGTATGTCTAAATGTCGCTGGTCGCGACTCGCGGGTAGAGGTCGCGGATGCGGGTAAGTGTCGCGGGTAAAAATAAATCACCAAATTTAACCAAAAGATAAAATAAACAACAAAACAAAAGTTTCTTTTTTTAACTTTCTAACGAAGACTAGTCAGCAGCGCAAAGGAAGACTTCTTGTAGTTGTAAGCTTTTTCGTTTGTTTCCGACGCGTTTCGTCTCTTACTGAGACTTCTTCAGGGAATGAATACAACTAATAAAGAACTGCATATAAAACGCGTTTTCTGCGTAAGTAAAAATTCCCATAGAAGTGAATAATAACTTAACTATGCTGTAAACGTACGTTATAAGAAACATCTTAATACATATGTTGTCATATTTGGGGAGCCATGCGATCAGCGCTAATCGTATGGCCCCCAAAAACGCAACGGAACTATCGACTCCATCAGGATAAAGAATCGATCGATCGAAGTTAACCTTGTAATATTCTTTCTTTTTGTCACTCTGTGAAATCAGAACTGTGAATGAGAGTTTTACCCACGTGCACGGGTATTGTTGCCGTAATCAAGCCGCCAGTAACGTGGGAAAAATTCGATTTACGAGGACTTCAAGTTCTTTCGTGCCGCCGCGCCAAAATTAAGCACGAACGACGAATGACAACTATCGATTCATACTTTTTGCTGAGGAAGTAAGTACACGCAAGTCTCATAAAAAAAATCAAAGCTGTATTTTCGATGAACCAAATTATGTCTTCATATATATACATAGAAAACCACTTCTTTTAAGTGGACATGTCATATAAGCTGACACTGCGGACGCTTACACTGAATAAAGAAGGGGTCAAGAAGGGGAGAGAAAACATAGTGGGTGGTCAAGAATGTAGTTCAAGGGGAGGGGAGATTGTTTTTGTCAAAGAAGTAGCCACCTTTGTAAGATCTTGCTGGAGGACTTAATCATTTCCTCTTGTTTAATTTTCAAGGGCTCGTTGTTGAAAAACAACAAAAGTTCTAATTGAAGTATTATATGGTGTTCTTAAATGTAACAGCTATTTCTAACTCTTTCATGTCAAGGCCTATCACAGCACTAAACCCTGGTTTCACTTGCCATTTTCAGGTCTTGGCCGCTCGGGGGGGGGGGGGGGGGGGCGGGGGGTGGGCATTCCTGACGAAATTTTGATTCTTCCATTACTCGAAAATGAAGAGAAAAATGTAATAGGCATGGAGGAAACATTATACTACATAAAATGACTACTTCAAGCTAAATTCAACCTTTGGAGAGAACGTGAACCCGAAATACTTTTCTTTTCTCTACCAAAGCTTGAACCTCCTCCCCTACAAATCCCAAACGCAGGTATCTCGGTTACTAGGTACAAATTTAACTAGCCAATGTAGTTTTAAGCATGTGGATTTTTCTTTAGTGACTTTTTCCTTTTTATCGCCCTTAGTTAGCTTCAAATAACTAGACTTCCTCGTTATGACCAGTGGACCCAAAAAAAAAGTATTGCAAATCTTCTTTGAAACATAATCAAATTTTCCTTTATTTTATTGATAATTTAATATTAAATTTGGTGATCTATGTTTACCCGCGACCTTTACCCGCACCCGCGACCTCTACCCGCGAGTCGCGACCCGCGACATTTAGACATACTCGAATGAAGGTGGTTCGAGACTGTATGTAAATTTTATTGCCGTACCGAACTACAGCTTTCTCGATTCTTTTTTTTGTTGTTGTTGTTTTTTGAACAAAATCTTTGCTGTAACGATTCGAAATATCACTCCTTAAACTGAAAGGACGTTTCAGTCACGAATGTTGACATCTTTGTGGAAAAGTAGTTCGGCCTCCAGTTTTTCTATAGCCTGCTTCAGGTCTACATAGTGCACAGAGTTTCTAATATTTTTTATCTAAATGTCTTTTCAGTGTCCGTTTGTACTAGAGGATTCGCTTAATTGCTTTGCTGACCGCGGGGAAGGAGAATAGGACCGGTATGTACGGGGAGATTTTCGTTTCATGAATTCTACAACTTTTTGCTATTTTTTTTTTAATTTTAATCTTTTTTTGGAAGACTTTTTTTTACCCACGACATTTACCCACATCCACATCCACACCCACACCCACACCCACACCCACACCCACACCCACACCCACACCCACACCCGAACCCACACCCACACCCACACCCACATCCACACCCATACCCACGACCAACGACCTCTACCCACTACCCACGACCCACGACATTTAGCTACACTCAATTCTGAGGGGCCTTTTATGAGTAAATTCAATTAACAGTACCTAATGATCAATTAGTAAAGGGAAATTTACCATCTTAATCGACTGGTTTGGTAAATAAAGAAATGCTGTATGTATTTTAATTCAATAAGCACTAAGCCTTGTAAAGCGCGCGCTTCCTCGCTTGCCCAGGCAAGCAACTCCTATTCCCCTTTTCCGTTAACATTAAAGAAATTCCAAAAACCCTCGTTTCTCTTCTGAACTGTATATAGAATGGTAACTCAAAAAGAGATAAACAAACTGAGTGCACAGTTTTTAAAAAATACATCCAGCCATCTCTCACATCTTATCCTTGTTTGCTATTAAAAGTGGCAACCAGATTAACAAACCTTACCAGGATACCATTATGTACTTAAGGTGATTCCCTGGTTTTGCACTGCGCATCTCTTACTGAGCATAACAAGATGGCGGCCGTAAAACAGAGCATGTGAAATAACATTATTAAAATGAAGTTGACTGAAGAGAAACGCTATTGGAATTTTTGCTTGCGGTTGTTTCTTGCCGAGGTGAGACTCAATGTGTTGGGAATGTGCATAACGTAGGCAGTACACGTGTTGCTGAGTTCGACTTCCTCACGGAGAACCTCGATAGTGGATGTTTAACTTGTGCTTACTCGCTTTGATTTTTATTTAAACGCTTTCTTTATCACATTGTATCCTAAATGTGATCTGTCGATGTAAATTCTGTAAAAACAGATTTTTTAATACTTTCTTCCCCCTTTCACATACATTCTATTTTGAAACTCGCCCCAGTCCTCTCTCAAAACTCGGAGAAAATGCATTTGGTGCGCACTTTCTGCAGTTCTACCGCAAAAACGAGTAGGGTTAACCCCATTTTTTATTTCATGATTTTAATAAGGACAGTGCTTCCTCTCGATGAGAAAAAAATTGGCACAAATCTATGTTCAGTTTTTTGGCAATTTTACTAAATTGTACGGATTGAGCTATCACAGGTCGAATAGCGCGTGTCCAATTCAATTCTACTTTGGAGCGTAAAATAAAAACAGGAGCATTAAAAGGTATTTTTCTGGTATGTAAGTGGATAAACAATATAATAAAGTCAAATTCTTTGCGATACCACATGCATCGTCGAAAAAATCTCTCGTTTTTGTCTAGTTTTGGGCTGCGCGCGGTTTTTTACAAAGGGTCCAAAATAGCCGTATTTCTCAGCATTGTGACGTCAAAACGAGCACGGTGACCCCCACTTTTTATTACTTTTTTATCATCTTCTGGACTTGTTACATCAGTGTACCAAGTTTCATCTACAATCTATGTTAGGTTCTTTTACTAGGGAATCACCTTAACGATACACACCATAGAAAACGATTTTGAGGCGCACTGAGTGTCTGAAACCGCGTTCTACATTAGCCTTTGTTTAAATAACCAGCCGTACGACTTTTAATTTTACCTTTTTAAATACCGAAATCAATGAATCAATGTACTATCTAATGTCCATTTTCGGTGTTGTCAGTTCAACTATCTATCTCAACCTGAGCCTGCAGGATTTTAACTAAGAGATGTAGTTAAATGAAAGTTTGATTTCCCTAACACAGATGCCTAGGTGCTTGTTCTTGTGTCGCGTTCAATTCTCTCCTATTCTCAAACTTGAAGGAACTGTGTCACGAAATTCAGCCAAATTAGGAAATTACAAAATGCCCGTTAAATTAAGACAACTATAGAAATAACCGCTTAAAACTTTAAAGGAAGGTTTAAATAACATAACAGAAACAACAGATGCCACGGATGGGCAAAACTGAAGAAGATTGAAACGGAGTGAAATTAGGGTTTTTGAAAACTGTTCAGCCTAACAGTTTTTCAAAGTTGATCCCTGCTGCTTGCAACGTCAAAATAATGCTCAGGAGGCAAATTTTTTTTGTCTCGGATCTCTGATTTTGTCATTTACATGTAATTTCTTTGCTTACTTTAAGTTCCATAGCGATTGAGGGCGAGTAATTGGCAAAATTAAACAAAATGAACTGGACTGCCGTGACACAGCCCCTTTAAAACGCACCTTTTTGTGAAGAAATATCCTCAAGGAACAGGAGCATCACTGTAAAGAAAATATTGATAAGAAACACTCTAAATTCCCAACCGAGTGACAGGAAAGACTGATGACGGGTATTTCATGCTTATGGTTGGGTTTATGTAACCTCCCCAAACGACATGCATGATTGAAAGGCAAAACATTTATTCATGGTACTTTCAAACTGTAATCATGATAAAAAGCCAAAGAAGAAAAATTTGGGTGCGATTTACAAACAGCTGCATTCTCTTTAATAATGACGGTCACAGTCAGTAATGCTGTTGAAGTCTTTGTCCTTTAATCCTTTAATATATTGCCATTACACCCGCTGTATATACTAGCTTAAACAAAGAGCACAGTATATTTTCTAATCTTGTCCATAAGCATATCATGGCAAGGCCCATTTCCTTTCCATCCTCATAGTTTTGAAAAACTTTGATTTCACAAGTATTGTATACTATACTCGTCTTAGTTGCATGTGTTTTAAAATGACTAATATCTGATACAATTGTCCTTTCCTTTACTGAGTTGTTACTTAATAACGATTTATTTTTGTGACCTTTTAATCTCTTTTATTCGACAGCACCTAATGCCCCACCTTCTGCCATCCAAGTACACAACACTAGCTCCACCAGTATATTTGTTGACTGGGGTGATGTTCCACAGCCTGATCAAAATGGCATTATACGAAGTTATACAGTTACCTACACAGCATTAGAACCTAATGGCACAACAAAGACCCAGTTTGTCCTTGCTCCTTTAACTCAAACAACACTAACAGGACTCAATGAATACACCAACTACAGCATCACAGTGTTTGCCTCGACTTCAAAGGGACGTGGAAATATCAGTGAACCTATCATTGTCATCACAGATGAAGACAGTAAGTTAATTCTGAGGGGCCTTTTATGAGTAAATTCAATTAACAGTACCTAATGATCAATTAGTAAAAGGAAATTCACCATCTTAATCGACTGGCTTGGTAAATAAAGAAATGCTGTATGTTATATTTTAATTCAATAAGCACTAAGCCTTGTAAAGCGCTCCCTCGCTTTTCCAGGTGAGCAACTCCTATTCTCCTTTTCCGTTAACATTGAAGAAATCCCAAAAACCCTCGTTTCTCTTCTGAACTGTATATAGAATGGTAACTCAAACAGAGATAAACAAACTGAGTGCACAGTTTTTTAAAAAAAAAACATCCAGCCATCTCTCACATCTTATCCTTGTTTGCTATGAACAGTGGGAACAAGATTAACAAACCCTACCAGGATACCATTATGTACTTAACGATACACACCATAGAAAACGATTTTGAGGCGCACTGAGCGTCTGAAACCGCGTTCTACATTAGCCTTTGTTTAAATAACCAGCCATACGACTTTTAATTTTACCTTTTTAAATACCGAAATCAATGAATCAATGTACTATCTAATGTTCATTTTCGGTGTTGTCAGTTCAACTATCTATCTTAACCTGAGCCTGCAGGATTTTAACTAAGAGATGTAGTTAAATGAAAGTTTGATTTCCCTAACACAGATGCCTAGGTGCTTGTTCTTGTGTCGCGTTCAATTCTCTCCTATTCTCAAACTTAAAATGTATCTTTTTGTGAAGAAATATCCTCAAGGAACAGGAGCATAACTGTAAAGGAAATATTGATAAGAAACACTCTAAATTCCCAATCGAGTGACAGGAAAGACTGATGACGGGTATTTCATTCTTATGGTTGAGTTTATGTAACCTCCCCAAACGACATGCATGATTGAAAGGCAAAGCATTTATTCATGGTACTTTCAAACTGTAATCATGATAAAGAAACCAAAGAAAAAAAAATTGGTAGCGATTCACAAACAGCTGCATTCTCTTTTATAAATGACGGTCACAGTCAGTAATGCTGTTAAAGTCTGTGTCCTTTAATGCGGTCAGTATCCATTACACCCGCTGTATATACTAGCCTAAATAAACACCACAGCATATTTTCTAATCTTGTCTCTAAGTAATAAAGGCAACGCCCATTTTCCTTTCCATCTTCATATATTTGTAAACTTTAATTTCGCAAGTATTGTACACTATACGCATCTTAGTTGCATGTGTTTATAATGACATATCTGATACAATTGTCCTTTTCTTTATTGAGTTGTTACTTAAAAACGATTTATTTTTGTGACCTTTTATTCTCTTTTATTCGACAGCACCTAATGCCCCACCTTCTGCCATCCAAGGATACAACACTAGCTCCTCCACTATATTTGTTCACTGGGGTGATGTTCCACAGCCTGATCAAAATGGCATTATACGAAGTTATACAGTTACCTACACAGCATTAGAACCTAATGGCGCAACAAAGACCCAGTTTGTCCCTGCTCCAACAACTCAAGCAACACTAACAGGACTCAATAAATACACCAACTACAGCATCACAGTGTTTGCCTCGACGTCAAAGGGACGTGGAAATATCAGTAAACCTATCATTGTCATCACAGATGAGGACAGTAAGTTATAAGGACCTTTATACGAGTGAATACAATTAACAATGCCTAATGTTCAATTAGTAAAGGGAAATTTACCATCTTCCTCGACTGGCTTGGAAAATAAAGAAATACTGCATGTATTTGAATTCAATAACCACTGACCCTTGTAAATTGCTCACTCGCTTGTCCAGGCGAGCAACTCCCACTCTCCTTTTCCGTTAACATTGAAGATATCCCCAAAACCCTTGTTTCTTTTCTGAACTGTATATAGAATGGTAACTCAAACAGAGATAAACAAACTGAGTTCACAGTCTTTTGTAAAAAATCTGGCCATCTCTCACCTCTTACTCTTGTTTGCTATCAAAAGTGGCAACAAGATTAATAAATCTTACCAAGATACCATTTACGTTATTAGTAATACACACCAGAAAAAACGATTTTGAGGCGCATTAAGTGTCTTAACCCACTTTCTATATTAGAATTTGTTTTAATAACCAGCCATACCACTTTTAATTTTACCTTTTTAAATACCGAAATCAATGAATCAATGTACTATCTAATGTTCATTTTCGGTGTTGTCAGTTCAACTATCTGTCTTAACCTGAGCCTGCAGGATTTTAACTTGGAGGATGTAGTTAAATGGAAGTTTGATTTCCCTAACTAAGATGCCTAGGTCCTTATTCTTGTGTCACGTTCAATTCCGTCCTACTCTGAAACTCAAAATGCATCTTTTTGTGAAAAAACATCCTCAAGGAACAGGAGCATAACTGTATGGGAAATATTGATAAGAAACACTCTAAATCCCCAATCGAGTGACAGAAAAGACTGATGACGGGTATTTCATTCTTATGGTTGAGTTTATGTAACCTCCCCAAACGACATGCATGATTGAAAGGCAAAGCATTCAGGTACTTTCAAATTGTAATCATGGTTAAGAAATCAAACAAAAAAAAATTTGGCTGCGATTCACAAACAGCTGCATTCTCTTTAATAAATAAGGGTCACAGTCACTAACGCTGTTGAAGTCTTTGTCTTTTAATCCTTTAATATAATTTCATTACAGCTGCTGTATATACTAGCTTAAACAAAGAGCACAGTATATTTTCTAATCTTGTCCCTAAGCATATCATGGCAAAGCCCATTTCCTTTCCCCTTCATAGTTTTGAAAAACTTTGATTTCACAAGTATTGTATACCATACGCGTCTTAGTTGCGCGTGTTCTATAATGACTTATATCTGATACAATTTTTATTTTCTCTATTGAGTTGTTACTTAATAAAGAATTATGTTTGTGACTTTATATTCTCTTTTAATCGACAGTACCCAATGCCCCACCTTCTGCTATCCAAGGATACAACACTAGCTCCTCCACTATATTTGTTCACTGGGGTGATGTTCCACAACCTGATCAAAATGGCATTATACGAAGTTATACAGTTACCTACACAGCATTAGAACCTAATGGCACAACAAAGACTCAGTTTTTTCCTGCTCCAACAACTCAAGCAACCCTGACAAGACTCAATGAATACACCAACTACAGCATCACAGTGTTTGCCTCGACGTCAAAGGGACGTGGAAATATCAGTGAACCTATCATTGTCATCACAGATGAGAACAGTAAGTTAATTCTTAGGAGCCTTTTACGAGTAAATTCATCTAACAATACCTAATGATCAATTAGTAAAGGGAAGTTGACCACCTTTCTCGACTGGCTTGGTAAATAAAGAAATGCTGTATGTATTTGAATTTAATAAGCACTGACTCTAGTAAAGCGCTCACTCCCTTGGCCAAGCAAGCAACTCATATTCCATCCTCGGAGACCCAGGGGCAGTCAGTCGGGTCGGGAAAAAAGGCGGGACGAAAGTTTTCAAGTAAGGGCGGAAGAGCCCCCAGGTACTGACTCTCACCGAACTATTTCCAAAAATTCAAGCGGATACCGGCTCCTGGTTGGGCACAAAAAATGCTTTGCATTATTGTGCCCAATCGGCGAACAGTTTCTCCTGGTACCTTGTTATCATGGTAAAGAAACCAAACAAACAAAATTTGGCTGCGATATACAAACAGCTGCATTCTTTTTTGTTTAAATAACGGTTACGGTTACTAATGCTGTTAAAGTCTTTGTCCTTTCATAGCGGAGCTCTAAGCGCGCGTGCGGAGTCCCATAGCTCAGTAAATCTACCTATCCTAGAAAATTTGGTAATCGCGTGACCGTAAACCGCCGGAGCGACCGAACGATCGTCCGTCCGCACCACAGGCATACCAATGTAAACTAACTCAATCAACAGGTATGGCAAACCAAATGCAACTCGAGGTTATTTTGGCGGCAAATTGCATACCCACCCGTGTCTGGTAAAGCAGAGATTACTAAAGAGTCAATGAAGACGAAAACGAAAAGCGAAAATTGTTCCTGTATCCGTGGTGTCTAAAGTAGTAAGCTTAGATTAATTGTCATGTCCACAAATTTGGAATATAGAGCAAGAAAAAGACAGAGAAAAAGAGGAATTAAGCGAGAGGCCTGCGAAGCTCAAAGAGAAAAAAAACAAAGGAGACATTTTTTTGTTGGAAGGACAACATGAAAATTTTGTAGCGGCGGTGATAAAATGAGAAATGCTAGCGGCCACGAATGTAAGGTGAACATAAGCGGTAGTGAAAAAAAAGTGAACGAGATTTCCTCCATAAAACGTGTAACTAAGAAGTTTCTGGAAGTTTCACGTTGTAGTCGTGCAAAACAACGGCAAAGAAATGTGCAAAAAAAGTGTGCTGCAGGTGCAAAGTTTTTTTTTTTTTTTTTTTTTTGGATTTCAGATCTAGAACCATCTTTTTGTTTTTTTTTGTTTTTGTTTTTTACTGCAAGTAAAACACACACGGAAAAGAAACAAAAATTACACAGAATAAATAAAGTAATAACAAGAAAAAACAAATAGCGAATTTACACACTTACATGGCAATATACTTACAAATATTAAAATACGTTACAGTAGTGCTAATTCCATATATTACTGTACTTAGTATGATCTATAATCAATTTTTACATTTTTTTCTTTCTTTGTGGTGAAAGTAATATAAATACTCATGGTAGGTGCACATTTTACTAATTTATGTTTTTGGAGTTAGGAGACAAGACCCAGCGAGGAAAAGAAAGGTTTCCATTTTTTTGTATTGCGCGGTGTCTTATTTTCTAATTGGTATATATGTCTCAGATAAAACAAGAAATTGTTGTGAATTGGGAAACGTTCTTTTGATCTGCATATCCAGATAAAGTTCTTAGCTATAAGACAACAGAAGTTTATATGGAGCTTAAAGGAAGAGCTGTTTGGCGTTAGGCCCAAAGCGGTAGTCATGTATAAGTAACTGCCTGGTTGGAGGATCTGGCACGACTGAAGCCATATCGAGAAATTATCCCAAAAATTTTTGGTTTTTTGGCATTTCCAAAATAGATGCGTCAAATCCTCTTTCTCGTCATGGCAAAAAGTACATTTTTCGTCCTCTTTAACTCCTATTTTTTGCAGATACGTACCTGTTAGTTGGTAAACGTCTGTGTAAAAATCTGAAATTAAAATCAATTAGTTTTGAGCTCGTTGTACAAGTGTTTGCTGCTTGAAAAACGTTTCTCCAGTCAGCATTTTTATCGGTTGAAGAGTGGATCTCTTTATGCCATTTGTCTATACAAGATATGGGCTTTTCACTTTTATTTGCTATTAGTTGCTTGTAAGCAATTCTAGATGATTTTTGGCTTTTGAGAAATGTGTTAAGAGGACTTTCATACTGCTGATGTGTTCTCGGGATTTGTTGTTGTAAAGATTTCACGGCTGAGACGTTTCCGAAAAACATCAAGGGTTTTACTCGAATGTTATATCTGTTCTGAAAATGGTCGAGGGAAAAAAAAGTTGAAAGAATTCTCGTCCATTAGATGTTTAACTTTTGTTATACCCTTGTTAAGCCAATTATTGCAGAAAACTGGTGCGTTATTTATTCTTATTAATGAATTTTGTAACAGAGGTAGAGATAGAAAATGATCTTTTGATACTATTTTCCTCTCGAAGAAAGTGTCAGACCAAATTTCTACAATTTCTTTGATAAAAGGGTCTTCTATCTTTAGCTTATCAATATCCTTTCTGTTAAGATTTCCTAATTCGAAAAAAAGACTTCCCCCGTATTTTCCCAGCGCCAGATTAAAGACGTTTTTCCATTTGCAACGGTTTCCTGAATCTAGATACTTTCTAATCCACGTAGCCTTGAGTGATTTGTTAAAAGAGGCAATATCAATCATTTTTAGTCCTCCTTCAAGGTAGTCATTGATCATGATCGAGCGTTTAATTTTATCCTTTTTGCCGTTCCATAAGAAATTGAAAAAAAGCTTGTTGATCTCTTTTATTGCTTGGTGATTCGTTTGCAAAGGTGTGAGTATATAGACCAGTTGGGATGCTACACGGCTTTTTAGTACTGTTATTTTCCCTATTGAGCTAAGTCTTCTAAATTTCCAGCATCCCAGGATAGTTTGGATTTTTGCCAATTTCTCGTTATAATTGAGAGAAAGTGTTAACTGGTGATCTGTAGAGGGCCACACGCCTAGTGCTTTGACCTTTCCCTTTTGCCATTTAAAATTTTTTTCCGGACAGAGTTTCAGGTTGCAGTTTCTTTTAGAACCTATCCACAAGGCCTCTGTTTTCTCATTGTTCAGCCTTAGGCCAGATATGTTCCCAAATGCTTCTATCAGTAACAGTGACGCTCTTACTGATTCTTCAGTTCCATCTAAAATGAGTGTCGTGTCATCCGCTTATTGACTTACTTTAACTTCGGTATTATAGATTTTGATGCCCTTTATTTCTTTCTTATTGCGAATAGCTTCAGCGAGTATTTCTGCGGACAATATGAAGAGATAAGGCGATAGGGGGCAGCCTTGTCTAACACCTCTACTAAACTGAAAGAAATTGCTTTCCCATCCGTTGTTTAGTATATAGCTTTCGGTATTGCAGTAAAATAGCTCAACCCAGTCTAACAGTGAGGGGCCAAACCCAAAGTGCCGTAACGTTTGGTTTATGAATGACCACTCTAACGTGTCAAAAGCTTTTTCAAAATCGAGGAAAAGAAGTAGACCGGGTAAACCTTTGTTTTCTGCATACTTAATAACACTATCTAATGTGCGTATATTGTCACTGATACATCTGTTTTTAATAAAGCCTGACTGATCTTCTGATATAAGTTCCGGTAAAACTATTTTGATTGGATTTGCAGTAGCCTTTGATGCAATCTTATAATCGCAGTTTAATAGTGTCAATGGGCGCCAATTTTTAATCAGGTTGGGATCTGCGTCCTTGTTTGGTATAAGCTTGACAATTCCACGCCTTTGTGATACAGCGAGTTTTCCTGTTTGGTAAGAAAAGTTTAGGGCCTCTGTTAGTGTTTCGCCTACGTCTTTCCAAAAAACTTTATAAAATTCACACGGCAGGCCATCAGTATCAGGTGTTTTTTCCGTGGCCATACCGTTTAATGCTTTCAAACACTCTTTAGAACTTAACCCTATTCAGACTGAGGGGGGGGGGGGGCTTTTCGAACCCCCCCTCAGGCAAAATCGTGATAACATCTACACCGAAAGAGCTATGACGTTCAAATTTTCTGACTTTTCCTAAAATTTATCTAGGAATATTTTGGTATAACTACCATGTCCATGTGATTAATCATGTTGCCATGTTTTAAGATCGCGTTTTTACACTTATAGTGCTTTTTGTTGTTAAAATGGTCTTTGCTTGGGACTAGTTTTTTAATTACATCAAAATGTTTCAACATCGAATATTTGGGGGGGAGGGGTGGGGTAAAATTTGTCACTTTTTTGCTTTGACAAATATGCTGCTCTATTTTCCAAATAACACTTCCAAAGTCATTTGTTTGGGTAATAAACATTAGTTTGATACTTCTTTTATACATTCTGAGCTTTTTCCCCTTTGAAAGTTGCTTTAAATTATAATTTTAACAAAAAAACGGAAATCCAAGATGGCGGACAACCATTTCAAATTTTAAATTTTATTGCTTCCTATTGCTTTTTCTCGCTGTACAAGTGTTTCCTTGTTACTAGTTCATAAGAAAGGATAACAAAGAGATGACTTTACCAATATTATTGATATTTTACGTATCTAAGTGGAAAAATAATAAGAAACATTGAAAAATCGGAATATGACGTCATTAGGTGTGGCAAGTCAAAACTGGGTGTGGGGCTTCTTTGTACGGAGATGATCATTGTGTGTAAATTTCATGACCCTAGCATTATTGGTTACAGTAATACAGAGGGGGGGGGGGGTTCGAGGAGCCCCCCCCCCCCCCCCTAGTCACAGATTGACCAAAAAGCCCAGTCTGAATAGGGTTAAAAGACCCTCTCAATGCTGTTTTCTTTCTTCACTTAATACTTCTCGTGTAGTTGGAAAGAAAACTTCCGGGTAATCGTTAACTGGTACTTTTGAACTGTAGAGATTTTTATGAAAGGCCTCGCACTCGTGTAAGATTTCCCTGTCGGATTGGAGTAAGTCTTTGTCATTAACTTTTAGTTGGGTAATTGTTCCTTGTTTGCAGTGTCTCTTCTCTAAGTTTAGAAAGTATTTAGTGTTTTTTTTTTCGCCCTCATTGTACCGTGGCGATTTAGATCTTAGAATAGCCACTTTCGTCTGGTATTCGATTATGGTTTCAAGTTCCCGTCTTTTCTTTTCTAACTCTGACCATACATTTTGGCTGTCAGTGGCATCAATGTTGGCGGTCTGCTCCTCTAGGATTTTGATTGTCTTTTCTATATCATCTTGTTTTTGAAACATTTTTCTCTTATTTATTCTGCCAAACTCAATTGATGTCTCTCTAATTTTCATTTTTATCATATCTCACAGTAAGTTTGGATCGACAGTATTATCCAGTGCATATTCATCTTTCGTTTGAGTTAAAATGGATTGTATTTTCTTTATATATATTTTTCGTCCTTTAGGAATGAGGTATTTAGTTTCCAGAAGCCCCGTCCCCTCATGTTATTATGCGTGGAAATTTGCAACGTGACCAGTGAATGATCTGTCTTATAACCAGGGGCTATATCTGTTTTGATTGAGTTGCAAAATGTGCATTGACTTACGAGAAAAAAGTCAAGTCTGCATGTATCTCGGGGTTCCTTTGACTCCATGTAAATCGTCGTTGTTCAGGGTTTTGTATTCTCCAGACATCAATAAGGTCTAAGTCTTCGCAATAGCTATTTATGACGTCCAACGATTTTTTGTGGGTTTTTGAAAGGCCGCCTTTTTTATCTTTCTCAACATCCAAAACTAAATTATAGTCCCCGCCAATTATGACCTCATCGCACTTAAAATCTGCTAACCGGTCAAAGACCGAGGTAAAAAAAGTTGGGTCGTCGTTGTTTGGAGCATATATATTTGCCAAGGTTAATTGTTTCCCATTTGTAATCAAGTCACAGATTATATAGCGTCCCCCAGGGTCGCAGTATGTTCGCGAAATTTGAAAGATGAAAGTAGTGTTAAACAATATGATAACGCCTGCCTTTTTGCTAGAGCAGCAACTGAAAAGGGCCTGATAACCCCATTCAGCTCGCCAGTCATGCATATTATTTTCAGTACAATGAGCTTCTTGAATAAAATATATGGCCATTTGTTTTTTCTGCAGCCAATTAAAGAATTCCCGTCGCTTGCTTCTGTCTCCTAATCCCCTAGCATTAATTGAACCAATTGTAAGTTCCATTTCTTTTGTTGCTGTGAAGAAAGAAGAAACTGATCATGAGAGATTATTCTGATTTGTGCAAATGAGGTATAGAGTGTCGGTTTAGTACAGAAAGGTCTAAAAAAAGATATTTCAAAGCACTGAAAGTAAAACAAAACAGAAAAAAAAATCGAAAAAAAGCATAAAGACAAAGTTAAAATGTTTTCTTGCTGGGTGGTCGCTTTGCATCTCTAAGGGGTGATTAGCCGCAAGAAAAAAAGAATAGTAAATTTGTCCCCGTAATACAGTTATGAAACAGTCTCAGGATTAATAATCAGTTTTTTTCCTACAGGCCACACTCGACCTCTAATAAATAACTTATCTGGCTCCGATAGACTGAAAAATGCAGGAATATTGTTTATTCTGGCCTCTTTGAAGGTCTTCATCCGCTCTTTGCGTCTTCTGACAATTTCTGCAGGATAGTCGCGGAACATTTGGAAATCGGTTTCTCTTAATCGGTGCCCGAGTGAAAATATTTTCTGGACATCCTTCTTGTATCTCAGAAAACGGGCTAGTATTGGCCGGGGCTTTCCATTCTTGCTTTTTCCACTTCGATGAACTCTTTGGATTTCCACGCTTCTTGCGTCGTGGAAGCCCAGTTCGCGTTCTAAGAAATCTCTTAGGTTTCTCTTCGACATCTTCGGGTTCATCGGAGGAGCCATCTTTTATGTTCATAAACCTGATGTTCTCTCTTCTGAAGTAAGCTTCTAGGTAGAGACTTTTTGCTGTAAGTTCCTTTAATAACTCTTTACTCGCCTCTGCCTTTGCAGGTGCAAAGTTGCTTGTTGTTGTTTTTCACCATTCTCCGGCGTGGCCTTCGCCGCTTAGCATTACACGATTTTACATTTTGTTTGAACAAACTTTAAGTATTATCGAGATCTTCGCTTTTAGCCCTAGCTAAATCTATATATTAGGATTCCATTACACCCGCTGTATATACTAACTTAAACAAAGACCACAACATCTTTTCTACGCCTGTCCTTAAGTATATCGTGCAATGCCCATTTTCTTCTTATCTTCATGCTTTTGTAAAACTTTGATTTCACCAGTATTGCACACTATGAGCATCCTATTTGTATGGGTTTTATAGTGACTCCTACCCGATTAAACTCTCTTGTTCTTTAATGTTGAATTGTTCTTTAATAAAGATTTGTGTGTGTGTGTGTGTGTGTGTCTAATTATTCCCCTTTTTTTCGATAGTACCCAATGCTCCACCTTCCACCATCCAAGTATACAACACTAGCTCCACCAGTATATTTGTTGACTGGGGTGATGTTCCACAGCCTGATCAAAATGGCATTATACGAAGTTATACAGTTACCTACACAGCTTTAGAACATAATGGCAAAACAGAGACTCAGTTTGTCCCTGCTCCAACAACTCAAGCAACACTGACAGGACTCAATGAATACACCAACTACAGCATCACAGTGTTTGCCTCGACTTCAAAGGGACGTGGGAATATCAGTGAACCTATCATTGTCATAACAGATGAGGACAGTAAGTTCTAAGGACCTTTTTACGAGTGAATCCAATTAACAATACGTAATTATAAAAATAAATATACTATCTAGAGCACATTTTCGGTGTAGACAGTTTAAGTAAGTAAAGTAAAAATCTGAGTGGCCCATTCAGCTCGAAGGTGGTCTCCATTGGCGCCCTGCGTCTTAAAAAACTGCTTTAAATTACGAAATTGTAATTACACTCAGAAAGCCTAAAAATACAGTTATGATAGTATTTAAAACTGTCTTTTAAAACCTTTAAAAAAAGAAAAACGCGAAAAAAACTACCGCATGACAGTGTTTGCTTTAACTGTAAAAGGAGCTGGAAATGATAGTGAGCCAATCATTGTCATCACGGATGAAGATAGTAAGTTAAAACATTGCGCTTGTACTGGCGGTGGTCACAAGAAGTGAAGTCGACAAGGACCCTTATGGGGGGTTGAAGGCTTTATCAAATACCACCCATCTTATGGGCCTTATCACCTCACCTCACCTACTTTTCTTCGTGCCTCATGGCACATAAGGCTTCCTGTAGACGAATTTGAACCGAACTGTATTTAACTGTATTCAAAGGCTCGTTTCTTAGGTTACAAGAGGAGGTTTTCTTTAAGATTCACAGGATTTTTTCGAGATTCCGACAGGCTCACGAGGTTCGCACTCATACGTTTTTCTAGGAAGAGACACAACACGTTTTCGGATCCCTCCGAGAAGGCCTAACGCTCTGCTAAACCCTTACGTCATCGCGCACACTTCCCAGTTTTTGTAATACAGTCGAATCTTATTGTAAGGTAAGCAACAGCCAAAATGCGAAGATTTAATCTTCGATTGCGTGAATCGAACCTTAAGAACCTTTAGCCTTAAGAACCACGTGTTACTTGCTAAACGTACGGCGCATGTCTCTCTGCTTATTTCTGTCTGTTAAATTTCTATTTTCCTTTTTTTCTCATTTCCTTTAAATACAGAACCAAAGGCTCCCCCATCCAATGTTCAAGGACACAACACCAGTTCTACCAGTATTTTTGTTCAATGGGGGAGCGTGCCTGCTGCCGATCAGAATGGCATCATACTAAGGTACACAGTTACCTACACAGCGCTTCCTAATGGAAGTCGACAACCCAAGGTTGTGGATGCTCCAGCAACTGACACAACATTGACAGGACTCAATGAGTACACTAACTACAGCATCACAGTGTTCGCTTCCACTTCAAAGGGGCATGGGAATGTTAGCGCGCCTATTATTGTTATTACAGAGGAAGACAGTAAGTTTGTTGTTGTTTGATATTTGAAACTTAAATGCACAAAATTGCATTGGATCTTGAATGATCGTTTTCTCTTTCTCTGGAAGGCCGAGTTAAGCGCGGTCGCAACAGTTTCGTTGCAATATCATAATGATATCCCTTAAAAATTCCAGTAGCTTAGGAAAAGAAATGCTTTTTGTGCTTGAGTTTCGTGATTGTTACATTGTTACAGGCCCTTTGGAATAAATCTTTTCGATGAATCTTCCCTTATCTCCAGTCTTTATCTTTTGTTCCTCAGAGCCCAGTGCTCCCCCATCTAATGTCCAAGGACACAACATAAGTTCTACCAGTATTTTGGTTCAGTGGGGTGATGTTCCCGCAGCAGGTCAAAATGGCATTATACTACGTTACACAGTTACCTACACGGCACTTCCTGGTAACAGTCCACAACCCAAGGTAGTGGATGCTCCAGCAACTGAAACAACTCTGACAGAACTCAATGAATACACTAACTACAGCATCACAGTGTTCGCTTCAACTGTAAAAGGAGATGGGAATGTTAGCGAGCCTACTATTGTCATCACAGATGAAGACAGTAAGTTGTTATTTCGTATTGTGAGTTATACATGAAAACAGCAATTATTTATAAATGAAAGTTCGCGCCAAAATCTTGTAGAACATTATTTAGTAGTAAGTAGTCGTCGTAAGATGGTTATCGGTTTGCGTGCAACACGTATATTGTACGGTTGTAGTATACGTGCGACCAGACCAACGTCAACTCTGGCCCTGTTACAACAGCGACTATAGCGTAGATCAGAGACACCCCTGAAACTATCGCACGTATACTACAACCTTACAATATGCGTGTTTCACACAAACCGATAACTCGAGATACCCACTTTACGACGACTACTTACTAATGCCAAGGAAAAAGTCAAACCGGAGGACAGCCAGGGAGCAGTATAAAAGATCAAATTAATGCTGAGACTGCCAGGCTACTTACATTGGTAAAACCGGCAGAAACCTTAGCACGCGACTGACCGAACACAAACGAGCGACGAGAAATGGTGACGTGAACAATCACATTGCTGAGCACCATTTACAGACGAAACATCAAATCGACTGGGACTCTGCGACATGTATTACGTATTCTACAGACTACTATCAACGACTCAGTTTAGAAAGCTGGTTTTCTGACTTGGAACTAACGCCACTGAATAGTAGTCAACAGTAACCGGCACCGTACAAACGACTTATTGACGAAATCAAGTAAAACTAACTACGAGAGAACAACTGGACAACTGACAATTTGACTAAAAATAAACGACTGTTTAACTGTGACAGTGGACGGATCGAAACGCACCAATGACATTACGATTCTTCATAGCCAATATCATCACGGCTTAACTGAAAGACGACCAACAACATCGCAACTTAATTGACCAATCAGGTCAATAACCAGAATTGAATGCCATCAACTGACGTTATACAACTCACTTTGACCCTGCTGGTTGTCGAAACGTCAGTTTCTGTCAACAGCAACAGTCCTATTCAGGTTTGCGTTCACCCGGACGATCAAACTCAACCTAATCATGAAATGACTCCTGGTTTCAAACCATTCACCCAATTTATTTATTTATTTATATATTTATTTCGGTGTAAATCTGGGTGATGGGTTGCTCATGTGTATGCCTTACTTTCAAGCAAGTGTTCTACAGGCGGTGATGGGTTGCTCATGTGTATGCCTTACTTTCAAGCAAGTGTTCTACAGGCCGCAATGAATTTGTTGTGGCGCAAATTGGGTATTGGTAGGTCAAAAAGATTATGACGGACCCACATTGCAATTAATTACAACACCACTTAGTATCATGCAACTACAAAATGGCCAATAAATTAAAGCTAGAATCTTGGACAGAAATGTTAAGAAAAATTAAATGGACGTGCGTAAGTCTAATTTCAAGATAAAGCTCTTTACTGCAATAATTTCGAGATTATTGCTTCAAGTAAATTATAAGTATTTCAACAGGAGCTCAGCTTTTCTCAGTCCTTGGCTAAGTTTCTACGTTACAAAGGACCAAAATGTTTTGCGCATTCATGGGTCGCAGATAAGTCGTAACATTTGCAATACATTTTTTTTAGAGAACGACTTTAGTCTTTTAGACTTCTAGTCCCGTGTTGATTGCCTAAGATTGTGTACCTATCATTGTCATCACAGATGAGGACAGTAAGTTCTAAGGACCTTTTTACGAGTGAATCCAATTAACAATACGTAATTATAAAAATAAATATACTATCTAGTGTACATTTTCGGTGTAGACAGTTTAAGTAAGTAAAGTAAAAATCTGAGTGGCCCATTCAGCTCGAAGGTGGTCTCCATTGGCGCCCTGCGTCTTAAAAAACTGCTTGTAACATTTGCAATACATTTTTTTTAGAGAACGACTTTAGTCTTTTAGACTTAGACCGTGTTGATTGCCTACGATTGTGTAAAAGTCTTCCTTAAACAATGTTTTCTTTTTTTTTCTTTCCGGTTATCCAGAGCCAAATGCTCCGCCATCTAATGTCCAAGGTCGCAACACAAGTTCTACCGGCATTTTGGTTCAGTGGGGTGATGTTCCCGCAGCTGATCAGAATGGCATTATACTGAGTTACACAGTTACTTACAAAGCGCTTCCTGGTGGCACTCCAAAAACCGAGGTGTTCATTGCTCCAACAACTGGAGTAACTCTGACAGATCTACACGAATTCACCAACTACAGCATCACAGTGTTTGCTTCAACTGTAAAAGGAGCTGGAAATGATAGTGAGCCAATCATTGTCATCACGGATGAAGATAGTAAGTTAAAGTATTGCGCTTGTACTGGCAGTGGTCACAAGAAGTGAACTCGACAAGGACCCTTATAGGGGTTTGAAGGCTTTATAAGATACCACCCATCTTATGGGCCTTATCAGCTCCCCCACCTATTTTTCTTCGTGCCTCATGGCACATAAGGCTTCCTGTAGACGAATTTGAACTGAACTGTATTTAACTGTATTCAAAGGCTCGTTTCTTAGGTTCAAGAGGAGGTTTTCTCTAAGATTCACGGGACTTTTCCAGATTCCGACAGGCTCACGAGGTTCTCACTCATACGTTTTTCTAGGAAGAGACACAACACGTTTTCGGATCTCTCCGAGAAGGCCTAGCGCTCTGCTAAACCCTTACGTCATCGCGCACACTTCCCAGTTTTTGTAATACAGTCGAATCTTATTGTAAGGTAAGCAACACCCAAAATGCGAAGATTTAGTCTTCGATTGCGTGAATCGAACCTTAAGAACCTTTAGCCTTAAGAACCACGTGTTACTTGCTAAACGTACGGCGCATGTCTCTCTGCTTATTTCTGTCTGTTAAATTTCTATTCTACTTTTTTCTCATTTCCTTTAAATACAGAACCAAAGGCTCCCCCATCCAATGTTCAAGGACACAACGCCAGCTCTACCAGCATTTCCGTTCAATGGGGGAGCGTGCCTGCTGCCGATCAGAATGGCATTATACTATGGTACACAGTTACCTACACAGCGCTTCCTAATGGAAGTCCACAAACCAAGGTAGTGGATCCTCCAGCAAATGAAGCAACTCTGGCTGGGCTCAATGAATTTACCAACTACAGCATTACGGTGTTTGCTTCTACTTCAAAGGGAGGTGGAAATAAAAGTGAGCCAATCATTGTCATCACTGATGAAGACAGTAAGTGCACTGTACTGTTATTTTGTCAAGATTCCCACTACTAAAACCACACATTTTAATACTGCGTTGTGTTTGTTAATCTTTGTGTCTAAAATGAGTCTTTTTTCTTCCATTATTATTATTTAGAGCCAAATACCCCTCCATCTAATATCCAGGGACACAACACAAGTTCTACTAGTATTTTCGTTCAGTGGGGTGATGTTAACGCAGCTGATCAAAATGGCATCATACTGAGATACACAGTTAACTACACAGCGCTTCCTCGTGGCATTGAGCGGACCAAAGCAGTGCATGCTCCAACAACTCAAGCTAACCTAACAGGACTCAATGAATACACTAACTACAGCATTACAGTGTTTGCCTCTACTGTGAAGGGAGGCGGAAATGTTAGCGAGCCTATTATTGTAATTACAGATGAGGATAGTAAGTTTATCGTTGTTTTGGAAAGTATTTCATCACAGCTAAACCTTAAATGTTGCAAAATACGGTATGTTGTCGACTGAAAGTTCAGTAGCGTGGTTTTGGATCGCTTAGGTTCTGTGATACGGTCATCAGATGAAGATGATGAGGCAATCACGTTCTGAAATTTTACCATTTTTATATCAAACTTTGCTCTCCTTTTTTTTTTTATCAAAATTGAAATAATAAAAAAAGGTTGATGATGCCAATAGCGAGGTAGACTGTCGATTAAAGGCCATTGTATTGAATACGCAACCTTGGAGAGATATTGTGTTTTTTTTACTTTATAATTAGTACTTGCACGACTAACCGTCTTGAGAATGCATTTTTGTTTTCTCCACAGAACCTAACGCCCCTCCATCTAATGTCAAGTTGAGCATTCGTAGTTCTACCAGTATTATGGTTGAGTGGGGTTATGTTCCCGCAGCTGATCAAAATGGCATTATACTGAGTTATACAGTAACCTACTTGGCGCTTCCTGGTGGCAGTCCGCAAATCAAGTTAGTCAATGCCCCAACAACTAAAGCAACACTGATGGGTCTTAATGAGCTCACCAACTACAGCGTCACAGTTTTTGCCTCTACTGTCAAAGGAGATGGAAATGTCAGTGAACCTCTCACTACTCGCATTGATGAAGACAGTAGGTTTTCCAAGTGATTTTTCCAATTAATGTATCTGTCCATAGCAGAAATACGAATTATGATTGCTATTCAGTACAAAGGCTTGTTTTCCACTGAGGGTGGCAGATTCGAGATCTTTTCTTCCCTCGCCCATATATATATATATATATATATTTAGTATATACACACTCAGTGATCTTGGTGATTTAAGCAATCTGATTGGTTCGCTATCTCGGACTATTCAACAATATTCACCTCCAAGCGAGTGGATAATGTGTGAGCTCAGTGTTTTTCCCATTTTTTTAGAGAACGATCTTTTAAAAGTCGACATAAATCCTAGGGCTGACTTTTTTTAAGGCAAGAAAAGACTTGGAAGGATTCAATACGGCGTTTTTCAATTTACTGTAGCAGGAGTTTTGTGCTCGATGGATTGTTTACAACTCCCGTGTATTCGCGTAGAAGAAGCCGTTTCGTGAACTCAGCGTTTTCTAAGAAGAAAATTTTGGCTCAAAAATCGAAGTTTATTTATGACAAACAAATTTAAAAGGAAATGTTTGCAGAAATTCTACGTTTCAAGTAAACAGGAAAAAGAATGATACAGAAAGACGACGTCTTACCTCGAGCAACCGAGCCGGCCATTTTTGTCAGCACTTCATGCGAAGAACGACACAACAAACCCTTTTGGCTATAAACTTGGCGAGTCAACAGAAAACAACACAGCTCTACTTTTCTTCTCAGGTAAGGAAACAGTTCAAACTTTTAGCGGTCCCATTTAAGCCATTACGCTGTTGTTTGCGAAATGATAAACTTGTGAATTGCCATGTTTGAAAATTCTGCAAAGATCTATTTTTAAACTTACGCGTGATTTGATCTGTCAATCAAATCGCACTTTTGAATGGTTTCATCTCTGATTTTTGTTGAGATCACTTCGTGTGTATATACTAAAACAATTATTCTTTTCAATCTCGGTGAATAGTGGCTTTGGGAATATTTACCTCGCCGCTTTCGCGGCTCGGTAAATATCTTGCCACTATTCACCTCGATTTCAAAGAATAATTGTTAAATATATATTTTTCTGAAGCACAAATCTTTAACTGCCTAGGAAGTAGCTAAATGACATAGTCTTATGGTAAATTCGATATCCTAAAACAGTGATTTTCTTGCAAAATAAAGCTGCTGTAACAAAATTTTTTACCAAACGCACTTTTCCAAGAAATGAATATTGGAAACATTTTTTCTTTAATATCTTGAATTTTACTTCTTGTTACCTTTATCTTTGGTCCTTCGTAAGTGTTTTGTAGAGATATGTTTTCAAGTGATAAACAAAAAAGAAATCCATAGAAATGAAGGCATAATATGTTCTTGAAAGAGACATGGAATTTCCAAAGTACCTTAGGTAGATAAAATAGAGGTACCTTTAGAGAGATGACACATAAGGGAACATGGAAATTTCCACGTACCTTTACGGAGATAACACATAAGGGAACATGGAAATTTCCATGTACCTTTAAGGAGATAACACGTGAGGGAACATGGAAATTTCCATGTACCTTTAAGGAGATAACACATGAGGGAACATGGAAATTTCCATGTACCTTTACGGAGATAACACATAAGGAAACATGGAAATTTCCATGTACCTTTACAGAGATAACACATAAGGGAACATGGAAATTTCCATGTACCTTTACGGAGATAACACATAAGGGAACATGGAAATTTCCATGCACCTTTACGGAGATAACACATAAGGGAACATGGAAATTTCCATGTACCTTTACGGAGATAACACATAAGGGAACATGGAAATTTCCATGCACCTTTACGGAGATAACACATAAGGGAACATGGAAATTTCCATGTACCTTTACGGAGATAACACATAAGGGAACATGGAAATTTCCATGTACCTTTACGAAGATAACACATAAGGGAACATGGAAATTTCCATGTACCTTTAAGGAGATAACACATAAGGGAACATGGAAATTTCCATGTACCTTTAGAGAGATGACACATAAGGGAACATGGAAATTTCCATGTACCTTTAGAGAGATGACACATAAGGGAAGCTTAAGGGAACATGGAAATTTCCATGTACCTTTAGGGAGATAACACATAAGGGAACATGGAAATTTCCATGTACCCTTATGTGTTATCTCTGGAACAACAGACTGAACGATTGTGGTAGTTGTAGTGAAATGACTTTATCGTATAATTGTCCTATTAGCCCTCAATTCATTTACTTCCCATGCGTCTTGCTGGACAACTAGTTAGTTGATAGTTTGAACACCCATAATAATTCACCTTTAAGTTTTTTATTTATAATTTATTCTTTATTTTATCATTTTTCTTTGACAGGTTATTTTTTTGATAAATGGACAAGCAGTTCATTGTTAACCTGATTGTTGGAACTTCAGTGACAACAATGACCCGCGCTCTTTCTAAACTAATGGAAAGCAGCGTTTTTCTACGCTCTCGGTCATTATTTTGAAGAAGTCCCCGGAGCTCAGGCATTATCCCATTTACCATGCAGATCTCTTTTGTTGGTTAGCCTTAGATCTGTTCAAACGAATAAGTTTCTCATGAAAATTTCCCGTGGTTTGTAACAGGTAATTCGCGAATAAAGATTTGACACTGAAGATAACTACCGCACAGGTTGTCGAAACGTCAGTCACTGTCAACAACAACAGTCCTATTCAGGACTACGTTCACCCGGACGATCAAACTCAACCTACTTTTCAAATGACTCCTGGGTTCAAACCTTTCACAAAGACTATTTTGATGACCTCAACTCCCTTTCCGGTTAAACCTGTTTTAGCTTATCCGGTTTAACCTGCTGAAGTTAACACCAAAGTTTATCTCATCTTATCTTGATTTGCAGACAACCCTAACTATATTCCCGGAGAATCCATACCCGTGGAGGAGTTCGAAGGTCACGTGCGTCGCCTCCATGCAAATGGCGATCTGTTGTTCTCTCAAGAATACAGTGCTCTTGGTCCCTCTGCGGACTTTAACTGGAATGCCACGCTAGCGCAAGAGAACAGATTCAAGAACCGTTACAATAATATTGTTGCCTATGACCATAGTCGAGTTTTCCTGACGCCCTTACAGAGGGTATCTAGGTCAATAGAAAAAAGAGGGCTTACATCGCTGCTCAGGGACCCCTCCCAGAGACTGTTGACGACTTCTGGAGAATGGTGTGGGAGCAAACCACAAACACCATTGTTATGGTTTGTATTCATAAATAGGGCTTGGCAATTTTATGGTGCAAAAATTCCCATAGTTTCTAGCCCATGGCTAGAAACTACTTCTTTTCGCCTTTTGTTAGAAAATAACAAATTCCTTTCAGATTTTCTTAGTATTTAAGAGCGATTTTCCCCGAATCGACGTTGTTGGATGTGTTCAAGTGGCTTCAAGGCCTCAGACAATGCACACCGTGGCCAATTCTTGTTGATCTCGAAAAGTGACCGTAGGCCAATCAAAGATTAGGACGACTCTCTTTGTAGAAACGAATTTTTCGGATCCCAAGTCCATGCCTGCTAACAAAAGAAGATACTGTCGCTATATTTGGCAGTGGCACATCTCCCATAAGACCACTTCTTTGCCCCCCCCCCCCCCTCCCCCCTCCCCCTCAAAAAAAAATTCTTTAATTTCTCTTTAATCTACTGAAATACCATTTTTTTTGGGGGGGGGGGGGACATAAGGTTTACTGAGGGAGATGTGCAAATGGCGAATATACATCTCTTGTCGGCTGTTCCACTTGTTTAGATATGCGCCAGTAGTTGAAAACAAATTTCACTTTTATGAGTTATAACTCTGTATGCATTCCCTCCCAGGTAACAAGCTTGGAAGAGCGAGGTCGCGTGAAGTGCCATCAGTATTGGCCTTCGGAGGGAGATCCACTTACGGTGATATTCAAATAGATCTAACACAGACAGTAGAGTTAAGTGACCTCACTATCCGAACGTTTTGTCTAAAGAAAGCCAATAGCAGAGCTGAGCGAACTGTGAATCAGTTCCATTACACTGTATGGTCAGATCATGGTGTTCCATCCTGCTCTACTTCTTTGCTAACGTTTGTTAGGAAAGAATCTGGTGCTAACCCGTCTGATGCGGGGCCTATGGTAAGTTGGAAAATGTGAATATTTAATCTTTAATCGGCTAATTAACAACAAATGAATGAGGCTGAGTATCTTATGAAGAATTATGGAGATCGCGGAGGGTGTTATCGGCCGAGGCGGATAACACCCTGCCGAGATCTCCATAATTCTTCATATGATACGAAAGCCGGCCGAATTCAATAATTGTTTTATTATTCATTCAAAATAATTCCTAGTTTAAAAACATAGCTAAAACATACTTACCTCCATCGATGTTAAGTTCATCTTCGATCGTGTACGTTTAGATTTTCCAGCTCCGCAACTATTCTCCAAATAGCAGATGTCGCCCTCCGAGTTGTCTTCTTGCTGTTTTTGCTGTTTTTAGCTACTTTTTCGCCTAGTTCCAGCTGTAGTTCTTACTCCTGAAACGAGTGAAGGGTCGGCCATTTTTGTTTTCACAACCAAAACAACTCAACCTTGACCCCAGGTCTTCTCGGTTAACGATGCATTAACCTGGAGCGGGCTGCATTTTTGACGTCATTTCCTCGGTAAACACAAAATTCTTCCAAATTTCCTCATCAGTAACTGGTTATGGTGAATTATGCGTGGGCTTTTAGCCAATCAGAATTGGGGAAATATTTTGAATGAATAATAATGGTTCATACACCATGATGGCTAAGCCAATCAGCGCTCTAGAATTGCATTATCCACTGATCCGGTTTTTCATAATTACCAATTATAGCATAGGCTAATCGTGGCAATGGGTGGCATAATTAGGCAGTAAGTGATGGCAGATAGGTTTTGGCTGTGGACTAAAACCTGGACAAAGACGGAGCGAAAATAGCAGTAGATGGAAAACTGTTCCACACAGGTACACATCGAGCAAAAAAGAGTTCTTGTAGGCATCAACAAAAGCAAAAATACAAATGCGAGTTGTAACAGTTGCTCGCAATAGAGACCTATGATTTTTGTAACAGATACTGAAAGTGTTCCTTCTTAAAACGAAAGAAATTCACTAGTAAGAAGTGAACTCTAACCTTTTTTTATGCAAGCTTCTCTCACTTACCATTTCACTTTCACACCTAACCGCCAAAATTCCGAAACATTTACGAGCACATCTTGATTATTAATCTTTCGTAAGTCATGCATCTTCAACAAGTGAACCTTAACCTTTCCCGGGGGTTTACCGTGAATTTACGTTTGGACGAGGAGTTTACCCGTTTAAGTCGGGGCAGTGCTGCACCGCAGTCCAAATTTCAGGCAGTCAACATGTACTACAACAAGGCCAAGAATCGTAATGCAAACGTGTTAGCGTTTGATGACACTCTCGTTAAACTTAGCGCTATTACCGGCATAGAAGGCTCTGACTACATCAACGCTAACTTCATCGACGGATACATGATGAGAAGAGCGTTTATTGCTACCCAAGCGCCCATACCTGATACGATCCCTGACTTTTGGCGCATGCTCTGGGAACAGAAGTCTTCGACTATTGTGATCCTTTCTAAAGAAACGGAGAGTAGAAAGGTACTGGGGGCAATGTTAAAAAAAAAATAGAAAGAAAAAAATAAAAGGTTCTAGTATTCCCAAATGATATTTTCACACTTCCAGCCTATTTGGACTTCGCCTGGCATCATTAAATTAATGACCAATCACATTACCTTATCGTGTACATTGTAGTTCACGTTTTAGGCAGCGTCGGTTATAAAGTCAATTCGCGTCCATTCAATCTTCATATCCTATTATATTTCAACTCACGAACTTTGTCAAATGTAGGGGAACGTCTCTGGAGATGAATTCCTGAGAACCATATCCTGGCAAGTTCAGTTATCTCGTCGCAGCTTTGCAGTGACGTCAAAAAAATAAGCAATAAAAGTGTGCTAAGTGTAAGTAAATGGTGGATGTTGCACGTGGCGAAATCACAGACAACCTCGCGAGTTTCACAGTCCCTGTGCTCTTCTAATCTGTTTTCCTGTGATATTACGTGCAGCAAAGTCCTTGTTGCATGCGTACACATCATTTTCTTTAGTTGGATGGTGGATGTTGCACTTTACGACATTACAGACAACCTCACGCGTAACAGAGTCACAGCCTGTGTGTACTTCTAATTTGTATCATGTGATATTGTCGTAACTAATTCCTAAGTGGGTAATCCATGTTGCATGCGTACATCATGTTCCCTAGCCTCAACTTGGTATTTAAGATAGATAGATACATAGATACATAGATAGATAGACAGACAGACAGATAGATAGATAGATAGATAGATAGATAGATAGATAGATAGATAGATAGATAGATAGATAGATAGATAGATAGATAGATAGATAGATAGATAGATAGATACATAGATACATAGATAGATACATAGATAGATAGAGAGACAGACAGACAGACAGGTAGGTAGGTAGGTAGGTAGGTAGGTAGGTAGGTAGAGAGAGAGAGAGAGATAGATAGATAGATAGACAGACAGATAGACAGATAGAGAGATGGACAGACAGACAGACAGACAGACAGACAGATAGATTTAGGAGATTGCGTCCCGAATGGTGCGTCAGTATCATTACACTGGGTGGCCCGATGTTGGAATCCCGGACTCGGAATCAGGATTAATTGATCTAATTGTTCATGTACGTACAATCAGGGACAAAAGTAGTTGACACACTTGTTTAGAACGGGTGCTTTTATCAAACATTTACTTCATTTATTATTTCATTCCTTTTAAACGCCATAAATCCCCTCACCCCCTGAATCAATGTTGTCTGAAGTAAAAGAAAGAGTTGAGGGTGCAAAATACAACATTGATTTTGGGGGCGAGGGGTGGAGGTAGACAGGGGAAGGGGATAGGTAAGTCCAGTATTCAAAAAGGGGCCATTTTACGGAAGTGTCTCAACACTTTTGTCCCTCATTGTCTGAATGCAAAATTGTACTACTGCACACAAGTTGAGCTCTGTATGACAATGATTTTAACTGAAATTAAAGCAATCAATGACATAATTATGTTATTGGTGGTGGGGTTGACATTGACTTCTTCACGACCGAAATATAGGGCCAATTGGAATTACGTGATGACGTAATAAAAGGGCTGCGGTATCCAGAATTAACGGCGATATAGTTTACAAGCTAAAAACTGAGGCTGAAACTCGCGCACATGTACAACTTTTGGTGAATTTCAAGAGTATGCGTACTGAAAATATTTTTAATAAAGTGAATATTCCTCTTTCTTTACTTTATCCGATTGATAAGACGCAAACAATCAGGGGTAGCGTAAGGATTGACACGTATTGGGGATAGTCACTGGCCGGCCACGGAAATATGGAGCGTTAGTGAGGATCGGCCATCACTGCGTTCAATATCGGAACTACGGAAAAGTGAAGGTAAATTCATGGTCAATTTAATAAAAAAACTAAGGACAGCGTAACAAATATTACAAGTGTACGCGAAAACAATTACTTTCAATCCCACCTGGTGACACCCTCTGTGACATGATAACGCAACGCAAATAGCGTGACATGAGCGCATATGTCTGAGTATTTGGACTGCATTTCTCAAGCGAAACCCTCTGTTTTTCTCTATTGTCGGCAGGAAAAATGAAAACAGAGCTTTAAAACGTGAACTGGTATCTGACTCTCAAAGAAAACGACAGCTCAAACTGAGGAAAACACTGCTTCCTTCGTGATACAACGGTTAACCACGTTTCGGCAAACGGAAAGTAATATTAGTCTGTTATGACCTCTCAATGTCGATATGTTTTCTCGTGGTTAACCGTTAAAACTCCTTATTTGCACCACATCGCTGCAATGTTGCTCGCCAAGAATAAGTATTGCAAAGCACTTTCTACATAGCGAGATCTTCTTTTGCCTTTTGTGAGGAATGAGGGCATGAAAACGGAAAATTTTCCAGCTCACGGCCGTCATCGATCACGTGCCAATCCCGCTCTCCTTGTCATCAAGTGAACTTCTGGGCCACAGTAATTGTTTTTTTGGTGAGATACAGACTGGTCTGTCTATCTTGAAAACAATTTCTTTAGCATTATGTGATTTAGGAGCTGGGAAATGAACTAGAATAAATGAATAAATGGCAGGCGGTCATCTAAAATCATTACAAAAGTACATTCCTAACCTGTTCTACGCCTACCTACGCTTAAGGTTTGGATCTGTTAGGTTTGAAAAGGTCTCAAAAAAAAGAAAAACACTTATAGGGCATAGCAGAAACGGCTGGCCCATAATTTATGAGGTTCATATCCTGTATATTGCTCACGTCCTTTCACCAATGGCACAAGTCAGTGTCGAAAATAATGCATGTCCGCTCCGTTACTCTCAGTATTTCATTATCTTAAGTTGACTATTCATGCACACAAGAACAATTTTCATTGTACCTTGGTGTTTCCATCGTTTTTCCACTAGTGTTAATACTTGTGAAAACATTACATCCGCAGCAACGGCAGTGATCACAACACAAATGATTTCCTCTCGACCCGACAGGGTATCAGGAACGCGCGCGGGAGTACAAGATTAAGTAATGACATACGCGTAGTACATTTTACTGTACGTGTACTACAAATCAGGACGAAAATTTACAAATGGTTGTTTGTACACAAACAATTTGGCCCATAGAGTAGCGTCATGGCACAACAATTCAGCAGCGTCAAAAATCTAGCCGGAAAACATAGATACATATTTCAGACAATCAGGGACAAAAGTAGTTGACACACTTGTTTAGAACGGGTGCTTTTATCAAACATTTACTTCATTTATTATTTCATTCCTTTTAAACGCCATAAATCCCCTCACCCCCTGAATCAATGTTGTCTGAAGTAAAAGAAAGAGTTGAGGGTGCAAAATACAACATTGATTTTGGGGGCGAGGGGTGGAGGTAGACAGGGGAAGGGGATAGGTAAGTCCAGTATTCAAAAAGGGGCCATTTTACGGAAGTGTCTCAACACTTTTGTCCCTCATTGTCTGAATGCAAAATTGTACTACTGCACACAAGTTGAGCTCTGTATGACAATGATTTTAACTGAAATTAAAGCAATCAATGACATAATTATGTTATTGGTGGTGGGGTTGACATTGACTTCTTCACGACCGAAATATAGGGCCAATTGGAATTACGTGATGACGTAATAAAAGGGCTGCGGTATCCAGAATTAACGGCGATATAGTTTACAAGCTAAAAACTGAGGCTGAAACTCGCGCACATGTACAACTTTTGGTGAATTTCAAGAGTATGCGTACTGAAAATATTTTTAATAAAGTGAATATTCCTCTTTCTTTACTTTATCCGATTGATAAGACGCAAACAATCAGGGGTAGCGTAAGGATTGACACGTATTGGGGATAGTCACTGGCCGGCCACGGAAATATGGAGCGTTAGTGAGGATCGGCCATCACTGCGTTCAATATCGGAACTACGGAAAAGTGAAGGTAAATTCATGGTCAATTTAATAAAAAAACTAAGGACAGCGTAACAAATATTACAAGTGTACGCGAAAACAATTACTTTCAATCCCACCTGGTGACACCCTCTGTGACATGATAACGCAACGCAAATAGCGTGACATGAGCGCATATGTCTGAGTATTTGGACTGCATTTCTCAAGCGAAACCCTCTGTTTTTCTCTATTGTCGGCAGGAAAAATGAAAACAGAGCTTTAAAACGTGAACTGGTATCTGACTCTCAAAGAAAACGACAGCTCAAACTGAGGAAAACACTGCTTCCTTCGTGATACAACGGTTAACCACGTTTCGGCAAACGGAAAGTAATATTAGTCTGTTATGACCTCTCAATGTCGATATGTTTTCTCGTGGTTAACCGTTAAAACTCCTTATTTGCACCACATCGCTGCAATGTTGCTCGCCAAGAATAAGTATTGCAAAGCACTTTCTACATAGCGAGATCTTCTTTTGCCTTTTGTGAGGAATGAGGGCATGAAAACGGAAAATTTTCCAGCTCACGGCCGTCATCGATCACGTGCCAATCCCGCTCTCCTTGTCATCAAGTGAACTTCTGGGCCACAGTAATTGTTTTTTTGGTGAGATACAGACTGGTCTGTCTATCTTGAAAACAATTTCTTTAGCATTATGTGATTTAGGAGCTGGGAAATGAACTAGAATAAATGAATAAATGGCAGGCGGTCATCTAAAATCATTACAAAAGTACATTCCTAACCTGTTCTACGCCTACCTACGCTTAAGGTTTGGATCTGTTAGGTTTGAAAAGGTCTCAAAAAAAAGAAAAACACTTATAGGGCATAGCAGAAACGGCTGGCCCATAATTTATGAGGTTCATATCCTGTATATTGCTCACGTCCTTTCACCAATGGCACAAGTCAGTGTCGAAAATAATGCATGTCCGCTCCGTTACTCTCAGTATTTCATTATCTTAAGTTGACTATTCATGCACACAAGAACAATTTTCATTGTACCTTGGTGTTTCCATCGTTTTTCCACTAGTGTTAATACTTGTGAAAACATTACATCCGCAGCAACGGCAGTGATCACAACACAAATGATTTCCTCTCGACCCGACAGGGTATCAGGAACGCGCGCGGGAGTACAAGATTAAGTAATGACATACGCGTAGTACATTTTACTGTACGTGTACTACAAATCAGGACGAAAATTTACAAATGGTTGTTTGTACACAAACAATTTGGCCCATAGAGTAGCGTCATGGCACAACAATTCAGCAGCGTCAAAAATCTAGCCGGAAAACATAGATACATATTTCAGACAATCAGGGACAAAAGTAGTTGACACACTTGTTTAGAACGGGTGCTTTTATCAAACATTTACTTCATTTATTATTTCATTCCTTTTAAACGCCATAAATCCCCTCACCCCCTGAATCAATGTTGTCTGAAGTAAAAGAAAGAGTTGAGGGTGCAAAATACAACATTGATTTTGGGGGCGAGGGGTGGAGGTAGACAGGGGAAGGGGATAGGTAAGTCCAGTATTCAAAAAGGGGCCATTTTACGGAAGTGTCTCAACACTTTTGTCCCTCATTGTCTGAATGCAAAATTGTACTACTGCACACAAGTTGAGCTCTGTATGACAATGATTTTAACTGAAATTAAAGCAATCAATGACATAATTATGTTATTGGTGGTGGGGTTGACATTGACTTCTTCACGACCGAAATATAGGGCCAATTGGAATTACGTGATGACGTAATAAAAGGGCTGCGGTATCCAGAATTAACGGCGATATAGTTTACAAGCTAAAAACTGAGGCTGAAACTCGCGCACATGTACAACTTTTGGTGAATTTCAAGAGTATGCGTACTGAAAATATTTTTAATAAAGTGAATATTCCTCTTTCTTTACTTTATCCGATTGATAAGACGCAAACAATCAGGGGTAGCGTAAGGATTGACACGTATTGGGGATAGTCACTGGCCGGCCACGGAAATATGGAGCGTTAGTGAGGATCGGCCATCACTGCGTTCAATATCGGAACTACGGAAAAGTGAAGGTAAATTCATGGTCAATTTAATAAAAAAACTAAGGACAGCGTAACAAATATTACAAGTGTACGCGAAAACAATTACTTTCAATCCCACCTGGTGACACCCTCTGTGACATGATAACGCAACGCAAATAGCGTGACATGAGCGCATATGTCTGAGTATTTGGACTGCATTTCTCAAGCGAAACCCTCTGTTTTTCTCTATTGTCGGCAGGAAAAATGAAAACAGAGCTTTAAAACGTGAACTGGTATCTGACTCTCAAAGAAAACGACAGCTCAAACTGAGGAAAACACTGCTTCCTTCGTGATACAACGGTTAACCACGTTTCGGCAAACGGAAAGTAATATTAGTCTGTTATGACCTCTCAATGTCGATATGTTTTCTCGTGGTTAACCGTTAAAACTCCTTATTTGCACCACATCGCTGCAATGTTGCTCGCCAAGAATAAGTATTGCAAAGCACTTTCTACATAGCGAGATCTTCTTTTGCCTTTTGTGAGGAATGAGGGCATGAAAACGGAAAATTTTCCAGCTCACGGCCGTCATCGATCACGTGCCAATCCCGCTCTCCTTGTCATCAAGTGAACTTCTGGGCCACAGTAATTGTTTTTTTGGTGAGATACAGACTGGTCTGTCTATCTTGAAAACAATTTCTTTAGCATTATGTGATTTAGGAGCTGGGAAATGAACTAGAATAAATGAATAAATGGCAGGCGGTCATCTAAAATCATTACAAAAGTACATTCCTAACCTGTTCTACGCCTACCTACGCTTAAGGTTTGGATCTGTTAGGTTTGAAAAGGTCTCAAAAAAAAGAAAAACACTTATAGGGCATAGCAGAAACGGCTGGCCCATAATTTATGAGGTTCATATCCTGTATATTGCTCACGTCCTTTCACCAATGGCACAAGTCAGTGTCGAAAATAATGCATGTCCGCTCCGTTACTCTCAGTATTTCATTATCTTAAGTTGACTATTCATGCACACAAGAACAATTTTCATTGTACCTTGGTGTTTCCATCGTTTTTCCACTAGTGTTAATACTTGTGAAAACATTACATCCGCAGCAACGGCAGTGATCACAACACAAATGATTTCCTCTCGACCCGACAGGGTATCAGGAACGCGCGCGGGAGTACAAGATTAAGTAATGACATACGCGTAGTACATTTTACTGTACGTGTACTACAAATCAGGACGAAAATTTACAAATGGTTGTTTGTACACAAACAATTTGGCCCATAGAGTAGCGTCATGGCACAACAATTCAGCAGCGTCAAAAATCTAGCCGGAAAACATAGATACATATTTCAGACAATCAGGGACAAAAGTAGTTGACACACTTGTTTAGAACGGGTGCTTTTATCAAACATTTACTTCATTTATTATTTCATTCCTTTTAAACGCCATAAATCCCCTCACCCCCTGAATCAATGTTGTCTGAAGTAAAAGAAAGAGTTGAGGGTGCAAAATACAACATTGATTTTGGGGGCGAGGGGTGGAGGTAGACAGGGGAAGGGGATAGGTAAGTCCAGTATTCAAAAAGGGGCCATTTTACGGAAGTGTCTCAACACTTTTGTCCCTCATTGTCTGAATGCAAAATTGTACTACTGCACACAAGTTGAGCTCTGTATGACAATGATTTTAACTGAAATTAAAGCAATCAATGACATAATTATGTTATTGGTGGTGGGGTTGACATTGACTTCTTCACGACCGAAATATAGGGCCAATTGGAATTACGTGATGACGTAATAAAAGGGCTGCGGTATCCAGAATTAACGGCGATATAGTTTACAAGCTAAAAACTGAGGCTGAAACTCGCGCACATGTACAACTTTTGGTGAATTTCAAGAGTATGCGTACTGAAAATATTTTTAATAAAGTGAATATTCCTCTTTCTTTACTTTATCCGATTGATAAGACGCAAACAATCAGGGGTAGCGTAAGGATTGACACGTATTGGGGATAGTCACTGGCCGGCCACGGAAATATGGAGCGTTAGTGAGGATCGGCCATCACTGCGTTCAATATCGGAACTACGGAAAAGTGAAGGTAAATTCATGGTCAATTTAATAAAAAAACTAAGGACAGCGTAACAAATATTACAAGTGTACGCGAAAACAATTACTTTCAATCCCACCTGGTGACACCCTCTGTGACATGATAACGCAACGCAAATAGCGTGACATGAGCGCATATGTCTGAGTATTTGGACTGCATTTCTCAAGCGAAACCCTCTGTTTTTCTCTATTGTCGGCAGGAAAAATGAAAACAGAGCTTTAAAACGTGAACTGGTATCTGACTCTCAAAGAAAACGACAGCTCAAACTGAGGAAAACACTGCTTCCTTCGTGATACAACGGTTAACCACGTTTCGGCAAACGGAAAGTAATATTAGTCTGTTATGACCTCTCAATGTCGATATGTTTTCTCGTGGTTAACCGTTAAAACTCCTTATTTGCACCACATCGCTGCAATGTTGCTCGCCAAGAATAAGTATTGCAAAGCACTTTCTACATAGCGAGATCTTCTTTTGCCTTTTGTGAGGAATGAGGGCATGAAAACGGAAAATTTTCCAGCTCACGGCCGTCATCGATCACGTGCCAATCCCGCTCTCCTTGTCATCAAGTGAACTTCTGGGCCACAGTAATTGTTTTTTTGGTGAGATACAGACTGGTCTGTCTATCTTGAAAACAATTTCTTTAGCATTATGTGATTTAGGAGCTGGGAAATGAACTAGAATAAATGAATAAATGGCAGGCGGTCATCTAAAATCATTACAAAAGTACATTCCTAACCTGTTCTACGCCTACCTACGCTTAAGGTTTGGATCTGTTAGGTTTGAAAAGGTCTCAAAAAAAAGAAAAACACTTATAGGGCATAGCAGAAACGGCTGGCCCATAATTTATGAGGTTCATATCCTGTATATTGCTCACGTCCTTTCACCAATGGCACAAGTCAGTGTCGAAAATAATGCATGTCCGCTCCGTTACTCTCAGTATTTCATTATCTTAAGTTGACTATTCATGCACACAAGAACAATTTTCATTGTACCTTGGTGTTTCCATCGTTTTTCCACTAGTGTTAATACTTGTGAAAACATTACATCCGCAGCAACGGCAGTGATCACAACACAAATGATTTCCTCTCGACCCGACAGGGTATCAGGAACGCGCGCGGGAGTACAAGATTAAGTAATGACATACGCGTAGTACATTTTACTGTACGTGTACTACAAATCAGGACGAAAATTTACAAATGGTTGTTTGTACACAAACAATTTGGCCCATAGAGTAGCGTCATGGCACAACAATTCAGCAGCGTCAAAAATCTAGCCGGAAAACATAGATACATATTTCAGACAATCAGGGACAAAAGTAGTTGACACACTTGTTTAGAACGGGTGCTTTTATCAAACATTTACTTCATTTATTATTTCATTCCTTTTAAACGCCATAAATCCCCTCACCCCCTGAATCAATGTTGTCTGAAGTAAAAGAAAGAGTTGAGGGTGCAAAATACAACATTGATTTTGGGGGCGAGGGGTGGAGGTAGACAGGGGAAGGGGATAGGTAAGTCCAGTATTCAAAAAGGGGCCATTTTACGGAAGTGTCTCAACACTTTTGTCCCTCATTGTCTGAATGCAAAATTGTACTACTGCACACAAGTTGAGCTCTGTATGACAATGATTTTAACTGAAATTAAAGCAATCAATGACATAATTATGTTATTGGTGGTGGGGTTGACATTGACTTCTTCACGACCGAAATATAGGGCCAATTGGAATTACGTGATGACGTAATAAAAGGGCTGCGGTATCCAGAATTAACGGCGATATAGTTTACAAGCTAAAAACTGAGGCTGAAACTCGCGCACATGTACAACTTTTGGTGAATTTCAAGAGTATGCGTACTGAAAATATTTTTAATAAAGTGAATATTCCTCTTTCTTTACTTTATCCGATTGATAAGACGCAAACAATCAGGGGTAGCGTAAGGATTGACACGTATTGGGGATAGTCACTGGCCGGCCACGGAAATATGGAGCGTTAGTGAGGATCGGCCATCACTGCGTTCAATATCGGAACTACGGAAAAGTGAAGGTAAATTCATGGTCAATTTAATAAAAAAACTAAGGACAGCGTAACAAATATTACAAGTGTACGCGAAAACAATTACTTTCAATCCCACCTGGTGACACCCTCTGTGACATGATAACGCAACGCAAATAGCGTGACATGAGCGCATATGTCTGAGTATTTGGACTGCATTTCTCAAGCGAAACCCTCTGTTTTTCTCTATTGTCGGCAGGAAAAATGAAAACAGAGCTTTAAAACGTGAACTGGTATCTGACTCTCAAAGAAAACGACAGCTCAAACTGAGGAAAACACTGCTTCCTTCGTGATACAACGGTTAACCACGTTTCGGCAAACGGAAAGTAATATTAGTCTGTTATGACCTCTCAATGTCGATATGTTTTCTCGTGGTTAACCGTTAAAACTCCTTATTTGCACCACATCGCTGCAATGTTGCTCGCCAAGAATAAGTATTGCAAAGCACTTTCTACATAGCGAGATCTTCTTTTGCCTTTTGTGAGGAATGAGGGCATGAAAACGGAAAATTTTCCAGCTCACGGCCGTCATCGATCACGTGCCAATCCCGCTCTCCTTGTCATCAAGTGAACTTCTGGGCCACAGTAATTGTTTTTTTGGTGAGATACAGACTGGTCTGTCTATCTTGAAAACAATTTCTTTAGCATTATGTGATTTAGGAGCTGGGAAATGAACTAGAATAAATGAATAAATGGCAGGCGGTCATCTAAAATCATTACAAAAGTACATTCCTAACCTGTTCTACGCCTACCTACGCTTAAGGTTTGGATCTGTTAGGTTTGAAAAGGTCTCAAAAAAAAGAAAAACACTTATAGGGCATAGCAGAAACGGCTGGCCCATAATTTATGAGGTTCATATCCTGTATATTGCTCACGTCCTTTCACCAATGGCACAAGTCAGTGTCGAAAATAATGCATGTCCGCTCCGTTACTCTCAGTATTTCATTATCTTAAGTTGACTATTCATGCACACAAGAACAATTTTCATTGTACCTTGGTGTTTCCATCGTTTTTCCACTAGTGTTAATACTTGTGAAAACATTACATCCGCAGCAACGGCAGTGATCACAACACAAATGATTTCCTCTCGACCCGACAGGGTATCAGGAACGCGCGCGGGAGTACAAGATTAAGTAATGACATACGCGTAGTACATTTTACTGTACGTGTACTACAAATCAGGACGAAAATTTACAAATGGTTGTTTGTACACAAACAATTTGGCCCATAGAGTAGCGTCATGGCACAACAATTCAGCAGCGTCAAAAATCTAGCCGGAAAACATAGATACATATTTCAGACAATCAGGGACAAAAGTAGTTGACACACTTGTTTAGAACGGGTGCTTTTATCAAACATTTACTTCATTTATTATTTCATTCCTTTTAAACGCCATAAATCCCCTCACCCCCTGAATCAATGTTGTCTGAAGTAAAAGAAAGAGTTGAGGGTGCAAAATACAACATTGATTTTGGGGGCGAGGGGTGGAGGTAGACAGGGGAAGGGGATAGGTAAGTCCAGTATTCAAAAAGGGGCCATTTTACGGAAGTGTCTCAACACTTTTGTCCCTCATTGTCTGAATGCAAAATTGTACTACTGCACACAAGTTGAGCTCTGTATGACAATGATTTTAACTGAAATTAAAGCAATCAATGACATAATTATGTTATTGGTGGTGGGGTTGACATTGACTTCTTCACGACCGAAATATAGGGCCAATTGGAATTACGTGATGACGTAATAAAAGGGCTGCGGTATCCAGAATTAACGGCGATATAGTTTACAAGCTAAAAACTGAGGCTGAAACTCGCGCACATGTACAACTTTTGGTGAATTTCAAGAGTATGCGTACTGAAAATATTTTTAATAAAGTGAATATTCCTCTTTCTTTACTTTATCCGATTGATAAGACGCAAACAATCAGGGGTAGCGTAAGGATTGACACGTATTGGGGATAGTCACTGGCCGGCCACGGAAATATGGAGCGTTAGTGAGGATCGGCCATCACTGCGTTCAATATCGGAACTACGGAAAAGTGAAGGTAAATTCATGGTCAATTTAATAAAAAAACTAAGGACAGCGTAACAAATATTACAAGTGTACGCGAAAACAATTACTTTCAATCCCACCTGGTGACACCCTCTGTGACATGATAACGCAACGCAAATAGCGTGACATGAGCGCATATGTCTGAGTATTTGGACTGCATTTCTCAAGCGAAACCCTCTGTTTTTCTCTATTGTCGGCAGGAAAAATGAAAACAGAGCTTTAAAACGTGAACTGGTATCTGACTCTCAAAGAAAACGACAGCTCAAACTGAGGAAAACACTGCTTCCTTCGTGATACAACGGTTAACCACGTTTCGGCAAACGGAAAGTAATATTAGTCTGTTATGACCTCTCAATGTCGATATGTTTTCTCGTGGTTAACCGTTAAAACTCCTTATTTGCACCACATCGCTGCAATGTTGCTCGCCAAGAATAAGTATTGCAAAGCACTTTCTACATAGCGAGATCTTCTTTTGCCTTTTGTGAGGAATGAGGGCATGAAAACGGAAAATTTTCCAGCTCACGGCCGTCATCGATCACGTGCCAATCCCGCTCTCCTTGTCATCAAGTGAACTTCTGGGCCACAGTAATTGTTTTTTTGGTGAGATACAGACTGGTCTGTCTATCTTGAAAACAATTTCTTTAGCATTATGTGATTTAGGAGCTGGGAAATGAACTAGAATAAATGAATAAATGGCAGGCGGTCATCTAAAATCATTACAAAAGTACATTCCTAACCTGTTCTACGCCTACCTACGCTTAAGGTTTGGATCTGTTAGGTTTGAAAAGGTCTCAAAAAAAAGAAAAACACTTATAGGGCATAGCAGAAACGGCTGGCCCATAATTTATGAGGTTCATATCCTGTATATTGCTCACGTCCTTTCACCAATGGCACAAGTCAGTGTCGAAAATAATGCATGTCCGCTCCGTTACTCTCAGTATTTCATTATCTTAAGTTGACTATTCATGCACACAAGAACAATTTTCATTGTACCTTGGTGTTTCCATCGTTTTTCCACTAGTGTTAATACTTGTGAAAACATTACATCCGCAGCAACGGCAGTGATCACAACACAAATGATTTCCTCTCGACCCGACAGGGTATCAGGAACGCGCGCGGGAGTACAAGATTAAGTAATGACATACGCGTAGTACATTTTACTGTACGTGTACTACAAATCAGGACGAAAATTTACAAATGGTTGTTTGTACACAAACAATTTGGCCCATAGAGTAGCGTCATGGCACAACAATTCAGCAGCGTCAAAAATCTAGCCGGAAAACATAGATACATATTTCAGACAATCAGGGACAAAAGTAGTTGACACACTTGTTTAGAACGGGTGCTTTTATCAAACATTTACTTCATTTATTATTTCATTCCTTTTAAACGCCATAAATCCCCTCACCCCCTGAATCAATGTTGTCTGAAGTAAAAGAAAGAGTTGAGGGTGCAAAATACAACATTGATTTTGGGGGCGAGGGGTGGAGGTAGACAGGGGAAGGGGATAGGTAAGTCCAGTATTCAAAAAGGGGCCATTTTACGGAAGTGTCTCAACACTTTTGTCCCTCATTGTCTGAATGCAAAATTGTACTACTGCACACAAGTTGAGCTCTGTATGACAATGATTTTAACTGAAATTAAAGCAATCAATGACATAATTATGTTATTGGTGGTGGGGTTGACATTGACTTCTTCACGACCGAAATATAGGGCCAATTGGAATTACGTGATGACGTAATAAAAGGGCTGCGGTATCCAGAATTAACGGCGATATAGTTTACAAGCTAAAAACTGAGGCTGAAACTCGCGCACATGTACAACTTTTGGTGAATTTCAAGAGTATGCGTACTGAAAATATTTTTAATAAAGTGAATATTCCTCTTTCTTTACTTTATCCGATTGATAAGACGCAAACAATCAGGGGTAGCGTAAGGATTGACACGTATTGGGGATAGTCACTGGCCGGCCACGGAAATATGGAGCGTTAGTGAGGATCGGCCATCACTGCGTTCAATATCGGAACTACGGAAAAGTGAAGGTAAATTCATGGTCAATTTAATAAAAAAACTAAGGACAGCGTAACAAATATTACAAGTGTACGCGAAAACAATTACTTTCAATCCCACCTGGTGACACCCTCTGTGACATGATAACGCAACGCAAATAGCGTGACATGAGCGCATATGTCTGAGTATTTGGACTGCATTTCTCAAGCGAAACCCTCTGTTTTTCTCTATTGTCGGCAGGAAAAATGAAAACAGAGCTTTAAAACGTGAACTGGTATCTGACTCTCAAAGAAAACGACAGCTCAAACTGAGGAAAACACTGCTTCCTTCGTGATACAACGGTTAACCACGTTTCGGCAAACGGAAAGTAATATTAGTCTGTTATGACCTCTCAATGTCGATATGTTTTCTCGTGGTTAACCGTTAAAACTCCTTATTTGCACCACATCGCTGCAATGTTGCTCGCCAAGAATAAGTATTGCAAAGCACTTTCTACATAGCGAGATCTTCTTTTGCCTTTTGTGAGGAATGAGGGCATGAAAACGGAAAATTTTCCAGCTCACGGCCGTCATCGATCACGTGCCAATCCCGCTCTCCTTGTCATCAAGTGAACTTCTGGGCCACAGTAATTGTTTTTTTGGTGAGATACAGACTGGTCTGTCTATCTTGAAAACAATTTCTTTAGCATTATGTGATTTAGGAGCTGGGAAATGAACTAGAATAAATGAATAAATGGCAGGCGGTCATCTAAAATCATTACAAAAGTACATTCCTAACCTGTTCTACGCCTACCTACGCTTAAGGTTTGGATCTGTTAGGTTTGAAAAGGTCTCAAAAAAAAGAAAAACACTTATAGGGCATAGCAGAAACGGCTGGCCCATAATTTATGAGGTTCATATCCTGTATATTGCTCACGTCCTTTCACCAATGGCACAAGTCAGTGTCGAAAATAATGCATGTCCGCTCCGTTACTCTCAGTATTTCATTATCTTAAGTTGACTATTCATGCACACAAGAACAATTTTCATTGTACCTTGGTGTTTCCATCGTTTTTCCACTAGTGTTAATACTTGTGAAAACATTACATCCGCAGCAACGGCAGTGATCACAACACAAATGATTTCCTCTCGACCCGACAGGGTATCAGGAACGCGCGCGGGAGTACAAGATTAAGTAATGACATACGCGTAGTACATTTTACTGTACGTGTACTACAAATCAGGACGAAAATTTACAAATGGTTGTTTGTACACAAACAATTTGGCCCATAGAGTAGCGTCATGGCACAACAATTCAGCAGCGTCAAAAATCTAGCCGGAAAACATAGATACATATTTCAGACAATCAGGGACAAAAGTAGTTGACACACTTGTTTAGAACGGGTGCTTTTATCAAACATTTACTTCATTTATTATTTCATTCCTTTTAAACGCCATAAATCCCCTCACCCCCTGAATCAATGTTGTCTGAAGTAAAAGAAAGAGTTGAGGGTGCAAAATACAACATTGATTTTGGGGGCGAGGGGTGGAGGTAGACAGGGGAAGGGGATAGGTAAGTCCAGTATTCAAAAAGGGGCCATTTTACGGAAGTGTCTCAACACTTTTGTCCCTCATTGTAGCAACAGAAGTCAGGAAACACTACAATCACCGTGCATTGCAGGTATGGACTGGGTGCTACAACTGCCCATGCATCACTAAACTTATTGCCTCATGTAAAAGAATCCGGATTCCGGAATCCGTCAATTTTTTTGTTTGTGGAATCCGTGGGAATGCGGAATCCATTTACTTATGGAATCCGGAATCCAGTACCCGGAATCCAGAATCCCTGGCGTGAAATCCAAATTCCCAGACTGTCTTGGATTCCCTTTCATTGGGTGGCGTAAACTATTTCGCTTAACTTTAAGATGATTTTTATATCCCTTATAAGGTCTCCCCTTTTCACTCTGGCAATGTGCTAAGGTCGTCTGAAACGATATTTCCGAAATTGTTTATTCATATATTTTAGCAGTCGTGAAGTATCCAAAGATTGCCGGTAGCCAGAGATATTCCCAAATTCCATTGGACGGACAATGACTTTCGCTGCAACTTTCAATTATTTCCGAAGTCGCGAAATGCAGCAGAAAGTTTCTTTAGCCGCAGGGTTAGCTCAGTCTGTAGGGCGCTTGACGCCTGAGCGGTAGGTTGCAGGTTCCATTCTCGGGCTGGTCTTAAAATAACTGAGAAATGAAGGTACTGCCTTCCAGGCCCTGCAAATGGCTAGATCTTCGTGTGGCTCGCAAAATATCGGTCCTATCTCCACTACGTAGGAAACGCAAAAATTGCGTCATCAGTTAGTGCTTTCTTGATACCCACAAAAAATTTCATTTTAAAGCCGAAGAAATGCGATTGCTTAGGAATTTAAACAGTAAACTCGCTGTTTTTGTCCTTTTCTATTGGCAGGGAGGGTGTTGGCCGAACAGGAGTCTTCTTTGCCCTAAGTGTGCTTATTGAGAGATTGAAGGCTGAGGGCGTAGTTGATGTTTTCCAGACTGTGAAACGGTTGAGATCTCAGAGACCTGCTATGGTACAAACCAAGGATCAGTACGAGTTTATTTACAAGGCTCTTGCACAGGGCGCAGAGGAGTTATTTCATAAATGTCGTCCAAGCGAACTGTTATCAACCGTTACTAATTTGAAAAATTAAACAACAGCTGACTTGACCCGGTAAACTTCTATCCACTCGAGCATGGAACACAGTGTTCTTGCAAACGGCAGTTTCCTTGTCAAGAAAACAGAGAAAACAAAGAAGGCAACAAGAAACGTAAATTTGAAACCAAAGATCTCTTAAAAAATTGGTAAGTAATTTCATGATCACTCGTCTGAAGTGGCAACAGCGTAAGGGCATTTTAATGACATTACGCTGTTGTTTGCGAAGTGATAGACTTGCGAATTGCCATGTTTCAAAATTCTGCAAAGATCTAACGATCTCCCGTGTATTTAGGAGGAGTGTTGCGTGACGACACTAAAAAACGGCTGTGTAGCAGACTACCATGTATTGTAATAGCGCTTTGCACTATTACTAAAAAATAAGGTTTAACACCTCTCACAGGCGTCCCAACTCACGTTAGGAGTGTGTTATGTAAATTTACTTTCTTACAAGAGAGTCGGTATCGCGTTACAAGCGACCGTTGAGACCTTTTTACGACAAATAAAATACTGAGGTTTGCGAACGCCAAATATCTTTAATTTTACTTTTTTCTATAAAATAAATAAAGGAGACTTACCTTTTATGTATTCCTGTGTTTTTTGGTGTGAGTTCCTCGATTTAGTAGGGTTTTATGGCTGTTATTGTGTGACCCCTGTCACTCTCTTCTTAATACGAATTAAAGGCAGAGGTGGATAGAAAACGAAGATCTAAGACCTAAGACCCAAAAACGAAGACCCCCTCAAAAGCAGCTTTAAATAGCTGGAAACGGGTATCTCGACCTTAGATGTGTAAGAAAGAACAAGATCTTCAATTATCAATGAAATTGACCTAACCCTAACCCCCCAAGTTTAGAAAACGAAGACCCCCCTCAAAATCACTTAGAAATGGCTCGAAACTACTTGAAACGACTTCTTGACACTAGAGGAGTGTAAGAAACAACACGGTTATCAATTACCAAAAACGTTTTCGAAATTTTATTACGGCCAGTTTGCTTTGTCCCAGGGGAAAGAAAGGTCCTACATCTCCACATGGTAATTATATATGTTAGTCGCTTTAGTGACAAATCTCGCCAAATTCACCTTCTTGTTCCTTGCAAACTAATTCAAGTAATTTCCTTTATGTACCGTAAACTCTGTCGAGGATCAAAAACATATCCGAACTTCAAACACGTGAATAAGTCAATCAAGATCATTCCAAATAAAGTTTTAAAGTAGTGATTGATTAAATGACCTTGTTTTGATAAAAAAAAAAAACCTCTTTCTATAGGGGTTATGTAGAAAACAAATCAGACCCTGGTCAATTTTTTTGGTAATCGAGATCGTGTTGTTTCTTACACTCCTCTAGTGTCTAGAAGTTGTTTTAAGCAGTTTCAAGCCGTTCCCAAGTGATTTTGAGGGGGGTCTTTGTTTTCTACATTTGGCAGCGGGGGGGGGGGGGGGGGTTGCGTAGAAAACGAAGACCCTAGTCATAAGTCTTTGTAAAGAAAGAAAAAAGCTTTGATACAATGAACAAAAAGCCGAGATCGGTATTATAAGTACCTTTATCTTGTTTTCATTTTTATATGTCTTTAATTTCCAAGCAAGTACAATAAAACCCATCCTTTGATACTGGGTAGACGCTTAGCAAACTGGGTGAGAAGAAAAAAGCGGCTTTGAAGTGCTAAACTTTAACATTCCGATGAACACTTTGGATAAAATCAAACATGCCTTCTATTGCTGTAACCGAAGTTATTCCTGGCGAAGCTGTATACACAATACACATAAAATAAACAGTCGGGAAGGCTGTGATCATATACCCAAATGCCCGATGAGCATGATGGTATTTGTAGCCAAGGGCGAACGTGAGGTGACCAAACGTGAAGAGAATCACCAGCACTGGAATAACATGCATGTTTTCAGATGACAGATGAGATGACAGAATGAGTGATGCTCCAGAACTCAGTAGATACTGCTCTAGTGTGTTGGATGTGTAACGGGGAGCTACCCCACTGAGATTCTGTTTCTCTGCGTCTTTGTCCAGAGGATTGATTGCTGTTGTAAGTCCTCGGGCTGCCTCTACCCACACCAGACCTGCAGCCAGATTCAAAGAAGTCTTACACTCTTTTTTTTTTAATAAGAATGTTGCTTTTCTCGTTTTGTTGCCTAGTTTTCCCTTTTAGAGAATAGAATAAGTGGAAAACGTATAATTGTATTGTATTTACAGCTTTTGAACACAAAAATATATCCTTTTCAATATCTCAGTCTAGGGTTTATTCTTAAAATATTCTTAAAATTTTGTATATTAACGTTGTGTATATTAACGCTGGTAACCAAACATTAAAAGATCCCCCTTTTTGTCACATAAAGACGAACAACAAACAAATTATCGACATCGTCAGTAGTCGCCATAAACTTGGATGTCACGCGGGGCGACGACGATCACGCAAATTGAATTGTTGAATGTGCATTTTTCATTAAAACAAGAAGGACTCGACAGAACAAACGCCATTGCAGGAAATGTCTCTGATTAAAATGTTTCGAACAGATTGTGATGTTTTGGCCGTCTGTCCATTTCAATTTCGTCTTACACTGGCGATGTAAAAATGTGAAGAGATTTGTAAGGCCTTGTTACAAAATTAATACATGTGTACATATGCACTGTAGCCTCAGGCAGGCAGATTTTGTAGCTGTGCTAGTCAGGACTACAATTTTAAATTTTTAGTTTTGAGGGATGTAATTGGTAATACAATGTAATAAAATTATTGTCAGTTCAATTAAACAGTAAAAATGTTTGGCACATCCTTGCCGAGAAAGAATGGGCGGCAAAATTCATTTTCTTTGCACTTTGATACAGGTACAGAGTAATCTGCTTTTAAGACACTGTACCCCTTTCCCTCCGTGTCTGTAACACCTGAGTTTAAACATGTCATTGCAGCTGCTACTTTCTTTTTACAATGACCAACATCAATTTTCTCCTAACCATACCAATACATAATCAAGCAAGAAGGTTATGAGAGTTAAAAGGAAAAATTCAGTGATCATTGAACAAATTTTCTCAACTAGTTTTGTAAGGAAATGTATGGAATCAGACATGTGGATATTGCAACATAACCTAATCTCCCAGCTTCAGCTGAGAAGTGCCCACTCAGCAACTCTCCAGGGATGTATGTCACGGTGGACAGTCCTGTGTTTGCAGCCAGTGTTCCATTGCAGATCATGCGCAGAAGCTGAAGCACTCTCATGTCATGTGAATGGAGACCACCATTAGGAACTGATACATTGGTCAGTCTTACTGGGACACCCATTACAGTGCTAAGAGTTGCAATGGTGCTGAGAAATATTCCACTCTGGTGTGAAAAAGAAAAAACAAAAACAACATGTTGAATACTCTTGCTATTAAAAGAGATTTTTTTACATATTTTCATATATGCGTAACTTTAGGCTCAGTTCAAAGGTTGAACCTTGCATGTTCCCAACCTAATCCCTTCAATAATTTTTTTACTGTGAAACGCACAAAACCGTGAACACCAGAAATATTTATGGAATGTTATTGTGTTGCGAGAAATAATCCAATAAGGCATGAGATAACTAAACCGCAAAAACAGCAACGGTAATTAGTTTGCTTGTGTATCCTGAACTTTATTGTGATTGGCCAGTACACAATCAACATTCCTGAAATTTTTCAGGTGTTCACGGTTTTCTGAGTTTGACAGTAAATACATGAAGGGATGGATGTTTGAAGTCCAACATGGCTAATTTAGGTTGACCCATAAATCAAAGAAAAAAGAGTGGCACACATGAGAATTTTGACTTGGTTTCAAACGTCAAACTTTTATGTACCAAACCTACTGCATAAATTACTATCATGTATTTTCCCTGGTAAGCATTGCACACCATTGTATATCGTAGGACATCTGAATCAACTGTCAAACACGCACCATTTTACTTGACGTGAATATAGGTATTATCTGGGACATGAAAAGTTCGATGTTTGAACTGGGCCTTACTGACCGTTCATGAAGTCAGCATGGCTGGATATTGGCCAAAGTTCTTTTTATTCGCATTTTTATGAACCAGGTCCGTTGTAAAAGTCAACTCAGTAAGAACACAAAAAAGAACAAGGTCGTTATCCAGCCATCTTGACCAAACAATAATAATAAAATAATAATAAAATATTTATATAGCGCTTATACTTTTCAGTGCTAAGCGTGGTCAATTCACCATTTGCACACCTTCCATAATACACCTTGTTTGCCCCCAAAAATTTTGCACAAGCATTCTCTTCAATTTCTTTTGGGACCACTGAAATACCTAGGGGAAATCAAAAACCAAGGTTATGCAAACGTTTGGAGGGCAAGGTGTATTTTGGTGAGATGTGCAAATGGCGAATAAAAGATTTATGCCAAAAAGATAACTTTTTCTTGTGGGACCGAGGCAGCAAATCCTGAGTGAGCAAGATTTCCCATATTTCCACTGCTTTTTGAGTTTTTCAGCATACATTACGCATATAATGTGGTTCAATTTTATCCTTGGTTTAAACGTTACTTCCTTTTGTTTTATTCTCATTATCATACATTACCACCCATAACCCTCCCAAAACCCTTTCCCCCCCAAAAAGGGTAATAAAACTTAAACCAAGGATAAAATTGAACCACAACATATACATTTCTATTTTCATTATCTCTCCTAATTTAATAAGGTTTCCAATTAAAACAACTAAAAGAAACATTTGATACTACATTTAACACTAACAACAACTTAGCAAAATACTGTTACCTCTCTTGTCCCATTCATGTCGATCTCTAACATTTCATCTGTCAGTCGCAGCATCTTCTCGCCAGCATCTTTCTTCTTTACACTCCTCATAGTGAAGTAAGCACCAATTTCTTTGTCATACTCCCTCCTTGAATTCAAATTACTAAACACACTGTATGCCTTGGTCAGTTCTGAAAAATGATGTTATATAAACAAAAAAAGCTCATCAGAAACTAATGTTATGTAGAACCACCCAAATATCATGCCTTTAATGATGCCCAAACAAAATGCATGAAACACTAGCAGTTAAGTTTTCCTTGTCCTGCAATTTTAACCTCAAATAGAGCTTACCAATAATAACTTGTTTCCCTGTGATTATTTGTATACAAAGGGCACACTATAAATAGCCTGCGAGAAAACTCTCCATTTTGGGGATGTTAGGGAACTTAAGAACCACGACGACGACTTTGTCGACGATGACTGGAAATGAGATACCGTGCACTGCGCAAGCGCGGTTAACAAATTTCGTCGTCGTGGTGTCGTCGATGACGCCAAACACAGTAGAGTCACGTCGCCCTGCAGTCCACAAGCTTCGGCAGGTATAACTTCCTGATTTTAAGCGATTTTTCAAGGGCTTTGTATTTTTTTTACCTCGTAAATCCAGGTATCCTTTCTTTTTTCTGCTAACAAGCGATGTTGATTGAAAATTTGACTGATGAATTGTGTTTACTTCAAAGACAACACTGAAGTGACAAATTTATTTGTACGTATTTAGGTGAGGCAAATCATATATCTTTAATATAGAGGAAACGAACTTTATATGGAAAACAGCTATCGCATCGGAATGTCTCTTTTTCCAAATCTAAACTCTGACAGACACTCGGACTCGGTCATGTCACTCAGGTTGAATAACCTTCGTACGGAAAGGAGAGATTTTTTCTTTCGAAAAGGTCAGACAACACTAAAAATTCTTCATCGTCAATGAAAGTAGACGTACGGCTTATAAAATTAGATCTTGCATCGTCTTAAAAGACGCCTTTGCGAAAAACTTTGTTGCGAACGAACATCCAGGTTGTACTTCTTCTACATGTTTGTTTACATTCAGTGTCGTCGTCGTCAACCTACCGATCGACTGCATCTTAAGGTGGCTCGACTGGATTTTTTTAGCGGGATACCTCCCAAGTTTGAGCCTTAACTACGTCGGCATGAGTAAAGATATGGAAAAAAGGTTACCACAACTGTATTACATAAAGATGAAAATTTCTTATGATCTGGGTTTTATTGCAATCGGAGTCGCCATGGCAACGTAATGACGCCATTACGTTTTTCATTTATCGTTGTGTTTCTCTGTACCAGGAGTTTTTTGAAGAAATCGCTTAAGGGAGTATGTACCTGCCATAATTGCCTCCATTATGGCAAAGTTTGAAGAAGTTCTATGAGAGCGTTTTCGATGCAAATTTATATCTTTTGCTGGTTGTGCACGTGCATATGAAACTTGAAAACAATGCCAGTGAATAATGAGAGCGCCCACTTGTAAACACAAAATCTTGGGGGAAAATTGATTATGTTTGAGTCCCTATTTAAAAGCCTTCCCTGTTTTCAATGTTCCTGAAACTTGCAGGGAATATTTCTTTACGATTGATCTCGGGATTGTCGAATTTATAAAAAAAATTATCTAGCGGTTTTTGGAAAAATGCGAAATTTTTAGGCATGGAACAAATTACCTCCAAAAATTGTATCAAAAGCATCTGAATGTAAGTTAATAAAATTCTTCTTACACGCGATCGCTCTGAGCAATTCCCCTCTTCTTTTGTATGCAGTTTTCAATGGAATCAATCCACTATGAGATGAAGCTGCGTTCCCAAAGCTTATCAATTTCTTAAAATATTAGCGAATTGAGCGGCTAGCATGCTATTTCACTGCTTTGATGATTCTTAAAACTGCATTTCGAAATATCTCGAAGACGCTCTCATAGAATTTCTTCAAACTTTGCCATAATGGAGGCAATTATGGCAGGCACATACTCCCTTTAGCGATTTCCTCAAAAAACTCCTGGTACAGAGAAACACAACGATAAGTGAAAAACGTAATGGCGTCATTACGTTGCCATGGCGACTCCGATTGCAATAAAACTCAGATCATAAGAAATTTTCATCTTTACATAATACAGTTGTGGTAACCTTTTTTCCATATCTTTACTCATGCCGACGTAGTTAATGCTCAAACTTGGGAGGTATCAACCCCAAAAAATCCAGTCGAGCCACCTTAAGTTTCCTTTTTCCCGCCGAAACTGACGCTCTCGTTCCAGTCCTTTCCCAGTCAACAGACGTCGTCGTCGTGAACTTCGTCGTGGTTCTTAAGTTCCCTATAGTGAAAAGTAGACGACCGAGAGACACACGAGAGGAGACGCGAGCGCGAGGGGCGGGGGAGAGAAAGGAGAGCTCCTTTCTTCGGCCTCTCTCAGCTTCGCCACTCACCTGCTAGCGTGGCTCGCTTCGCTCGCCCAAATAGGAGAGCTTGCTCACAGGCTACACTATATACAATTTTCTCCTAGCAACATCAATACATCAAAATTCCGTGATCACCAACTGCTTTAATCTGTTATCAAATTCTCTAAACAAATCCATCAAAAAAGTGCATGGAGAAAAGTGAAGGGAATTTGTATGTGGTTATTGGGGCTGAAAGGGTTAACAATGCTTTGTATTAAACTAAAAGTGCAGAAATGTAAAGAAAAACCCTGCTCTGGCTCCTGCACACCTGTATATTAAACCCTCTTGGAGTCTTTCCCCTTGTAGGAAATAAAAGGGTCAAAGTCCCAAAAGAACACAGTCCCTCATTCAGAGAAAGGGGGATGTTTCTTTTGACCAAAGGTATTGAAATAGCTACCACTTCAGGAATGACTCATTATACATCTATACAAGATCTATGACTCTATACATCACTGGGAGAGAGGGTGGTGGGAAAAACACTGACCCCCAGTCCATGTAGAACCCCCATCGACTACCCATATGGACTAATCTAAAATGGACTATACCACTGAAGACTAATGATATGGGTTAGGAAACTGAGTGAATCAAGCTTCACGTCAGTTTCCCCAAATGAAACCTGATTCACTCAGTTTCCTAACCTTAAATCACTAGACTTCAGTGGGGTAGTCGATTTTAGCGTAATCGGTATAGGTAGTCCATGGACTGGGGGTCAGTGTTTTGTCCACCACCGAGAGAAGGAGGGGTGTAGATATTCACTGTAATGGTCCAAAAGACTACAAGGTGCGTCATGCTGCAAAGAGCTCCTACCACATGGGCCTCATTAGCTTGTCTGCGCCTTTACATATCGAATATAAAGATATTTTGTATGCTAACAAACCTGTGAACATATGCTGGGCTTCTTCGCTCTTGTTCACGTCTAGATGATATTTCAGCGACAATTCATGATACGCGGCTTTAATTACAGCCTGTGTGGCGAAGTGCGGCACATCAAGGACATTATAAAGTGATCTCCGTTTGGAAAGTGTCCGGCTGTAAAGACATCTTGCAGTGATAGTTTAAAGACAGGAATGTATTGTATTGTGCCTCATATTTTGTCCAGCAAGAGCCACACCTCAGTTCATGGTGAACGTTAAATTTGTAGGAAACATAGATAAAATCTTAGAAAAATAAAGTTCATCGACGAACTCGAAAGAAATGAGGAAAAATTACGATGAGTTAATTAATTTCATTACCCAGGGCCAAGATGCATCCGCCATTTTAAAAAATTTAACTAGTACCCAGATCCCCTGCTCAAAAAATCAAGACAACTCTTTCTCAGTCTCTAGTCACCTCTGCTTCAGTATGAGGCAATGAGGCTAAGACACTGGTGTTCTCGAAGGGTAAACGAAGCCATACAATGAGACTCATCTCGATGTGACGATCTGTTTATATCGCTATCGCTTGTTCCATTTCCATCGGGTCAGACAACACAGCAGGGAGCATGCAGTGAATCATTAGGGACCTTACGAAACTATTACGGCGACGGCAAGGAGAACGTCAAAAAAGCAATAGGTTTAATGAGCAAAACAACAACCCTGCACGTCCATCACGCTTTTTTGTACGTTTCTGTGCTGTACCTTGCACAACAACGACGTGAAATGACCACACTTTAAGTTGACTTGAGTACGGGAACGACAAGGCGATTTCTACCATCTCTGTCTGAACTCGGACGCCGCCCCCTCTCTTCAGCTCCATCCAAAATTCCCTTCTTTTAACTAACAGGGCGAATTGGGATAATCGCGAAAACTTCTAAAAGGATGCGAAGTCTATTTTTCAGCGATGTTTTCATGGACGTCGCCCTTGTCGGATCGTAAGGTCCCTACTGAGGACAACAGCCGACAGCAGAGGGATCATCTCTTGCACAGTCGAAACGTCGCGATAAAGAAAGGACGCTTAAGGTATGAAATAATAATATTAATAAACAAAGCCTAGCATACAGCAACCGTTTTCAATGATAAAACTTCATGATATTAATTGTAATTTAAATGATCTGAATGGTTCGATTTCACTATAATTAATTCACACATTTATGGCACTTTAAAAACTTTTTTTCCAAAAAAAAGACCTGGTGACTGATTTGGCTTATATAGTGTTGTTTTATAAGTACGTTGAGGCTGCGAAGAGAAAATAACAAAAAGACAGCAACAGGAGCCCATAACCAGGAGCGAGCAACTTCCATGCGCTAGTGTCACGGCGTTTTTACGGAGCAGTTTACTTTTAGAACGGTTTTAATTTTTTAGAGCGAATATTGAACATCTTTTAAATATCACAAACCGGTCATCAAAACCTTCAGACTTAAAATGATATATATTTTTTCCTTTCAATAACGTTTAGTTTTCCTCTTTGATATCTTATTCTTCGAATGCTATCATAGACATGGTGGACATTCTATGTTCGCGGGAAAAAGTGAGTCTCAAAATAAACTGGTCCCTAAAAATGCCGTGACATAGGCCTAGTATGGGAGTTGCTCGCTCCGGGTGCGGGGTTATGGGCTCCTGACAGGAAATAGTCAACCGACTACACGTGCCAAGCCGATAGTCAAATGATCACGCGCGGTGCCAGTGAGGATTAAAGAAATTACTATTCAAAAGGAGGGCGGGGGGAAGTCATCTATTATTTTTGGACGTCAGTTGGGGACCATTCATTCAAACCAACGCGAAAATGAGAACAGTAAGTCCCCTCAGTCTCAGTCCCCAATACAAAAGTTAATTAATGTTCTTAAAGTAAACAGTGCGTATCGCATTGATTCATTTTACTTGAAGAATCCCTTCTAAAGTCTGGCAAGAAGACGTCGACGCATCGATTAGCAAACGTCTAAACATCTAAGAGACTACTGTAAACAAGAGTTACACAGCCGCGAGTTCCCCATTTTTCAATGAAAAATATAAAACAATGTTTGCAACCCCTCAGGTGCGAGAAGAGGTATTCAGTTACGTTGCTTTTTTCGCGAGTTACAACTCGACACGAGGCCGAAAAGGTTTCGAGCCAAGGACTTCCGGAGCACTTATCACTGAGTTCGTCTCAGCAATGGAGGAAGGCTTGGGGGATCCCTTCAAAACTATACGGGAGTCAAAAAAGACTGTAACTTAGTGCGTTGTATTGTAACAACAAATGCTTCTCCCCGTAGGATTTTTGAGTAATTTTAAGCCCAGCTCTTCCTAAATAATACCGAAAAATAACTGCTGGCATTTTTTTCTGAACTATGTCTGATTGTAGCTTGTAGCAAGTGATAGCCTACGACAACTCCAGGTCAAGATTAGCCTGCGAGCAAGCTCTACATTTAGGGGTTATCGTGAAAAGTACACACGCAAGTAGCGCGCGAGGGGAGACTAGTTGACTTGAATTGCTTTTTAGATCCTGCCTGGAATAAACCTCGTTGTTAAATTTCTAGCACCCCACCCTTATTTTAGGAGTACCCTCCGGTTTTCTGAAATATTCAGGCTCGGTATTTCCTGAGTGTGACTTAAATAACCAGTATTCATTTCTGACTCATCAAATTACATTGGAATGAACTAGGGTGTCTAGAATCATGTCGCACATTTGTTCTCAAGTTCAGTCGTTTTATAGTCAAAAACCGGGGATGAAGCAGTGTTAAGCAAGGACCACTTGTACGGAAAGTTTACCAAATACGCTTTGAGTTATGTCAAGTGTACAGAAATTCTTTCTTCTTATTATTGTATGTTTATTCACCCCATCATGTCAAGGTAAGAACTGCAAAATCATGCTTTCTCCAAAATAAGCTCCTAATTTACTCTTTTTCGTTGTTTATTGTTAAAGCATCAACATGCATGCGTCAAAAACGAAACTAATAACTCATTGAAATTGTCGGCTTAGCCAAACGGGCGTGCTTGTGAAAATATTTGGAAGGCCGAGAATTTGAGATAAGTATAGTCTTTACGCCAACATGACGTCTGTTTCCTCTTTCATATCATCTATATCATTATCGCTACTAAAACGTTCCTTTCATTTCGGTTTATTCTGTAGCTCTTTTGGGCATTTTTACAGAGGGAATTGTTGACTTTTTGCGCATTTTGTGCAGTTAATTGTTGCTTCAGAATTCAGGAGAGGCTTTTCGGATGTTTTGATAAGGTCTTAACCTACCATCAAATTCTCGAAATAAATAATAATTAAGTGTATAATGTAAAGGGGTATAATAGAGTAGTTTGAAATCGTAATTTTGAAAAACTGACAAGTATGTTAATGATCAGCAGTACTGAAATAGGAACCATTAGCTAGATAACACTTATTTAATCTATTCATTTTTGAATAAAATTTAACTTCCGCATTTTTAAGGACTCAGTCTAATTGCTCGAATGCATCTTTAACTGAGACCTTCGGTCACTGGCAAGCAAGTAACTAGAAATACATTTTCTCTTGCTTTACTCAGTTATAGAAATGAGTCATCGTCCAAATAAATTAGAACCAGTGGCGCTCGGTTTGTAATCGGAAACAGCGTGACCTTTGGGGAGTATAAAACGATTCCCTCCTTTTGTTTCGGTTCCCTAATAAATGCATAAAAACTGTTTTTGGCATGTATCAACACAATTACGATGAACAAAAAACTGTGATACAGCGGAATCTAGATATAACGAAGAGCATGGCGACTTACAAAATATGTTCTTGGTTCGCCATATCGAGGCTTCTCCTCTTACAAAACCATTTCAGCAGCTACAAATAAGGGACAAATTATAGTGTTGAGACACTTCAATAAAATGGCTCGTCTCCTTTTTTTCCACAGTGGACATACCTATCCCCTCCCCTTGTGTATCCCCACCCATCCCCCAGAACCACTTTTGTATTTAGACCTTTAAGTCTTTCTTTTGCTAAAAACAAACAACATTGAGTGGGAGATGGTGGGATTTAGTTTACGGCGTTTAAACAGAACTAGATGATAAATGAATGAAATGGTTGATAAAAGCGGGCGTGTTAGACAGTTACAAAGTGTGCCAACTACATTTGTCCCTAATTGTACATGTAGCCCCACTTAATGGACACTTCCCGAGGGTTCTTCACAGGGATTTTCTCTTTCCTTACACATTCTTTTCCATTTCAGTGTATTTGCTATGATTTTTTTGGCGAAGATTTATTGGTGTTTTTGTTGTTATAGTACCGAATGCTCCACCAGCTAATGTCATAGGAAAAAATGTAACCTCTACCAGCATTTTTGTACAGTGGGATGAAGTTCCAACACACAATCAAAATGGCATCATAGTGAATTATACAGTCACCCGCACAGAGTTGCCTAATGGTAGTCCAATACCTCAAGTAGTGATTGCTCCAAAAAGAAATGTTACATTGACAGGATTGAAAAAATTTACCAACTACAGCATCACAGTGTTTGCATCTACTGCTGAAGGAGGTGGCAATAGAAGTGATCCCATTATTGTCATTACAGACGAAGATAGTAAGTACAATTCTGGTCGTCATTAATTTGTACTGTATATGGCTTCCTTATTTTACATACTTTATCGGCATTAAAAGTTCTTTTAAATTATGAGGTGGAAAACACTTTATCTTGAAGTGGATAACACTAGTCTCCCAAACCTGTACAATGACACGCAAAACTGGTAGACCTGCAATACCAGTTTGGGATGTTTGTCTTTTCTCTGTCGCATTCAACTAGTTACGTTAGAAGAAACCTGTCCTCTAAAATACTACTTACACAGTACTTACATAGTTAATTACTTGGTACACTAGCTAGAGACGTGATCATTTTTCAACTCCCACTTATCCATTACTAAGGGGCTTTTAGTCATATGGATTCTTCTTACCCTTTTTTGTGGGATGCTTCGTTTTAGTATTATTGCTCATTCTATAATAATCTGACAATTGCCGATTTTAGACCTGTCCCTAGTTGTTCAAAAGGTTGGTAACACTTCTGATAAATCTCTATCCACTGGATAGCGCAACCGGTTTCCCCAACTGCACTTGTAACATGTATCCACTGGTTAGTGATATTTTGGAAGATAGCGCTATTCAGCTTTCCTACAACTGAGGCCTGAATGCTACTCAGTTTTTACTCCACAGGATTGAAATGTCTTAGCTAAGTTGTATGTATTGCATAACAAACTATTTCAATAATCCTTTGGCAAGTTTTCCACGATTTTAACAGACTTTCACAAAGTCTTGGTAGCGGAGGCTAGTTTTTTTTTGTTTTTTCATGTACCAAACGACTGCGTCGTCTTCTTGGCTCGCTTCGCGACCTCATTAAAGTTCACTTTGTTTGCTCTAGACTAGTCACTGACAATTTTTCACCCGGTAGTACCGATCAATAAAAATGAAGTCAACTTGGTGCAAGTCTATGACCTCATTTCTATGCAAAATCTGGGGGATGCCAGGTTTTTGTCCCAAGATCTTTCAGTCAAAGACGGTTCAGTGGTTGTTTCAGTGATGCAAACCATTCCTTTATTATTTTTTCAAAAACTTTTTCAGAGCCAAGTGCTGCTCCAATCAACGTTCGGGCACGCAACCTGAGTTCTACCAGCATTTTGGTACAATGGGGTGAAGTGCCGGATACTGATAAAAACGGCATTATACTGAGTTACACTGTTAATTACGAAGCAAATCCTGAAGTCACTCTACAACAAAGCCAGGTAGTGAATGCTTCAACAAGGGAAGTAACGCTGACAGGACTCGATAAAAATACGGAATATAAAATTATGCTGTTTGCTAATACCTCAAAAGGAGGAGGAAGTGAGAGCGAACCTGTCACTGTAAAAACGGACGAAGACAGTAAGTATACCATTGCACAGGTTACTGCCGCAGCTAATTAGTTATGGAATGCAAAATTACCCAAATTGAAACTGATATGGAGAGAAAAAAAGTTCATCTATTGATGGTAAAATTCATCTGGCGTTAAACAATGGAGTCTTTCATTTGATTTACGGTCGTTTCGCCTCCGAGTTTTTTCGCCAACGTCCTGTTCACTTACGTCTTAAGTCATTTCCAATCCAATCTTTCCGATCTGGCCTTATTTCACACTATAAGGCATTTACCTTGACGTGTTCTTAAGTAGGAGAACAAAGTAGCTGTGTACAGTGTCTGATCCGCGACTGAAAGACTAACGAGGCATGTACATGCAGTGAAGCGCTCGTTTGGTTTCTTAACCAACGGGACAAGCGACTCGTAGGCGAAGCAACGGGCCATTTTTCAGTTGAGGTATGATATCCGAATACCGCTCCAAACCCGTAAAACAAGACCACGCTAAATAGATGGCTGTATGACACAAAACTGGTTGACTGTTACTAGGCCACAGGTGAAGGTAAAAACATGGAGCGTTGTAGTCAGCTTAGTTCCTATTTCTTTATCGCCAAAGGTTCTCTTTAATGATTCTGAGAGACCAGAATGTCTCCTACCCCGGGAAAACAGCTGGGCTAACAGGAAGAACGATAATAGCCTGCGAGCAAGCTCTCCTATTTGGGCGAGTGAAACGAGTCTCGCGAGAGTGCGCGAGCGAGCGGCGAAGCGGCTCGCGCGTTCTCGCGAGGTTCGCTTGGCTTGCCCAAATAGGAGAGCTTGCTCGCAGGCTTGAACGATAATGCCATATCATATTAAGGGACTGTGCAATAATTATCAGGAGGGGGCTAAAACCAGAAAGGGGGGGGGGGCATTACATAAAATTGCTGCCAAGATAGGGGGGGCTCAAAGTAAAATCACTCATTTGACGGAGGGGGGGCCTTAAGTTTTATTCGAAATATAAATAAAATTAAACGCAATAAAAGATTCTCAATACTGGCATCATGATAGACTGTAACAAATATCAACACGAACAGCTGTTAAACGATTATTGAAAATATTCCATCAAAATGAAAAGCGAATTCACAACTGATCAATTTTAACCCGTCTTCTAATTAATTGAGCTGATCCTATGTAAAGCAAAAATCATGAACTTGTTTTTCAGCTTCCCCCATAAAACAATGGGAATCAAACAGATCTCGTAGACAAGCTTTGTCGGTTTTTGATGTGACAAAAAGTAATGTTTCTTCATCGACTAAATCGATTTGCAGAATTCCATATATATGTGGCTCATAACAAAGTTCAACAGGCTCTCCTCTCAAGGATCTAAATATAATGCAAGCTCTTTTTCGTCTGTTATTTGAAGCGTTTAATCTCCTGTTCTTTAATTTTTTTCTCTGCTCCTTTCTCTTTCTGGCTTCAGAAATTTTAGATTTTGAGCCAATGTGGTAAGCACCCCGGTACTTAGCAAATGCTTTGTCTAAATCTTCAATCAAGCGATCAACATCCTTCTCGATACTAGATGTTACATAAGAACGTTTGTCATTATTGAAGCTGTGATGGCAGCTCAGTCCAGTTTTGAGTTTACCAGTGTGGTGGGAGGGGGGGGGGGTGCGACGTTATTTTTAACCTAACAGAGGGGGGGTTAGAACTAATTAGAACTCCTGATAATTATTGCACAGTCCCTAAGGAAAAAAAACCGCAAAATGAGATCCAAATGCGCAAGAGGAATCGTTTGTAGCAACGAAAAACTTTGCTTACTTGTTGAACATCACTGATTATAAGTATAAGTACCTCGTAATTTTTTTTATCAGAGCCAGATGGTGCACCACAAAATGTGAGAGGACAAATCACCAGTTCAACCAGCATTTCAGTATCGTGGGAAGCAGTGCAAGCTGATCTGCGGAATGGTATCATTACTGGCTACAATATAACGTACAAGTCACAGACAGAGAATGACAATGGATTTGTACCAGCTGGTCCTAATGATCGTCAGGCCAACTTAACAGGGCTGAAGGAGTTTGTTAACTACAATATTTCAGTGGTTGCATTCACAGCGAAAGGAGATGGACCGCCTTCTATTATTGTTGTTAGAACAGACCAAGATCGTAAGTTGATTTTTTTTTTTAGAAAATAGTCATCCAGTAACAACAGATACCAAAATGGCACTAAGAAATACATGTAATTTGTTTATCAGAGCCAGATGGTGCACCACAAAATGTGAGAGGACAAAACACCAGTTCAACCAGCATTTCAGTATCGTGGGAAGAAGTGCAAGCTGAGCTGCGGAATGGTATCATTACTGGTTACAACATAACTTACAACTCACAGACAGAGAATGACAATGGATTTGTACCAGCTGGTCCTAATGATCGTCAGGCCAACTTAACAGGGCTGAAGGAGTTTGTTAACTACAATATTTCAGTGGTTGCAGCTACAGAGGAAGGAGATGGACCGCCTTCTATTATTGTTGTTAGAACTGATGAAGATAGTAAGTGACACATCTTAGTTCTTAGTGTACAATTTGGTCTGAAATCAAATAGTTTATGCATTAACATTTGAAGTGAGTAGAGGGCAAAAGCAAGTGGCAATGGTTTTTTGGGCTTATATAGCTTTCATATTTAAACCAGTGGTAGAGAGGCTGCTACAGTCAAAGAAAAACTCCACAGTCAGAAAGATTAACCGAAAGAAAGAATAACCGGAGATTCTCAGGAAGCAGAGACTAACCAGTAAACCTCCACACGGTTTGCACTGACTCTGGAGGAAACCGCTCAGGGCAAAAATGTAAGGTGGAAAAACCAGACGGGTTAAAAATGCCCAACGCTGCCCTGCAATAATTTTTTGAATTGTTGCGCAATGATGAATGGTTACTAGTGTCTGGAACATGGTAATTGATACAGCCCTGGATGGGGACATGCCCTTAATTGTCGTTTACTAGTAATTTATTCTACAAAAAAATAAGTATTTACACGCCAGTTTTATCCATAAGAATTGTTGTGGACAGTTTTTATCTGCTTATTTTTTATTTTGAGAAATTCTAAACTTGAATCTGACGTTTCCCTTTTGCCGTAAAGGTGAATCTACTCTCTATCAATTTGAATCCTTGAACATATTTTTTTCCGTTTTCTCTTTTCTTTCTTTTATACAGGGCCAAATGCTCCTCCATCTAATGTCCGAGGACACAACACAAGTTCTACTATTATTTTGGTTCAGTGGGGTGATGTTCCCGCAGCTGATCAAAATGGCATTATACGGAGTTACACGGTTACCTACCGAGCGCTTCCTGATGGCAGTCCACTGACCAAGATAGTGGAAGCTCCAACAACTTTTGCAACTCTGACAGGACTCAATGAATCCACAAACTACAGCATTGAAGTGTTTGCCTCTACTGTGAAGGGAGATGGAATTGCCAGTAGACCTATTGTTGTAATTACGGATAAAGATGGTAAGTTAATACAACTTGTGTCATTTAACACTCTCAGGTAAAGAGGATAAACTCTGAAACTTTGAACGAATTATAATTGCACCTGAAGGCTGTTAAGCTTGGCAAAGTGCAAAAGTAGCTCAAGGCGATAGCGGAGAGCAACTATAGCTTACTAATCGCTTAGCAAACCTCCTAACTGCATCTTTAAATCCGAGCGAACATGACGTCGGGGCAGTGTCGAGAAAGTGGAGAATACCGGAGATGTGTGGCCAACAACGACGTTGACAACGTGACATCCATAGCAGTTAAATTAACAGCAGAATGTAAGGAAACTAGGAAATCTACTTAACATGACCTAAACGCAAAACATTGAACTTACAATAAAAATAATAATTGTTTTAACATAATTTTTCGTAGTGAAACACACACATACACACACCTACCGAACATAACTAAAGCATCAAAGTTTACCAGCCAATGAATAATCATTTGGCTTAAGAGTGTACTTTTTTGCTTCTCACAGTTGCTCCGGAGTTCATAACAACTCCAAAGAGTCAGACGACAAATGAAGGATCTAATGTGACCTTTTCTTGTGTTGCAACTGGTGTTCCTGTGCCCAGTCTCTCATGGACCATAAATGGAATTGCAAAAGATGTGACTGCCAATCCTAGAATCAGTTTATCAGCAGACAGCAAACAACTGACCGTAACAAATGTGAACAGGATCGACAGAGGAGAATACAGATGCGTAGCTAGCAACAAAGTTGACAACGTGACATCCTTGGTAGCTACGTTAACAGTACACTGTAAGTAAAATAGTAGGAACTTTTTTTTCATATTAGTTTAATATTTATATATAACCGGTTTAAGATTACTCTCTAAAATTTCTTGGCAACTACATTTAATATGATAAAAAGGGAAAATTCAGAAAGGATGATCAGTTTCCCGGTCGTATAGAGCTCCTTTAATCTTTGTGAAAAACGTTACAGTTTTGTGAAACAATCCTGGTTCCTTAGGCAGCTTGCTCAGCTGTAAGTCATATTTCAGTAAACATTTTAAAACGCTGATATTTTTATTTCATGAACCACAATCCAAGGATAAGTGCCGTATTCTAAGGATTTGCTAGAACCACACTTACCTGTGCGTGACTTGGTGTTTAGTCAATGTTTACCCACTTACGTCATGCACACCATCTAAAAACGATTTTCGGCCTGTCATCAGATTACAATTCACTGAACGGAAGGTCGAGACGAACGAATATATCGCTCACGTGAACTTTTACTAATTTTATATCAAGAAAGTGACGATGAGACACTGTTAAACAAGAAAGACTGGTGTCGATAGCACTGTATATACCCTGTGAATTATGTCGTCTGTACAGCACCTCCTTGTCTTCTGTTTTGTTTGTATATTCAGCGTCTCGTGTCAGGGTAAGTGTTTCGCAAATAGTACTTATTGTAGTTAAAGCAATCTTATTATTTGCGTTGTTTTAAAATCGATCGTTCAAATAACAAAAAAGAATGGAACACCAATGATACAATGAGAAAATTGTCCTTTCAAACAATCAGATATCCCTGGCTGTGAAACTACTACATGCCGTCTTCGAGGAAGGAACTCGTGGCTCATAGTCTGCGACTACACCTTAGATTAGCCATCACGGAAACTATTAGCGATTTGTCATTCGCATTTTTTTACGGATTTCGTAATCAAAGTAAAAACGTTTGAAATTCTTTGCCATAGTAATCAATGTCGTTGTCTAAAACATTGGAGCAAAATTCATTGCCAAACCTTACTAGTAACGAGTAAATAGATACCTTTGACCTTCTGTTTTGATAAGGTCTCATTTGATCAAGCATGAATTTTTCCAAACAACAAAGATCGTGAAAATCGTATATAGCAGGCAAGGGAGAATGAGTCTTCCCTAATACTAAAGAGTGGTTTCACCCCGCACTGCATGCCACCAACACACAGTGGGCACAACGCTTTTACTTCGTACAAGGTCGCTTTCGATACCTGCGATAGCCCCATATTAAATACTGACACTTCCATGCCATGGTTCTTTCTACTTTTATAACCTCTTACGAACAACCTTGCTAGTCCCACAGATATCAAAAGCCTTACAACTTCTATCGGTGATAATAGGAAATCCGCTGTCATACTGACACTTGGCTGCATCTCTTTGTCACCCTTCATTTGTTGTCTCCTGAAGGAAGGAGTTCTGCATGTGATGTTAGTAAACAGAGTGGAATACACTTTCGAATGATAATTCGAACGACCAGTTTCGAAGCAAGTACACTTTCTTTCCTAATTTAGTTGCAAAAGTTTAAAAAGCTGCCGAGTCAGGATTGTTCTTCTTGTTAACATGTCTTGATTCTCTACAAATCATTTTGGACTTTCGCAAAGTCAAATGCAAGTTTTTGACTAAAATAATAGTTGTATATCTAATGATGCAGTTTTGCCGAGTCTCACGTCGTTTTTTGAGGTGCTGTGCCATCAAAGCATTTTTTGTACCGGCATCTATGTGTTAACTGCTACGGAGAATCCACTCCCGGACTCTTACACCAAGTCCAAGGTTCATATTATTCAAAATGCATGAAAATTCAGCCTACTTAAGACTGCTAGTCTTTCAGTCTATAAAGTTAGAAGAGGCACTAGTCCACGGGTAAGGTTCGTTTAGCTCACCCGATCTTATGGAGAGCTGGCTCGTTGGCTAGAAAGTCCATGAAAAATAATCCTGGAGTGATGGCAAGCGAATTATTGCAAATTATATAATTATGTTGTTGTTAACCAAGAGCTTGATTCAAAAGTCTGTGAAATTAATCATTTTTACATTTTAAAATCGGGACAAATATGTTCGGGTCATGAAATGGTATTTTCTTTTAGAATTTTTTTTTTCGCCAGCGTTAAATTTCATATAGCCTGTGAACAGCAGACGCATTTCCGGTCGTCGCTTCTCTCCCTCCGAAAAATAGCTATTTTTTTTGGAGGGAGAGAAGCGACGACCGGAAATGCGTCTGCTGTTCGCAGGCTACATTTCATAGCGAGTGACCGACTAAATATGAGCCATTTAATATATTATTTTCTATTCACTGTTGAAAATGTAATAAAGTAATCTCCTTGAGTGCCGTGACGCAGTCCCTTTCGACATATTTTGGCTCCTTCAGAAAGATTTTCCCATTTTTGGTGAAGGATTCATGTCGGGGTTTTATTGAGAAAGGAACTCATTTTTTGTGGATATCGCCAACTGTTCAACATTCGAACAAAAAAGGAAATTCTTACTCCACTTCCTTGTTTGTCGACAACGACTTAACTTACCCGAAAGTAACGATAACTCGTCATGGCTTGGGCTTTATTTGTCACGCCTGCTTCCGTTTTTTTTTTTTGAAGGGATGGGGAGGGGGGGGGGTGGGGGGGGTGGAGCGGAAGGTGATCATTCGTCGTGATTATCGAGGCGAATTACTCGAGGACGTTTTTTTGAGGAAAGAGCGCTTTTGTAAGTATCATGTTATCGAGAACGTTTGCAATAAAGAAAAAAGACAAGACTAAAGTACGTAAGCCATACTTCACATGAGCCGAACATGTAAAATGTAGGGCCATCCTTTTCGCTGGCAATGCAAGACAAATACAATTGTCATCCTAAATGTTTTATTAAAATTCTATTCATATTTTGATTAACAAATAATTTTGCCACGCGTGAAGCTACCCTTTTTTCTTAGTAGAGGACTTACTCGTTGTGCCATGTAAATGCAAATGACCGGAGCTCCTGTTAATTAGAGTTGTGTTGGAGGATTAACTAAAACAGGATGTGTTGGTACTAAAGTTTACCAAAAAATAAATTATGTCTTTTATATTTTACTATTTTTATTTTGAAAACTGAAAGGCATTGTGCATTCAAATAGCTTCCTCACTAAGTGTTTAACAAGATAAACAAATTGAAATAAAGATCGATGTCAATGTATTATTCTCAAAATTCCCTTTTAGTTTGTCTATTATGGTTTATCTTACAGCATAGAAGGATTTAATAACAGTTTATAAGCATTATAAAAACTGCAGTTTGCATGACTCTTTCTTCTATGATCTGTTTCAATGCTCTTAACTCCTTGCTTTTAAACTCAAGCTTCTCTTTTGAGCTTGCGCAAACTACATACTACATGGTAAATCTCAGGGGCACCCAACGAAAATATAGTCTAAAACCACTTTAACATTGCATTGTTAAACGTATTTTAGTATTTAAACCGTAGATATAGGCATATTTTTATCCCCTAAAAATTTTTCATCTGTTCGGATTTCCTAGCTGAAAGTTTAGTGGCCCGAAAATTATAGGGATCAAAACTTACCTTTTCGAAAATTTCAGCCAGAAAAAAGGCTTCCGAAAATTCTAGATGACCTTTTTAGGGTAAAAATCCGTTAAAAATAGGCAAATATACCATTTTTTGGATGCTCGAAAATCCTAGGAGAAGCAGGCAAGCAAGAAATCTTACAACAGATGTTTCGAAAATTCTAGATCTCAAATCGTCTTCCGAACAGATATTCTTCCGAAAATTGTCGTTGGGTGCCCCTGAAATCTATCATCAGTGTTAAAATCCATCGAAAACCCGGTCAGTGTGTCCTCTGTTCTCTGCTGTTTAAACTTATTTGATAGTTTGTACTACGGATGAAGAACTGACAAATGACGTTTTCTGTTGGTATAATTTTCTTTAGTTTATGCTTGACCGTTCTTTTGTACCCTTTTATCATTGGTTGCCAAAAATGTCCGAATTTGAATTGCATGAATTTCATGCACTGTTTCAAATTAATCACTTTTTGTTTCCGTTCTTCAATCACGATAATTTGTTGAAAAAGCTTTTAGCATTTGAGAGACGAAATCTGTCCTTTAGCATGAAAAGATGGTCTTTAAGCGTTTGCTGCTTTTACTAACCGCTTTACCGTTTATAAAGGCTTCAGGTAAGCTGCATTTTGTAAGTGCTTTGTTGTATGTTTTGAGATTGACAGCCGGAGGGAGTCAAACCCAGTACATGCCAGTTTCTAAATTTACGATTTCTTTCACGATAACGATATTTTTCCTGTTTAAATGAATCAATCACAAAATTATCAGCTGAATTATAGGGTAAAGTTATTTGATTTGCTTCGAGCGCTGCAAAGATTAACAGTTTTTTTAAAAAACTTCCGGGGTCCATAGGAATGTTTCGTCTATGAGAGAACCCGTATGCTGCATTTTTTCCTACGCAGTTACGTAGTTATGTAGGTCTGCAATTTCGGACAAATTTCAGCATTATTTGCAATCATCGAACAATACTAGCGTTCATTTAAATCCCCTCAAAGCGCTTCTTGCCACTAATGTTAGTGTCAGTTGGGTACTGGTCGCACGTCATGGGCCAAATATGACCGCACTACATCAGCTGTTTTATTTACCATAAAAGTAGATTTAAAGGCGTCAACAATGAATATTTACTCAGTGGAGAGATTGTCCTTTAAATAACTTTGCTCACCGTTTCCGGTTGAGCTTCAAGCTTTTGAAAACTCTCAGAATTAAGGGCATGGGGTAAAACTGTTAACTTTTGGTTTGTCCATTTGAGTTTCAAATCGATTTCTTACGCGCAAATGAAATTTAAACAGGCTACGTCTTAGACCTGTTAGAGCAGGACCAAAGATTGCTCACATCTTTACAGGCACTTAGAGCAAAACCTTGAGTAAGTTTCTTCAGTTTTGGGCCTCATATTATCCAATTGACCATGAGACCGTTTTTCAACTGTGAACTTCTACATATTGTACGTGAAACCAAAAAAACACCGATAAATTCTCTTCATACTTTACTCATTAGCCAGTGAGGTCATAAAGTCAAGCTTGGGTAGCTGCGTGAAATACATTTTAAAAATCAACACGTATTCTTAACTTGCTAAACAGTGGCTACTTTATTTATCGCTTAGTTTTATTACTATCTATTATTTGTTTCGCATTTTTGGGGTTTCAGATTTTCTGTCAAGAAGTTCGATCTGATCCTTGTAAAAAAGACACCGAAGAAGGAATGCATACTGATTCCTTTATACTATAATCAGCTGATTTTATTCAATATCGCTTTTTACAAAGTAGCTAGCTTTCGAACGCCAGTCTTTTTACCAGTGTTACCCTTTTCTATGTTACAAGGGCCACATAATCTATTTTTTGGATTTAGGAAAATTACTTCGCAATCTCAGAGGTGCCGTGTCTTAATTTTGTAGAAGGGCTTGCTTAATTTTGCTTTTATAATGCTATTGTATGGATTGCGTTTTAATGAACGAATGGAGCCGTAATCCTGAGCTGTTACGTTGTCAATCCATTTTGTGATGCGTGTGGAATGTCATTGTGGCTTATCGGTAAAAACGCTGTATGTATATTACAAAAGTCTCAGTATTGACATATTGATCACCGATATCATATATGTAAATTTTCAATTGCTTATTTCCTCCAAGAAACGCCTAGACACCAGGCACTCATTCAAAGGAGGCGCTTTATCGAGTTGGCCGCTACAAGGTAACTTCCAACAAAGAAAAAAAAAAGTTTACGTCTATCGTCTGAACAATGCACAGCTTTTAGTACTCCACAAAAACATAGGGACAGTGACAGCCATAGGCTAAACTGTTTCCCTTCATTGATTCCATTTTAGTCACAAACAATATAATTATAAAGTGAGAACAAAACATCATTTTTTCTTAGTGATAACCTTACTATTTTTGGAAGTGAGGGGGATGGGTAGGGGGGACGCTTAGTCGGGTTGGGTTGCCTGTTTCAGCTGGTTTGATCGAGGGTGGCCCCTCATTCAGGGGAGGGCGCTTATTGGATTGTGGACTCTTGTTTGAGTGAATATACTAGCTAAAGAAAATAGATTTTGTGTGCACTAGAAGGTCGTTTGGATGGCTTGTTTGTAAAACTGTTGTAACAATATCGAATATGCATAGCCCTGGGAAAGATTTGTAGTGGTTAGCTCTATAATGCAATTTTCCCTCTCCTTCCCAGTGCTTTTTTTGTTTGTGATCAGTATATGATCAAGCACTGCTACTGCGATAGAATAACTGAGATTTGATGATGATAACTATCGTAGGACTAAATTGATTTACGTAATAGTTGCACTTGAGACACCGGCCCATATCGTGGCCGAGGCAGAAAAATCGAGGAATATTTTTCGTCACGTTCCCGTAAGGTATTCACGTACGTTTGAGCTACCGGTTACGGTGTTCTAGTATCCACATTCTTGGCGGTGACCGAGTATCATTTCGTAACACTTCCCTTGCCGCCTACAAGAAAATTGTTCCATTCTTTCCTTTAGCTATACGTCTATTAAAACTTCTAGCTAGCTACAAGCCCAACACTTCTGTGTTTTATGGAGGAAACAAAGTATTAGCACTGCGGGTCTCACAATGAGTGTTAAAAGACTACTATTGTTGTTAATTGCTGTTCCCTATTCTCAAGAAGGTTAGTGGAGCTCAGCTAACTCTGAGTATAATATGCCGAAGTGATGAATTGTTCTGATAAGTGTGTTGCGTTTTTGTCAAGACTTGTTGAATTCCAGTTTACAAATTCAAGTTTTAGTTAAAAGCACTTTTGATCTAAGAGTACTCTGGTAGAACTTCGGAACTTTTCATGTACCACTATAGAAAGAAGCAATTCTGTAGTCACCCACTGCCCATGCACTGATTTTATTTTTTCCATTTGTGTGATCTTACAGTCATTTAATTGTTCACAACTGCAGTTGGTAAAAGGCAAATCCGCTTGTTATGCTGACCGCTTCTGGCGGCCTTGTTCGTTTACCATTAATATATCAAACTAAATATTGTGCTAGGGTCTGAGCCGTATCACGCTTCATACATGGTATAATTAGCAATTATTGAATGAGGCTGAGTAGGATATGAAGAATTCTGCAGATCGAGGAGAGTGTTATCCACCGAGGCCGATAACACCCTCCGAGATCTGTAGAATTCTTCGTATCCTACGAAAGCCGAATTCAATCATGTTTTTATCATTCATTCACAATAATAACAATTTTAAAAACAAGCTAAAACAAGCTAAAACCTCGGTCGATGTTAAGTTCATATTGATAGCCATCTTTATCGGCAAGGTTAGGAGATGAAGGTCTGTTCAGGTCTGCAAATATACTCCGAATAGCAGATGTCGTCCGTCAAGGTGTCTTCTTGCTCTTTTTGCTATGATTTTAGACAGTACTTCGCCGAGAACCGAGTCAAATGTTTCGCCGACTTTTCAGCCATTTGCTCTCACTACCAAAACAACTTAACCTCCTGCCCAGGCTTTCTCGGTTAGCGGTTCAATAATCTGCAACTTTGGCCGCACTTTTGACGTCATCGGTTCAATATGACAAAAATCTTTCCAAATTTGGTTAACAGTAGCTCTTTATGGTGAATTATGCGTGTGCTTTTCGCCAATCTGAAACGGAGAACTATTTTGAATGAATAATAATGGTGTAAATTAAATGACGGGGGTGGAAAATTGATTAGCTCTAGTGTAATTACCACGTTTTCGGGAACAGTTCATAAGCTATAGCTCAATAGCTCATTTTATACACTCGAGAAATTTAAGTCTTCCAAATGCAGCTTAAATTCCTTTAGCGCTAGCAATCATAAGGCGCTACCACAGATTGAAACGATTGATGATTGAAAGGTTATAACACTTTTTAAAGTGGAAACGGAACGCGTGGATGAGTGTCTTCTAGTACGAAAAAAGATCGTGTTTCTTTAGGCTTTTGCAAGATAAATATTATTCACTAAGTTATATGGTTTTAATTCCTTACCGTGCAATCCACAAAGACACTGATCCATGCCTTTGTATCTTCGCACCTTGATTAATGTAACGAACTTCTCTTTGGTGTACCTAAATATCGGCTTGATCGTTTACAGAAAGTCCAGAATGCCGAGGCTAGAATGACTTTTTTAGTTTGGAATTTTCAAATTGCATTTTTTTTTAGATTTTACCATAGCATAACATATCATTGTTATTATTATAGCTTTCAGGGATTTTTAATTTCTTTGTTTATTATTTATTCATTAATTTTAACCAAATGTTAAGCGCTTTTGAATATTCCTCTATAGTTTTAGCGCTATACAAAATCATTATCATTATCATTTACTTGAAAATAGTTTGTTTGCATATAGTTTTCACATTAAACGACTTTAGTTTGGAGTTATACGTGCTGCCTCCATGTAACAACCTCTTTTATGTATTGAAATAGCATAGATATCAGTGTAAGGCCCTCTGGCTAGATTAACTTTCTAGCTGTTTTCTAGGTGGCTTTATACCTTTAATACCTAAGAAGTATTGTATTTTGCTCTCTTTTTTTCTGTGTGTGGGGGTAAACTAGAGTTCCTGTATTGTCTTATGTAGAAGGCGCATCAACTTTAAACATTGGGCCAGTTATTTAAACGGACTGGTTTAGCCAGTGTTTGACAAACCCCGTTCTAAGCCATTTTCAGTTTGGCGAACGTTTTTATGTCAACTCCTTTTATCATGAAAAGTTTCATGAAAGCATAAAGCGTTGACTAGAAAAGCAGTTGTCTTCTTAAAATAGCCCACTAAGAAAGACATCCGGAGGTCCAAAGATTTCCTAAACCGCTGTCTAAGTTAGAATTCGTTTAAATAATCGACCCATTAAGTTTAAATCATTTCTACTGGAAGAAAGAAAAATACGAAGTTAAATAAGAAGGCTCATATGGCCGAAGCCTATCCTGGTTTAAGTAGTACAGAGCAAGTAGTGCTGATTTACTACTACTCCACCCTGGATGGGATGCTACTCCACCGCATAGTTACCCCCAGCATTTAACTGCAGAAAAGATAATCACTGTTAAATACGCAAATTATGCAGTCGCGAAAAGAAGAGGAAGAACCCTTGACCTCATCTGTACGATTCTGGTGCCGCGCTCTAACCAATCATTTTGAGCCAGCAAGCCAACTGGGAGCTGGTACGGAAAAACGGGCAACAAAAAACGAGCAACTTGTTTTGCAACATTGCTGCAAAATGAGTTGAATAGCGATGATATGTTGCGCGTTTTACCACCCACGTTCAAACCTGTTAACAACCTGATTTGTTGCAAGACAGGTTTTATGTCAGGGTGGTAAAACGCGCAACATCGTCATTCAACTCCTTTTACACTACAACGTTGCAAAACAAGTTGCTCGTTTTTTGTTAACAGTTCTTCGGATCCGTACCTTTAGTGATGATCGTCTCTGCATTTATTTCATCATCCCGCAGTTCAAATGTATGATATTCATATATTTATCATTTTATCCCCAGCATTTTGTGACGTTTCTGTTATTCTGTAGCGTCAGAGGGCAACGTAGCCTTCGAGTTTAGGTATTTGTTGACCCTTTTACCACATAGAAGAGAGTTAATTTTTGTAAAATTTACTCCAAACAACACGTTACTCCACACGTTACTCCTATATCTCGTGTTTTTTTTTTTTTTTTTTAAATTTTGTTTTTTGATTATAGTTGCGCCTCTGATTACGACACAACCTCAGAGTGAACCAGTAACTGAAGGTGATAATGTGACGTTATCTTGTAACGCCAGTGGAATTCCTGTACCGACAATAACATGGACTAGAAATGGATCCGTATTAAATAGCAGTGTTCCCCGAATAAGTCTTGGAGCAGAAAGTAGAGAGTTGACGATAACGAATATAAGCAGAGCTGATAGCGGAGAATACCGATGTGTAGCAAACAACAGTGAGGGGAATGTTACTTCTGATGCTGCTACGCTAGATGTCAAGTGTAAGTTTAAATTATCTGTCTGTTTTTCAATCAGTACAGGCTGGGTCTGAGTACACTCGAGCTTCATGGTTTTAGTCTGTATGTCCGGGCCGATCAATTTCCTTTGGACTAAATGACGCTTTTCCAACAGAGTGGCGAATTAAACTCAGAGCTACTGTTAACGGCTTGAGGGAACCTGAGCACCAAAAGAGCTTGCTTAGTATATAGTGACTAAACGCGTTTAGGTGAGGGATATGTTCTGCATTTTGTGGAACTTTGCTAAGTGCATAACAACAGAATTTCACCCCTTCATTAGACAAATCTGAAAACTCAAGATACAGTGTATAGATGATCACTGGACGTACGATGTAGGAAAACGTTGAATGACAAGTTATGTTTTCAACTTTTGCAAAACGCAACGTCTAAAACCTTAGTTTAGTTAAAGCAAGTATTTTTGAAAGCTTGACATGTCACATGCAAATTTCGAATATAATAAAACTTGTCAATAAAGTCAAACATGTCGCGCTTTTTTATATATATATTGATAACTGCTTAAAATGGTCACCAAATTAACCGACATTTAACGGAGATACTCTCGCTGGTTTTGCTGCAGCCTGTTGCTGCCACATGGCTAGTTCATTCAGCACTGGGAATCAAATCCATGAGTTAAAAAATGGGTTGCTAGCAGATTGTGTTAGTCTAAGTTCATCGATCGTCTGCACATGCTAGCCTGTTCCAGGCTACGAGATAGTCGGGTCCGCTGAATTGAGAAAGCGTAAAAACCAAAACCTCCAAGCAAATAGCATGAATTTGTGCTAATAACCATTGATGTAAGATTCTGTTCATGAAACGTTTGGAAAATGCAGGTTTTTGTCGAGTTTTTACTGTATCCTAGGCTAAGATCCGCTAGCTTCTGTTTAAGTCTCTACACAATCCTATCAAGTTTAACTTTTTGGTTAACAACATAATAATAATTTCTTATAACTGCAGTTCAGCCTGAGATCACAACACCTCCGCAATCTGCGACAAGGAAAGAAGGGGAGAATGTAACTTTCACATGTGATGCAGATGGAAATCCTGCACCTTCATTCTCGTGGATCAAAGACGGTTTAGTTGTGAATGCGAATTCGAGAATTACTGTATCGTCCAATAAATTGACTATAACGAACGTGAACAGCGCGGACCAAGGGCAGTACTTCTGTAACGCTACCAACGATTTAGGAAATGTTCTCTCTACTGCTGCTATACTGAAAGTACTGTGTAAGTAAACTTTTGTTTATCAAAAAAGCACTGTGGTTAACAAGTCACGTCACTCAGTTGCTTAACGTGGTTCGATAAAGCTAGTTGGACTTCAAAGGGACTTTAAAACTTAAGCTGTTAAATAGTTTATCTCTGTCTGTAGTTGCACCTACATGTGTTGATTTAATAGTTTGTTTTCTAATTATAGTTGCACCTCAGATCGCAACACAACCTCAGGGTGGACCAGTAATTGAAGGCCAAAACGTGACTTTATTTTGTAACGCCAGTGGTAATCCTGTACCGACAATAACATGGACAAGAAATGGTTCCGTATTAACTAGCAGTGTTGCCCGGATTAGTTTTGGAGCAGAAAGTAGAGAGTTGATGATAACGAATATTAACAGAGCTGACAGCGGAGAATATCGATGTGTAGCAAACAACAGTGAGGGCAATGTTACTTCTGATGCTGCTACCCTAGATGTACAATGTGAGTACACGTCATGTCCATTTGAGTATGATATGACAGGCAAAAAAAGTGCTAGTGTGGTTACTCGCGGCTTACTACTTTATATCGGGTCACTTGGCTGACAAGCATGGTCTTAACTTGATTGTTTGTTAGTCACTATTGTAAAAATTATTATTTGATTACACTGGACTGCGTAGGCTAAGGATACCATTACTCACTTACGTGTGCAGTACTGTTACAAATTCCCATGCTTGAAGAACTTCAAGTTCACTTAGTGCGCAAGCAGACGGCGACAAGTTATTGCGTTTCGCTCTCAAGTGATAACCCCAATACGCTGACGAGAGACACTATTACTTATTGCTAAATAACGCTAGCTCTTAACTGATAACATGAACTGAGTTACGCTTCCCAGAGCATACATCGAGAACGTTCGTGGCTAACGTTACTCATCACATCAGTATTGCTACTGTAAATTGTTCCCCTTTCACACACTAGTTTAGAACACTGCATCTATTTTCACTGCTGTTAATGCACCGCCTTTTTAAATATGAATAAATCACTAACCAGGCAGTCTTCGGCCATTAATGCGCCGATTAGCCCTTTGAGGTCCTTTCACAGACCGCACTGACAGATTTTCCAACCCTTTCATACGCTTTAAATAGTGAAATCCTTACCCCCTTTTATGTACTTAAAGCCTGAAAAAGGTACCCTTTCGGGAGGGGCCTCCCCGTGTAGGCCATCACTAGAGGGAGTCGCCCCGTTGCCTGTGTGCACAGATTGCTCAGCGAAAAATTGTCATGCTCTGCTATCACGAAATGTTTTAAAAGTTACTCTAACTTCCCGGTGCACAGATGCTTTTTCGCTTTACAATGATACCCTAATGTATCGGGCAAATCTAAGCTTCAACATGCCCCCCCCCCCCCGGGCAACACCCCGGGCATTTGACTTTTTTGAAAACTATTGTTCAAATTCCCCCCTACCCGGGCCAAAATACTGTTCAAATGCCCCACACTAGGGTCCATTCAGGTGATCAAATGCCCCCACCCTGGGGACATTTCACAGGCACAAAAATGACAGAAGAACGGCGGAAACGCCTTCAGTTGTCGAACAAAATCTTTATAAATATATCAAAAAATGAGAAACACTGTTAGCGTATTTACTACGAACAAAAGTCTCGTGCAAAGCGGCGGAATTGGCTGCTACAAGGTCACTGAATGCTCAGCTTTTCTCTGTCATGCAACGTACAAAGCGTTCTATAAAAAACGATTCCACCTATTGAGATTGCTACATCAGGACCATTTCACTGACATGCATCATCGCTCAGTTTATTAATTAACATACTTGCAGAAGGTCAAAGTAGTTGACCTGAGCTTTTCATTTTATTTTATTTTATGTTGTTGTATTGAATCGCCGGTATAGGTATTGTATTTCAATGTAAACACAACAATAAAATACACTCATACATTCAAAGCCTAAATACAATTAAAAATTTTAAAATTTAATTACTTCAAATACGGCACAAAGCTTGTTTAACCAATTGGCCACAAAGGCACAATCCTTTCCACGAAAATCCTCTAACACCGCGTCCCCCATGATAGCTCACCACGCCAAAGATTTTACATGAAATCGAGGGTGCAGTTCACATTCCCCACCCCTAAAGCATGGGGATCAAATTCGCCACCCCCTGGAAGACTATGATCATCAAATTCCCTCCTCCCCGGAACGGCAAAGGTGTCAAATGCCCGGCGTATGCCCGGAGGGGGGGAGGGGGGGGGCGGGGCATGTTGAAGCTTCGATTTGACCGATACATAAGTAGTCAAGTTATCTGCACCTTGAGGTGCCCAAAAGTCATTATAAGACTATTTAAGACTCATTCAGCGTTTGCTATTCTCCCTTATTTTCTACTTCAATCGCATTGCCTTCTAATTACAGATCAGCCTGAGTTTAATACGCATCCACAAAATAAGACAAAGAAAGAAGGGGAGAATGTGACTTTCACCTGTAATGCAGTTGGCAATCCTTTACCCACATTCTCATGGACGAGAGACGGTTCTGTTGTGAATACGACTTCAAGAATCACTTTTAACGAAAATAATAAGACGTTGACCATAACAAATGTGATCAAAGGAGACAGGGGAGAATACATCTGTGTGGCTACGAACAATGTTAACACAGTTCAATCCAACCCTTCCACATTAAATGTACAATGTAAGGATACTTTTGCTTGATTATTCAGCATGCTGGGTAGTTAAATATAAAGTTGTACTACTGAGGTATCCAATATTTATTAGGGGGATCATTATTGAAGTACTTGGATAGATTTCGACCAATTAGACGGTTCACATAATCTCTGCTCTCTTTGCTATCATGAGCTGAACTTGCGCGTGGGGAATGGGTTGGAATTGGAATCGAGAAACAGCAAATCGTCATTAGGTTCACAAAGAAAATTGACTTTGAAATAAAGTGTTGACAGGCTAAACACGACTCACAGAAGCAAGTGATAGTGTGAAACGTGACCACCTCATTTTTTGTTTTTTTCACTAACACGAACCTCCATGCAAATAGCATGAATTTGTGCCAATAACCATTGATGTAGGATTCTGTTCAGGAAACTTTGGGAAAAGGCAGGTTTTTAGTCGAGTTTTTAGTGTATCCTTAAGCTGAGATCCGCTAGGTTCTGTTTAAGTCTCTACCAATCCTATCAAGTTTAACTTTTTGGTTAACAACATAATAATTTCTTATAACTGCAGTTCAGCCTGAGATCACAACACCTCCGCAATCTGCGACAAGGAAAGAAGGGGAGAATGTAACTTTCACATGTGATGCAGATGGAAATCCTGCACCTTCATTCTCGTGGATCAAAGACGGTTTAGTTGTGAATGCGAATTCGAGAATTACTGTATCGTCCAATAAATTGACTATAACGAACGTGAACAGCGCGGACCAAGGGCAGTACTTCTGTAACGCTACCAACGATTTAGGAAATGTTCTCTCTACTGCTGCTATACTGAAAGTACTGTGTAAGTAAACTTTTGTTTATCAAAAAAGCACTGTGGTTAACAAGTCACGTCACTCAGTTGCTTAACGTGGTTCGATAAAGCTAGTTGGACTTCAAAGGGACTTTAAAACTTAAGCTGTTAAATAGTTTATCTCTGTCTGTAGTTGCACCTACATGTGTTGATTTAATAGTTTGTTTTCTAATTATAGTTGCACCTCAGATCGCAACACAACCTCAGGGTGGACCAGTAATTGAAGGCCAAAACGTGACTTTATTTTGTAACGCCAGTGGTAATCCTGTACCGACAATAACATGGACAAGAAATGGTTCCGTATTAACTAGCAGTGTTGCCCGGATTAGTTTTGGAGCAGAAAGTAGAGAGTTGATGATAACGAATATTAACAGAGCTGACAGCGGAGAATATCGATGTGTAGCAAACAACAGTGAGGGCAATGTTACTTCTGATGCTGCTACCCTAGATGTACAATGTGAGTACACGTCATGTCCATTTGAGTATGATATGACAGGCAAAAGGAGTGCTAGTGTGGTTACTCGCGGCTTACTACTTTATATCGGGTCACCTGGTTGACGAGCATGGTCTTAACTTGATTGTTTGTTGGTCACTATTGTAAAAATTATTACTTGATTACACTGGACTGCGCAGGCTAAGGATACCATTACTCACTTACGTGTGCAGTACTGTTACAAATTCCCATGCTTGAAGAACTGCAAGTTCACTTAGTGCACAAGCAGACGGCGACAAGTTATTGCGTTTCGCTCTCAAGTGATAACCCCAATACGCTGACGGGAGACACTATTAATTATTGCTAAATAACGCTAGCTCTTAACTGATAACTTGAACTGAGTTACGCTTCCCAGAGCATACATCGAGAACGTTCGTGGCTAACGTTACTCATCACATCAGTATTGCTACTGTAAATTGTTCCCCTTTCACACACTAGTTTAGAACACTGCATCTATTTTCACTGCTGTTAATGCACCGCCTTTTTAAATATGAATAAATCACTAACCAGGCAGTCTTCGGCCATTAATGCGCCGATTAGCCCTTTGAGGTCCTTTCACAGACCACACTGACAGATTTTCCAACCCTTTCATACGCTTTAAATAGTGAAATCCTTACCCCCTTTTATTTACTTGAAGCCTGAAAAAGGTACCCTTTCGGGAGGGGCCTCCCCGTGTAGGCCATCACTAGAGGGAGTCGCCCCGTTGCCTGTGTGCACAGATTGCTCAGCGACAAATTGTCATGCTCTGCTATCACGAAATGTTTTAAAAGTTACTCTAACTTCCCGGTGCACAGATACTTTTTCGCTTTACAATGATATCCTAAGTAGTCAAGTTATCTGCACCTTGAGGCGCCCAAAAGTCATTATAAGACTATTTAAGACTCATTTAGCGTTTGCTATTCTCCCTTATTTTCTACTTCAATCGCATTGCCTTCTAATTACAGATCAGCCTGAGTTTAATACGCATCCACAAAATAAGACAAAGAAAGAAGGGGAGAATGTGACTTTTACCTGTAATGCAGTTGGCAATCCTTTACCCACATTCTCATGGACGAGAGACGGTTCTGTTGTGAATACGACTTCAAGAATCACTTTTAACGAAAATAATAAGACGTTGACCATAACAAATGTGATCAAAGGAGACAGGGGAGAATACATCTGTGTGGCTACGAACAATGTTAACACAGTTCAATCCAACCCTTCCACATTAAATGTACAATGTAAGGATACTTTTGCTTGATTATTCAGCATGCTGGGTAGTTAAATATAAAGTTGTACTACTGAGGTATCCAATATTTATTAGGAGGATCATTATTGAAGTACTTGGATAGATTTCGACCAATTAGACGGTTCACATAATCTCTGCTCTCTTTGCTATCATGAGCTGAACTTGCGCGTGGGGAATGGGTTGGAATTGGAATCGAGAAACAGCAAATCGTCATTAGGTTCACATAGAAAATTGACTTTGAAATAAAGTGTTGACAGGCTAAACACGACTCACAGAAGCAAGTGATAGTGTGAAACGTGACCACCTCATTTTTTTTTTTTTCACTAACACGAACCTCCATGCAAATAGCATGAATTTGTGCCAATAACCATTGATGTAGGATTCTGTTCAGGAAACTTTGGGAAAAGGCAGGTTTTTAGTCGAGTTTTTAGTGTATCCTTAAGCTGAGATCCGCTAGGTTCTGTTTAAGTCTCTACCAATCCTATCAAGTTTAACTTTTTGGTTAACAACATAATAATTTCTTATAACTGCAGTTCAGCCTGAGATCACAACACCTCCGCAATCTGCGACAAGGAAAGAAGGGGAGAATGTAACTTTCACATGTGATGCAGATGGAAATCCTGCACCTTCATTCTCGTGGATCAAAGACGGTTTAGTTGTGAATGCGAATTCGAGAATTACTGTATCGTCCAATAAATTGACTATAACGAACGTGAACAGCGCGGACCAAGGGCAGTACTTCTGTAACGCTACCAACGATTTAGGAAATGTTCTCTCTACTGCTGCTATACTGAAAGTACTGTGTAAGTAAACTTTTGTTTATCAAAAAAGCACTGTGGTTAACAAGTCACGTCACTCAGTTGCTTAACGTGGTTCGATAAAGCTAGTTGGACTTCAAAGGGACTTTAAAACTTAAGCTGTTAAATAGTTTATCTCTGTCTGTAGTTGCACCTACATGTGTTGATTTAATAGTTTGTTTTCTAATTATAGTTGCACCTCAGATCGCAACACAACCTCAGGGTGGACCAGTAATTGAAGGCCAAAACGTGACTTTATTTTGTAACGCCAGTGGTAATCCTGTACCGACAATAACATGGACAAGAAATGGTTCCGTATTAACTAGCAGTGTTGCCCGGATTAGTTTTGGAGCAGAAAGTAGAGAGTTGATGATAACGAATATTAACAGAGCTGACAGCGGAGAATATCGATGTGTAGCAAACAACAGTGAGGGCAATGTTACTTCTGATGCTGCTACCCTAGATGTACAATGTGAGTACACGTCATGTCCATTTGAGTATGATATGACAGGCAAAAGGAGTGCTAGTGTGGTTACTCGCGGCTTACTACTTTATATCGGGTCACCTGGTTGACGAGCATGGTCTTAACTTGATTGTTTGTTGGTCACTATTGTAAAAATTATTACTTGATTACACTGGACTGCGCAGGCTAAGGATACCATTACTCACTTACGTGTGCAGTACTGTTACAAATTCCCATGCTTGAAGAAGTGAAAGTTCACTTAGTGCACAAGCAGACGGCGACAAGTTATTGCGTTTCGCTCTCAAGTGATAACCCCAATACGCTGACGGGAGACACTATTAATTATTGCTAAATAACGCTAGCTCTTAACTGATAACATGAACTGAGTTACGCTTCCCAGAGCATACATCGAGAACGTTCGTGGCTAACGTTACTCATCACATCAGTATTGCTACTGTAAATTGTTCCCCTTTCACACACTAGTTTAGAACACTGCATCTATTTTCACTGCTGTTAATGCACCGCCTTTTTAAATATGAATAAATCACTAACCAGGCAGTCTTCGGCCATTAATGCGCCGATTAGCCCTTTGAGGTCCTTTCACAGACCACACTGACAGATTTTCCAACCCTTTCATACGCTTTAAATAGTGAAATCCTTACCCCCTTTTATTTACTTGAAGCCTGAAAAAGGTACCCTTTCGGGAGGGGCCTCCCCGTGTAGGCCATCACTAGAGGGAGTCGCCCCGTTGCCTGTGTGCACAGATTGCTCAGCGACAAATTGTCATGCTCTGCTATCACGAAATGTTTTAAAAGTTACTCTAACTTCCCGGTGCACAGATACTTTTTCGCTTTACAATGATATCCTAAGTAGTCAAGTTATCTGCACCTTGAGGCGCCCAAAAGTCATTATAAGACTATTTAAGACTCATTTAGCGTTTGCTATTCTCCCTTATTTTCTACTTCAATCGCATTGCCTTCTAATTACAGATCAGCCTGAGTTTAATACGCATCCACAAAATAAGACAAAGAAAGAAGGGGAGAATGTGACTTTTACCTGTAATGCAGTTGGCAATCCTTTACCCACATTCTCATGGACGAGAGACGGTTCTGTTGTGAATACGACTTCAAGAATCACTTTTAACGAAAATAATAAGACGTTGACCATAACAAATGTGATCAAAGGAGACAGGGGAGAATACATCTGTGTGGCTACGAACAATGTTAACACAGTTCAATCCAACCCTTCCACATTAAATGTACAATGTAAGGATACTTTTGCTTGATTATTCAGCATGCTGGGTAGTTAAATATAAAGTTGTACTACTGAGGTATCCAATATTTATTAGGAGGATCATTATTGAAGTACTTGGATAGATTTCGACCAATTAGACGGTTCACATAATCTCTGCTCTCTTTGCTATCATGAGCTGAACTTGCGCGTGGGGAATGGGTTGGAATTGGAATCGAGAAACAGCAAATCGTCATTAGGTTCACAAAGAAAATTGACTTTGAAATAAAGTGTTGACAGGCTAAACACGACTCACAGAAGCAAGTGATAGTGTGAAACGTGACCACCTCATTTTTTTTTTTTCACTAACACGAACCTCCATGCAAATAGCATGAATTTGTGCCAATAACCATTGATGTAGGATTCTGTTCAGGAAACTTTGGGAAAAGGCAGGTTTTTAGTCGAGTTTTTAGTGTATCCTTAAGCTGAGATCCGCTAGGTTCTGTTTAAGTCTCTACCAATCCTATCAAGTTTAACTTTTTGGTTAACAACATAATAATTTCTTATAACTGCAGTTCAGCCTGAGATCACAACACCTCCGCAATCTGCGACAAGGAAAGAAGGGGAGAATGTAACTTTCACATGTGATGCAGATGGAAATCCTGCACCTTCATTCTCGTGGATCAAAGACGGTTTAGTTGTGAATGCGAATTCGAGAATTACTGTATCGTCCAATAAATTGACTATAACGAACGTGAACAGCGCGGACCAAGGGCAGTACTTCTGTAACGCTACCAACGATTTAGGAAATGTTCTCTCTACTGCTGCTATACTGAAAGTACTGTGTAAGTAAACTTTTGTTTATCAAAAAAGCACTGTGGTTAACAAGTCACGTCACTCAGTTGCTTAACGTGGTTCGATAAAGCTAGTTGGACTTCAAAGGGACTTTAAAACTTAAGCTGTTAAATAGTTTATCTCTGTCTGTAGTTGCACCTACATGTGTTGATTTAATAGTTTGTTTTCTAATTATAGTTGCGCCTCAGATCGCAACACAACCTCAGGGTGGACCAGTAATTGAAGGCCAAAACGTGACTTTATTTTGTAACGCCAGTGGTAATCCTGTACCGACAATAACATGGACAAGAAATGGTTCCGTATTAACTAGCAGTGTTGCCCGGATTAGTTTTGGAGCAGAAAGTAGAGAGTTGACGATAACGAATATTAACAGAGCTGACAGCGGAGAATATCGATGTGTAGCAAACAACAGTGAGGGCAATGTTACTTCTGATGCTGCTACCCTAGATGTACAATGTGAGTACACGTCGTGTCTATTTGATTATGATATGACAGGTAAAAGGAGTGCTAGTGTGGTTACTCGCGGCTTACTACTTTATATCGGGTCACTTGGCTGCGATCGGAGCATGGTCTTAACTTGATTATTTGTTAGTTACTATTGTAAAAATCATTATTTGATTACACTGGACTGCGCAGGCTAAGGATACCATTGCTCACTTACGTGTGTAGAACTGTTACAAATTCCCTTGCATGAAGAAGTGAAAGTTCACTTAGTGCGCAAGCAGACGGCGACAAATTCTTGCGTTTCGCTCTCAAGTGATAACCCCAGTATGCTGACTGGATATATTATCACTTGTTGGTAAATACCGCTAGCTCTAAACTGATAACATGAACTGAGTCACGCTGCCCAGAGCATACATCGAGTGAATTTTCGTGGTTAACCGGTTACTCATCACATGAGTATTGATATTGTATATTGTTCCCCTTTCACACACTAGTTTAGAACGCTGCGTCCATTTTTCCTGCTATTAATGTACCGCCTTTTTAAATATGAATAGATCACTAATCCAGGCAATCTTCGACCATAAATGGGCCGATTAGCCCTTTCAGGTCCTTTCACAGACCGCACTGACAGATTTTCCAACCCCTTCATACGCTTTAAATAGTGATCTCCTCTCCGCGTGTTATGTACGTGAAGCCTGAAAAAGGTACCCCTTTCGGGAGTAGCGAAGAAGGGGAGAATGTGACTTTTACCTGTAATGCAGTTGGCAATCCTTCACCCACATTCTCATGGACGAAAGATGGTTCTGTTGTGAATACAACTTCAAGAATCACTTTTAACGAAAATAACAAGACGTTGACTATAACAAATGCGATCAGAGGAGACAGCGGAGAATATATCTGTGTGGCTACGAACAATGTTAACACAGTTCAATCCAACCCTTCCACATTAAATGTACAATGTAAGGATACTTTTGCTTGATTATTCAGCATGCTGGGTAGTTAAATATAAAGTTGTACTACTGAGGTATCCAATATTTATTAGGAGGATCATTATTGAAGTACTTGGATAGATTTCGACCAATTAGACGGTTCACATAATCTCTGCTCTCTTTGCTATCATGAGCTGAACTTGCGCGTGGGGAATGGGTTGGAATTGGAATCGAGAAACAGCAAATCGTCATTAGGTTCACAAAGAAAATTGACTTTGAAATAAAGTGTTGACAGGCTAAACACGACTCACAGAAGCAAGTGATAGTGTGAAACGTGACCACCTCATTTTTTTTTTTTTCACTAACACGAACCTCCATGCAAATAGCATGAATTTGTGCCAATAACCATTGATGTAGGATTCTGTTCAGGAAACTTTGGGAAAAGGCAGGTTTTTAGTCGAGTTTTTAGTGTATCCTTAAGCTGAGATCCGCTAGGTTCTGTTTAAGTCTCTACCAATCCTATCAAGTTTAACTTTTTGGTTAACAACATAATAAAAATACGAAAGATGGTTCTGTTGTGAATACAACTTCAAGAATCACTTTTAACGAAAATAACAAGACGTTGACTATAACAAATGCGATCAGAGGAGACAGCGGAGAATATATCTGTGTGGCTACGAACAATGTTAACAAAGTTCAATCCAACTCTTCCACATTAAATGTACAATGTAAGGATACTTTTGCCCGATTATTCAGCATGCCGGATAGCTAAATATTAAGTTTTACGACTGAGATATCCAATATATATTAGGAGGATCATTACTGAAGTACTTGGCTAGAGTTAGACCAATTAGACGGTTCACATAATCTCCGCTATCTTTGCTATCATAGCGTGACGGGGAATTGGATTGGAATTGGAATTGGTGGATGATTTCATACAAATCCGGCTGTATTTTGTCACCCAACTAGAACTGAAGGAGGAGGAGAAAATTGATAAATTGATAAATATCAAGACCTGGCAAGAGAATTGACTAAGGAAACTGTCCAAGCTGTTTACAAAGCTCGCGCCATCGACTAAATTCACACCCACAGACTTTTTCATTTATCAAACAGTAGCTATGAACATTCTACTTAGAAATCTTGTCCTGATGAGTAGCCTTGTACTTTTTCCCTTCCAGATGCGCCTGGGTTCACCAAACATCCTGACAATACCGTGAAAATAGAGGGAGAGACTGCTATCTTTAACTGCACTGTAGATGGAAACCCTGAACCCAGCATCGACTGGACAAAAGATAACATGACTCTTAACATCACAGCGGATCCAGATCTAAGCCAATCAAACTCAGGGGAAGTTCACTCTTTAACAATACAGAATGTTCATCGGTCAGATGAAGGGCAATACAGATGTGTGGCAAACAACAGCATTGGTTCTGCAACTTCGGAGGCGGGGTCACTCTCAGTGCATTGTAAGTACCACTAATTGCATCGACAATAATGTCTCAACCCATGTAAAGGAATCCGGATTCCGGAATCCGTACAATTTTTGCTCGTGGAATCCGGTATCCTGAGCTTTGGAATCCAGAATACAGCTCAAAGAATCCGGAATCCTACTAAGGATTGGAATCAAGTACCTAGAATCCGGAATCCATGGCATGGAATCCAGAATCCAAGACTGTCTTGGATTCCCTTGCATGAGGCAAAATGTCAGTCAAACCAGGCCGGATCGGAAAAAGGCCTATTCTCTATTAGTTTATGCGAAGTTTGCTCACCGGAGTTCGGTTGCACCACTAAATGTAATCCTGAGAACATATACATCCTCGGAGACCTAGGGGCAGTCAGTCGACTGACTGCCCCTGGGTTTCCGAGGATGGGCTATCTAGTATGTGGTCCTTGGTCTGCGCAAGTCCCCGATGCCCTTGGTCCGCGTCTTTTCCGAAAATGATAAAATATTTCGTCAAGAAAAAAAATACGTTCAATAATGAAAGATATCGTGATTTACTGATTAGCCTTCTTTCATATGACGAAGTTTCAGCCTTCTTACTGCGGGTGAAAGCGCGAAATCAAAGTTTGTTGACAGGTAGGTTAATTTGTCTTTCTTGAAGTTTGGATTTTTGCGGCACCGTAAATTACGTGGTCATGTTTACTTAGCCTGCGAATAACTAAAACGCAACGGGAAGACTTGCCTTTTTGCAGAACAGGTTTTCAGATCAACTTATTTCTGCTGTTGGAAGCATATTGCTGTAGGCGCTGAATTTTTTGTTTTAGCGACTCTTGAAAAATATCACCAAATTTCGCTTAGCGGTCCTTGGTCCGCGTCCTATGACCTTGGTTGAATAAAACTTTCCAAAGTAAAAAGCGACGGCCTTTGTTTTCGAAGAATGTTTTGAAAGTCGTCCCTATACATGTCTACAAGTTCTCTTTTTTAATACCTCGAGTACATACAGAGTTTTTGGTAATTATTTTCGACCGCGCTAAAAACCGCTCGTCGACGCTCGTGTGGGAGACAGCTGGGGAGACTCGAGGAGACTGTTGTCTGAAGTCTTTGAAAGAAAAGCGGATTATTTTATGCTCACAGCATCTTCCGAAAAAAACTTTAGCTTAATTGCATCAAGAAAAGAAAAAAATACAAGAAATACTGTGAAGATCAAGTTTTCGTGTGGAAACTATAACATTTTTAAGTTTTCATCGTGCTGCTTACCTGAGACACGGACCAAGGACCAGATTCGCGGACCAAGGACCATCGAAAACAGTCGCCTTTTTGCGAATTCCTAGCAAAATATTTATGTCTGGAACTTGAAAGTTCAGGATTATCGACAGGAACATAAAAGCTATCTTCAGGGAGTATTTCAGCTCCTTACATGAAGATTCGGTTAAGATATTCAAGTTAATGACTTTTACACGCGGACCAAGGACCACATACTGTACAGCTAAATCAAAAAAGGTTCCTTTGGTCATTGGTATTTGGGCATATAGAACAATGCAATGATTTTCTTGAGTAAACACCAAACAATAGCTTCCCAATGCCCATTAATAGCACACGTTCAATATATTAAAATTATAACATGACCCCGAGGCCTCAGGGACACATTGCAAATTTTTCACGACCTTATTGTCTCGCAATTCCAATAAGAGACTTGAGCACGAAGAAGATCAAATCAAATATAGAAAAATGACCAGAAAGCCTCGGTGTCATGTTAGAATTTTAATATATCGAACGTGGGCTATTCCTACTGCTCAAAGCAATCTTAATTGAACCAGCTATATAAATGCTAATTGTTCAATACACTAACCATCTATACATAACTGAATGCAATAACGTTCCATATAAAGCTATAGCGGTATCAAGATCATAGACGATTTTTCCTTTTCGTAAACCTGATCATTCGCCGACTCGTGATACCCTATAATTAAAAGAGATGAAAATACTCACGACCATTAATTCCATAGAAGCCGGCAGAGAAAGAATAGGAATGGCACAATAAGTAGTAGTCGGACTTGTTACGTACAAAGAAGGCACAAGAAGGAAAGCGGAAACAATAGAGACCAACATACAGACAGACAGACGGATGAAATCACGATTTTTTTTTCGGTTAAAATGAGGACCGTCTCGTTTATCCTTGAAAAACGACGTGAAATTACCCAATTTCACGTTATGTAGGACATGCGAAGAATTTTTCTGCCTTTTCATTTATTTTGAATGCGGTTTCTTGTAATTTAAACTCCACGAAAATTCGCGTACATCTGAGTCAAAATATCAAATGGGTTGTGACAATCGCGATGAAGTTTTTAAGAGAACGCAAATACTTTTTACTAGTGATGTTTTCACTGACGTTGTCGTCGCTGCCGCGTAAAATCCCTATTGAGACGGATTATCCTTCCATAATCCGTCTATTCCGTCAAATCGGTCATTAACACCAAGGTGTGATTAGCAAAAGCTTTTTTTCGGTTTCCTTTAAAGTTATGCAAACTTTTCAAAGGTTCGACATCTCTTGAGCTCTTTTTAGTTATTGATTATTACCGGATGTAATAGAAGCAAAACTGATTTAATTTTTTCTTCCAACGGAGATTAATTAATTATTTTGAAAATATGAACAAACAATAATAAGAAGAAAGGAAAAGCGAAAAAATGCCAAGTATAAAGAACCGATTCCGGTTCTTCCCTGTTGGCCATATTTGTAGTCGGTGGAAGACCGCGGAAGCCATCCTGTCCTTTCCAAGGCTGAAACTAACACTCATAAGACACAAGTTCCTTACCAAAAATGGTTTGAAAAATCCATTTTTAGAACTTCCGATCTGTTTTTGTGTGAAGAAAGGCTAATCCGGCTTTATAATGGTCGGGTCCTCACCTTGAATAAAAAGGTTATCGCGTGTTAGTTTCACGCCAAAACATGTAAAATAGTAATAATAAAACAGCATGATACTGAACCTTAGAAAAGTAAAACTATTGTTATTTTATTAAACATAACTTGAGTTGTTGATATATATGTCATTGTTTTGACTTTTACCGTCTTTTAAGAAAGGAATGCGTGACGTCAAGAGATTGTCTCGAATTATCTCTTCGTGATATTTCCTTGTGTGTTCCCACGACAACTTGAGCCGATTTATTCGGTTTTTATCAATTGTATCCTTTATTTCCTAAGTCATTCTTTTCAACTGAACTCAAGAAATTTAGAAATGAACGTAAATAGTGTCGAAGTTACGAATTTTCGACAAATTTTGACATTGTTAAGGGCATTAATTATGGTAATGTGCGGTTTATTTCGAGTCGTGACCTCACAAAGTACTTTGCCAATATGCCACCCTCGCTTTCGATTTCCGCTCAGGGGAGGGGAGAGGAACATTTCAGCTCGGTCAAGTTTATATTTTCAAAATATGGACGAACGTCTTGGAGGAAGAATCGTCCTAAAATATCATTCGTCTTGTTGGTTTTCTCTCTTTTTGCTGTTGGTATTCCATTCGCCCGTTATTAGTGCAGGTAATAACTCTTTTCGATTTTGAAACCAAAAGTTTTTACTACTTCTTCATTGAATTCACAAAGCGGAAATAATTTTACGTTTGTGTATTTACAGTCAGGTGTACTTCACCTTTTGAATCATGCCGTTTATATCTTAAAGTCTAATCTCTTTTGCTGTAGATGTATATTTTAAAAATTCTCCGCACATTTTATACCGAAAAATACAACGCATAGGCAAGCTGAAACGACTCTTCGTCGGTCTATTATAAGAATTCTCACGGTGTAACTCCATTCTGATATCGTTGTTGGAGGTAAGCGCTTTCAAGACCGCGCTACACCATATCTTTCCCAAATTTTTGTTATAGGGAAACTGAATTTCTTATATAATTATTTTTATTGCTTATAAAGAGATAATCGAGTTACGTAAAGTCAACTTTGCTTTCGTTGTACACAGGTGCACTGTCATGCATGTATTAAAGCTTCGAGAATGTATGATCAATTAATGTTTTAATTATAAATCAAAGTATTCTGAGTATTTTAATACTATTTAGCGCTTGTCATTAAATTTTCTTTCTCTTAGCCTTTGATTCAGTTATAAAGCTGAAAAGGAGACTTTGTTTAGTTGAATTTTTGCAACAGTAGTTAATCCTTCATATATTATAATTCTCTAACTTTGATACTATTGATATTTTGTTCATACAAGTCTTATTTTGCTTACATATAATGATAATGTTATGTATATTCAAATGGTATTCCCTGTACTTCACTTTTTTGCGAACATTTTCGATAATGTTTTATACTCTAACTTGTTGGTCTGTTCTTGACTATAAAGCATTAAAACATTGGTAGGCCTTTGTTGAATTCATGCTGTGAATATCTATTACATGCAGTATCAATATCACGATTAGAACTTCAAGGCTGTGCTCTAAGGAAAATTGAAGGGAGCCCAGTGCTCTGAAACTGTAAAATCTAGGGTGACCAGCATATGATTTGTATGAAAAATCTAAGATTTTCTAGTCGCCCGAGGGGAAAAGTTATAAGGCGCCAGGGGCCACTGAGCTCTGCTAGAGCACAGCCCTGGGCTTTACATGTAATGATGGAAATATATCAGCTACGTGTACTTGTTGGTTTTGTGGATCTTTTTGTAAGAACACCTTTACCAAGTATGAAATTAATTGAAACTGAAACAAAAATTCAAGAAAGTATATTAAGGGTATACATGTATATTTATCACATCACTGAAATGAAGCTGATTTTTGTTAAAACAGTTTTTTGAGGCTTTGAATTTCAGAGCTATGAATTAAAAGTTAACATTCTAGCATTCCTAATTGTATTAATAAGATGGAACATGTTAACGAGTCCAACATTTTTTTTTATCACAGTTGCTCCGGAAGTAACAATTGATGGTGGGGCACAACAGTTTGTGGTGGTGGGAAATGAAATACAACTGACTTGTCATTATAACACATCACCTCCAGTATCAGAAGTGAGTTGGGAAAAAGATGGAATTGTGATATTCACGAATGGTACTGTAGTGGTTGGAGCAAGAAGGAATATTACTCATTTCAATGACAGCACAGTACAGTTAACAATTGCCTCAAGTAATTCAACTGACTCTGGGAATTATACCTGTGTTGTAAAAAACAGAATTGATAATTCATCTGCTACTGCATCAGTTACAATACAAGGTTAGTTACAACAAGTTATTTATTTACCAAAAAGGTTCTTTGTCTGTTCTGACAATAGCAAACAAATTCCAAGACATGAGCAACAATTTGAAACAAGTTTGAATACTTTGTTCAAATGTGTGGTTCCAGAAAATATCCATACCATCCCCACCGAAGGGATCAGATTTTCCAGGGGGAGGGGGGGTCAATTTGCTTAATTTTCCAGTGGGGAGGGGGGTGCACCAAAGGGAATATTTCCAGAGGGTTCTCGTTCTCGTTCTGTTCAAACGAATGTGGTATTCATTTGAAAGGCTCGAGCTATCCGTTCCAAAAAAAGAATGTCTTGTGAATGGCTTGAGCTATCTTTTTACAAAAAATGTCATCTGTTTGAATGTCTTGTGCTATCCGTTTGAATGGTTTGGGCTATACTATCCGTTTGAAAAAATTGCGCGACAATGTCCCGATCTCTTTGTTTATACTTCTTCAAGTGATGCTTTCTTCTTGATGCAGTGAGAAAAAAGTACAGGTATATTTCACACGCATTTCATTTGTGTGTGGCTAAGAATTGTTCAACAATTTCTTCATGACTTGAGCACATAAGGAATTTGCTTATCTGTTATAGAATTTAACAGAAAATACATAAAACGTGGGGGTTGTATGGATATTTTCTGGAACCCCACAATTGCTGAAACTTCATCACAGTGATTTTGTTACTTCTGCATCCTGCATCCCTGATGCATAAAAATCCCCAAAGATACAAAATAATTGATTGCTGCCATAGGACACAAAGATCGATCGATTGGTATGAAGATGTTTTTGTAGAATATCCTGTTTGATTTTCACAAGTTGAGTCTTTTGGACTCACCATAACTTAATTTGTAACAAAATCTCTGCATCAAAGATGTTATATAAGGTTTCAATTGACCTTTATATTTATTATGAATTAATGATACCACCCAAATGTTTGGTGTCAAAGTCACAAGCTGCAATACACATTGTCCACATTTTTTGAAACACATGTCACATTATGATCTCCCCAATGTTGATTCAGGTAGCACCGATTTATTTTTATTTTTTTTCTCATTGTTAGCCATACTGTATGCTGCAAATAAGGAAGTTCTGTTTCAAGCATTGGCAGCATGCAAAGAAGTAGTGTCCGATAGCCCAGGGCTAGTGGATTTTGCTATCGGGCTAATGAATTCTGTTTTTAACTTGCCCGACGGGCAAGCCATGTTTTTTGAGGAATTCGAATAACAGAAGAACTGTGCAATCAATTCTGCTTGTCAAAATGCTTTTTGGGCTAGTTGAGATGGTGTCTAGGCTAGTGAATGCTAGCTTCAGCTTGCCCTAATGGCAAGCTGTAAAAATGATTTTCTTTACACCCTGATTGGCCAGTCTTCATTTGTTTTATTTTGGGTTGGGTATTTAAATAGGTGTTGTAGTCATGATAGGAGACTCTGCAATCCCTAATAGCTGTAGTACTATTTTCTTTTTGTAGTGGTGCCAGGCCCACCAGAGAATGTGACAGTTATCTCTAAGACCTCACGAGTGGTGAATATATTCTGGACACCTGGCTTCAATGGTAACAGTGATATTCTTAACTACACTGTGCAGATCAGTATAGATAATCAGACATTTTCAAATGTTACATGTCAAGGGCTGTCAAGTAGTAGCTGTGTGGTATCTGGCTCCTTCACCAATGCTTCTCTTGAAGGCCTACATCCTGGAAGGACATATTACATAAAGGTGTTTGCAAGTAACAAAGTTGGTACCAGTACTGCTAGCTCAGTGATCACCACTACCACAGATGAAGAAGGTATACCTTGTTACATAAAATTGTTGCTGTTTCTTTAGCCTGAAAAAAAAAGAAGAAAGAAACACCTGTCACCACTAAGTTCCCCCCAAAATGACTGCAGATATTCTATACATAATTATGAAAGGTCCCTATTCAGATCTGGGTAGTACTTCTGATTGGCTGTGTCCTGAGGGAATTTGCTTCAGCCAATCACTGAAGCACTGGCCAGATCTGGATAGTGACACGTTATTAGTATGGAGTTTTTGTGCTTGTTGTAATAAATTCCTCAGACAGCATTCTGCAGAGAAAACAGTGGCAGTGTTGCAAAATGTTGGTGTTTTTTTTTTTTTTTTTCAGGTTAGTATTTATGAGGTTTCTGTAATATAAGTTTTCTTGTTTTACATGTAAATTTGTTGCTCTTTTGTCTTATATATAAAGTACATTTTACTTTTTAAAGGAACACACATAGGTTGCTTTCCATCAAACAAAAATTCCGATTTGAAATTTTGGAAATTCCACGTGCTCAATGGAAGAGTACATTCAGGTTGCACAGACCCGACCCAAGCCTATACTATGATTTTTTTCTGAAGTTGTCACGTTGATGTTTTTTTTATTGTTGTAGTACCAAATGCTCCCCCAGATAATGTCAGAGGAAACAATGAAACCTCTACCAGCATTTTTGTACAGTGGGATGAAGTTCCAGCAGACAATCAAAATGGTATTATAGTGAACTATACAGTCACCTACACCAAGTTACCTGATGGTAGTTCAACAGATGAGGTGGTAGTGATTGCTCCAAAAAGAAACGCTTCTTTGAAAACATTGAAAAAATTTACCAACTACAGCATCACAGTGTTTGCATCTACTGCCAAGGGGGGTGGTAACAGGAGTGAACCTATCATTGTCATTACAGACGAAGATAGTGAGTACAATTCTCAGATGTTCATTAGTTAATTTTTTTTTGCACTGTAGCCAATTTAGTTCCTTATTTTACATGGTGTATCAGTACTTTTAAAAGTTCTTTTCTAATTATGAGGTGGGAAACACTTTATCTTGAGGTGGATTTATAACTCTAGTGCACTGGAATTGCACATTGCAGGGTTCTCATTAGTATCAGCAATGAGCTAAAAAAACTAGTCACTTCTAATATTGAGCCCCCTCCTCTATGGGGAATGGTGAGAGAGCAAGAGCCCAGTGTTCAATCTAGAAATTATGGAAAGTGGGTCAAATGTCCCAAGTGACATTTTAAATTGGGTCATTTCAAAAACGGTCTGGGTCAAATTATTATGATAATAATAAAGTTCGAAAAACTGGCAATATCCCTATTGTGCTATACACTACCAGTATATTTTTACAACCTTTTAGCATTTTAAGTCAGTTTCAACGTTTTCGAATTTTTTATTCCTATTATAGTTTTTATGCTTTTCACAGTTTTGATTTGCTTATTGCAGTAACTGGAAACAGTCATAATTGTAAAGCCGAAAAAGACCAATTACTGGAAGTTCTGCAACTTCTGCGGGTTGACTCGCTGTTGTACTAATTTCTCCACCTTCGTCATTTGGCTTCTCCAGTTCACCTTGATCTTCACTTTCCGTTGCCACTCTCTTTGGCGTAAGAAAAAGACTTAAGTTTTGCTGGCGTTTCATGAAACTAAAATTAACGTAGACACAAGAACACACCCTGAACAAAGTCAAAGAACGAAGCGTGAATCGATCGGCAACGTTGCAGAACGTCGTAGTAGCGTCCAGTCTCTCTCGGAATTGGAACGCCTGACACAAAAAGTACTCGTACAAACGTAGTCTGAAATTTCGCGATTTCGCGCGTTCATATAAGGCTAGTAAGCACACATATTTGTTTTTAAATTTACTTTTATTATTGCCTGCTGCTTTGGAAGTACTTATATACGAGAAAACTTATTTTGGGGGGTTTTTGTTTGTTTCTTTTTTTTACGTCAGTATGACCCCACGATCATTTCATTTTGCGTCAGAATAGAATATTCTGCGTAAATGACGCAAAAACGCGGCCTAGATTGAACACTGAAGAGCCTTAAAATGCCTTCATAGATTGACTCCCAAGCCACCCTCTTTAATATTCTAGCTGTCTTCTTCAAAACTCAATGAGAACCCCGACAATTACCAGGCAAAACTGTCTGTCCCATTGTTCGCTGTCTCCATGATAATCCTATGTCCGTTTTAGTTATATTATTAATGACATAAAAATATTTTTACAATCTTAATCTTTCTATATCTTGCTACAGTTGAACCTTCTGTAACAACCAACCAAAATGCAAAGACTTAGTGGTCGCTCGCGGGAGGTGGTTGCTTACAAGAATCAAACCACAGGGGGCCTCTTCCGAGAAGAGGCCCAGGCACATCGGCTTTATGGAAGATAAATTTATTGCATGCAATTTCTTAGTTACGCCATGTGTAGTCCCATGTTGTTACTTAAGTTCTTCTTATATCCTGAGTAGCATAATGCACACAGCAGAAATAGAGATTAGAGAAGGTGTGAAGTGGTCACTTACAAGAGGTTAAAAACAATGGAAAATCATTAATTCATGCCCAAAACGTGGTCGCAGTCGCTTATAGGAGGTGGTTGTTTACTAGAGTTTCCAACTGTAAGTCTTTGACTGGGAAAGTTTTGGTGTTTTGGATAGGCGGTCACTTATGGGAGGTGGTCGCACATGGAGGTGCGACTGTAGTTAATATTTTCAATACTACCCTCTATCAGTGCACTACATGTATGTATTAGCCAAATAAACTAATTAGATGAAACAGGTCTGTCCTCTAAAATACTACTTTAGCGTGCAATGAAAGTCGTGTCCGATAGCCCAGGGCTACATGTAGTGGATTTTGCTATTGGGCTAGTGATTAATTTTTTGTCCCGAATGCTGTTTTCTGGGGAAATTCAAATTACAATCCTGCTAATCAAAAAGGATTTTTGGGGCTTGCTGAAATGACTTGTGGGCTAGTGCGTGCTAGTTACAGCTTGCCCGAACGGCAGGATGTAAAACTGACTTTCTTTGCATCCTGCTACTTGCACAGTACTTAAATAAGTACTTGGTACACAAGAAACCTCATCTTTCAATCTTCCACTTATTCTTTGCTAAGGCTTTACTTAATGTGAATTCTGTGATGCCAGGTTTTATTATTGCTCATTCTTTAATAAGCTGAAAATTACCGACTATAGACCTGTCCCTAGATGTTCAAAACGTTGTTAACACTATTTACCAGATAAATCTCTATCCACTGAATAGTGCAATATGTTTCCCTAATACGTATGCACTGAATAGTGATCTTTTTGGAGGATAGTGCCATTCAGCTTTTGAACAACTGAGGCCTGATTGCTTCTTTGACTCAGTTCTTTCCCCACAGGATTGAAATGTCTTGGCTCAGTTAAATGTGTTACATAACAAACCAGTAATTATCAGAGTAAGGCTCTCCCTCCTTTGGCAACTTTGTGAAGACATTATTTAGCAATTAATGAAAGAGGTTGAGTAGGATATGAAGAATTAAGCAGATCGAGGAGGGTTTTATCCACTGAGGCCAAAGGCCGAGGTCACTGGATAACACCCTCGGAGATCTACTTAATTCTTTATATCCTACGAAAGCCGAATTCATTAATTGCTTTATTATTCATTCAAAATGATTCCTAGTTTAAAAACATAGCTAAAACATGCCTACCTCCATCGATGTAATGTTAAGTTCTTCTTCGATAGTGTACGTTTAGGTTTGTCCAGCTCCGCAAATATTCTCCAAATAGCAGATGTCGCCCTCCGAGTTGTCTTCTTTCTGTTTTTGCCATGTTTTTAGCTATTACCTGGCCTAGTTCCAGCTGTAGTTCTTACTTTTGAAACGAGTGGAATGTCCGCCATTTTTTTTCACAACCAAACAACTCAACCTCGTCCCCAGGTCTTCTCGGTAGCGATGCCTTAACTAGTAGCGGGCTGCATTTTTGACGTCATTTCCTCGTTAAACACAAAATTCTTCGAATTTTGGTCATCAGTAACTGGTTATGGTGAATTATGCGTGTGCTTTTAACCAATAAGAATTGGGGAAATATTTTGAATGCATAATAAAAGACTTTAACAAACCTTGTGGTTTTGTTTTGTAACGTACCAAACGGCTTCGTGGCTTGCTTGGGTTGCAACCTTATTAAAGCTCAGTTTGCTTGCTTTAGAGTCACTAACAAATTTTTACCCTGTAGTACTGAGCCCAGTTGTTCAAAAGGTAAATAGCGCTATCCATCGGATAAATCACTATCCAGCGGATAAGTCATTAGAAGATCCGATTGCACTATCCACTGGATAGAGATTTATATCCACTGGATAGCTTATCTACCTTTTGAACAACTAGGCCCTGATCAATAAAAAAGGAGTCGACTTGGTGCAAGTCTATGCCCTCTTTTCAATGCGAAATCTGGATGGATTCCAGGTTTTTGTCCCAACATCTTTTAATCAAAGACGGTTCAGCGGTTGTCCCTTTGATGCAAATAATTGTTTTATTGTTTTTTAAAAACCTTTTTCAGGGCCAAGCGCTCCTCCAGTCAACGTCTCGGCACGTAACCTGAGCTCTACTAGCATTTTGGTACAATGGGGCGAAGTGCCGGATACTGATAAAAACGGCATTATACTGAGTTACACTGTTAATTACCAAGCAACTCCTGAAGGCAGTCTACAACAAAACCAGGTAGTGAATGCTTCAACGAGGAGAGTGACGCTGACAAGACTCAAAAAGAATACAGTATATAAAATTGAGGTGTTCGCTAATACTTCAAAAGGTGGTGGAAAGAAGAGCGAACCTCCAATCACGGTGCACACGAACGAAGACAGTAAGTATACCATTGCACAGATTGCTGCTGCAGCTTTAATGGGGCTAGCCACAGACGCTTTTATAGTTTTTCAGTATTACCCAAATTTCTACTGGTATAGGGTGTATATGGAGCAATCCACTGATGGTAAACTTCGTCTGGCGTTGAACATAGAGTCTCTCAATAGATTTACCGGTCGTTTCCCCTCCGAGTCGTTTCGCCAACGTCCTGTTCGGTAACATCTTAAGTAATTTAACTTATGTGTTAGGTCAGTACTCTTACTTCTTTCGTCTGATCTGCGTTGAAAGAACAAGGCATATACATGTAAATCGCTCGTTTCGTTTCTTAGGCAACGGGACATTAGCGAAACGACTCGTAGGCGAAACAACCGGTCACCTTTCAATTGAGGTATGATATCCCATCTAAATAAGCGCACGAAACCCCGGCATAAACCAAGGCCATGCTTAAATAGATGGCAGCTGTTGCTAGGCCACAGCTATAAGTATGATTCTGAGTGATCAGAATGTCTCCTACCTCGGGGAACCAGCTACAGGTGTAGGCTAACAGAAAGAGCAATAATGCCATATCATATTTAGGGGAAAGAAAATGAAGTCTTCACCGTATTTATAGCACCAAAATTAGATCCAAGGAATGCATAGAAACATCGGTCGTAGCAACGAAATAACTTTGCTAACTCTTTCAACAGCACTAATTATAAGCAAACGTTTTAATTTCTTTATCAGAGCCGGATGGTGCCCCACAAAATGTGAAAGGACAAAACACCAGTTCAACCAGCATTTCAGTATCGTGGGAAGCAGTGGAAGCTGATCTACAGAATGGCATCATCACTGGCTACAATATAACTTACCAGTCACAGACAGAAAATGACAATGGAGTTATAGAAGCTGGTCCTAACGATTTTCAGGCCAATCTAACAGGACTGAAGGAGTTTGTTAAATACAATATCTCAATAGTTGCATTCACAGCGAAAGGAGATGGACCGCCTTCTATTATTGTTGTTAGAAGTGACGAAGATAGTAAGTGACAAATCTTAGGTCTTAGTGTACAATTTGGTGTACAGTTTGAAGTGAGTAGCAGGTAAAGAACGTAGCAACGGTTTTTGGGGGGCTTGTACAGCTTTCATATTCAACCTTTCTGCGCTTTTCATAAACACGCGAACTCTAAAGTTCAAAAGCCGCCTTCACGATTGCGTTTTTCGCTGCCGTGAATCATGATTACGATCACAAGCAACGAACCTTGAAACACAGAAACACACAAAACGGATCGAAAACCACCAATCACAGATCACAAACTATGACCTTGTAAACCCGTTTAAGTAAAGTTTTGTTTCCTAAGAGGTTCGTTAAGATGATTGACGGGAGCAAAAAACCCAAACGTCAGTTGGCTTTTGAACTTCAGAGTTCGCGTGTTTTTGAAAAGCTTAGTAATTCATAAATGATGAACCAGTAGTAGATAGTCAGCTACAGTCGAAGAAAAATACCACAGAGCGATTTTTAAATTGTTGAGCAATGTTGGTTGCAAACAATTAGAGTGGCCTGGAACACGTACGGTAATTAGTACGGTCATCAATAGGGACGTGCCAAATTGTCCGTTTAATACCATTCTCCCGCATTAGTGGGATGCCAGTGTATACCTCATGGACTTATATTTTATCGGTACAAAGACCAGGGCATAAAACGTTACTTAGAAACAAGAAACATCGGTCGTAGCAACGAAATAACTTTGCTAACTCTTTGAGGAGCACTGATTATAAAAAAAAAACGTTTTACGTCTTAATTTCTCTATCAGAGCCAGATGGTGCACCACAAAATGTGACAGGACAAAACACCAGTTCAACCAGCATTTCAGTATCGTGGGAAGAAGTGCAAGCTGATCTACAGAATGGCATCATCACTGGTTACAATATAACGTACCAGTCACAGACAGAAAATCACAATGGAGTTGTAGAAGCTGGTCCCAACGATCTTGAGGCCAACCTAACGGGACTGAAAGAGTTTGTTAAATACAATATTTCAGTAGTTGCATTCACAGCGAAAGGAGATGGACCGCCTTCTTCTATTGTTGTTGTTAGAACTGACGAAGATAGTAAGTGACGAATGTTAGGTCTTAGTGTAAAATTTGGTGTACAAATTGAAGTGAGTAGCAGGTAAAGAAAGTGGCAACGGTTTTTTGGGGGCTTGTACAGCTTTCATATTCAACCTTTCTGCGCTTTTTATAAATACGCGAACTGTAAAGTTTAAAAGCCGCCTTCACGATTGCGTTTTTCGCTGCCGTCAACCAGGATTACGATCACAAGCAACGAACCTTAAAACACAGAAACACACAAAACGGATCGGAATCCACCAATCACAGATCACAAACCATGACCTTTTAAACCCGTTTAAGTAAAGTTCTGTTTCCTAAGAGGTTCGTTAAGATGATTGACGGGGGCAAAAAACACAAACGTGAGTTTCCTTTTAAACTTCAGAGTTCGCGTGTTTTTGAAAAGCTCAGTAATTCATAAATAATGAACCACTGGTAGATAGTCATCTACAGTCGAAGAAAAACACCACAGAGCGATTTGTAACTTGTTGAGCAATGTTGGTTGCAACCAATTAGAGTGGTCTTGAACACGTACGATAATTAGTGCGGTTATCAATAGGGACATGCCAAATTGTCCATTTAATACCATTCTCCCGCATTAGTGGGATGCCAGTGTATACGTCATAGACATATTTTATCGGTACAAACACCGTGGCATACAACGTAACTTAGAAACAAGAAACATCGGTCGTAGCAACGAAATAACTTTGCTAACTCTTTGAACAGCACTGATTATATGCAAACGTTTTACGTCTTATTTCTTCATCAGAGCCAGATGGTGGACCACAAAATGTGAAAGGACAAAACACCAGTTCAACCAGCATTTCAGTATCGTGGGAGGCAGTGCAAGCTGATCGACAGAATGGCATCATCACTGGTTACAATATAACGTACCAGTCACAGACAGAAAATCACACTGGAGTTGTAGAAGCTGGTCCCAACGATCTTGAGGCCAACCTAACAGGACTGATGGAGTTTGTTAAATACAATATTTCAGTAGTGGCATTCACAGCGAAAGGAGATGGACCGCCTTCTATTATTGTTGTTAGAACTGACGAAGATAGTAAGTGACGAATGTTAGGTCTTAGTGTACAATTTGGTGTACAATTTGACGTGAGTAGCAGGTAGAGAAAGTGGCAACGGTTTTTTGGGGGCTTGTACAGCTTTCATATTTAACCTTCCTGCTCTTTTCATTAACACGCGAACTGTAAAGTTCAAAAGCCGCCTTCACGATTGCGTTTTTCGCTGCCGTCAATCATGATTACGATCACAAGCAACGAACCTTGAAACACAGAAACTCACAAAACGGATCGAAATCCACCAATCACAGATCACAAACCATGACCTTTTGAACCCGTTTAAGTAAAGTTTTTGTTTCCTAAGAGGTTCGTTAAGATGATTGATGGCAGGAAAAACCCAAACGTCAGTTGGCTTTTGAACTTCAGAGGTCGCGTGTTTTTGAAAAGCTCGGTAATTCATAAATGATGAACCAGTAGTAGATAGTCGGCTACAGTCGAAGAAAAATACCACAGAGCGATTTTTAAATTGTTGAGCAATGTCTGTTGCAATCAATTAGAGTGGTCTGGAACACGTACGGTAATAAGTACGGTCATCAATAGGGACATGCCAAGTTGTCCGTTTCATACCATTCTCCCGTATTAGTGGGATGCCAGCGTATACGTCATGGACTTATATTTTATCGCTACAAAGACCAGGGAATAAAACGTAACTTAGAAACAGGAAACATCGGTCGTAGCAACGAAATATTTTTGGTAACCCTTTGAACAGCACTGATTATTAGCAAACGTTTTACGTCTTAATTTCTCTATCAGAGCCAGATGGTGCACCACAAAATGTGAAAGGACAAAACACCAGTTCAACCAGCATTTCAGTATCGTGGGAGGCAGTGCAAGCTGATCGACAGAATGGCGTCATCACTGGTTACAATATAACGTACCAGTCACAGACAGAAAATCACAATGGAGTTGTAAAAGCTGGTCCCAACGATCTTGAGGCCAACCTAACAGGACTGATGGAGTTTGTTAAATACAATATTTCAGTAGTTGCATTCACAGCGAAAGGAGATGGACCGCCTTCTACTATTATTGTTGTTAGAACTGACGAAGATAGTAAGTGACGAATCTTAGGTCTTAGTGTACAATTTGGTGTACAATTTGAAGTAAGTAGCAGGTAGAGAAAGTGGCAACGGTTTTTTGGGGGCTTGTACAGGTTTTATATTCAACCTTTTTGCGCTTTTCATAAATACGCGAACTCTAAAGTTCAAGAGGGTTGTCCAATACTCACAAATAGACTCCATTGGTGTTAGTGGTGATAAGAAGGGTCTCCATTGGTAGCAATGGTACGATTGGTACCAATGGAAAAGCACCCTATTCCAATGGTTCTATTGGTGACTATGCATCTCATTAAAGGGACTTAGATGATTTTCTGATGTGTGTGCCTGGGTACAGGGCAATTCCGATGGTCCATTGGTACCAATGGTACGATTGGTACCAATGGAAAAGCACCCTATTCCAATGGTTCTATTGGTGACTATGCATCTCATTAGGGGGACTTAGATGATTTGCTGATGTGTGTGCCTGGGTACAGGGCAATTCCGATGGTCCATTGGTACCAATGGTACGATTGGTACCAATAGAAAAGCACCCTATTCCAATGGTTCTATTGGTGACTATGCATCTCATTAGGGGGACTTAGATGATTTGCTGATGTGTGTGCCTGGGTACAGGGCAATTCCGATGGTCCATTTGTACCAATGGTACGATTGGTACCAATGGAAAAGCACCCTATTCCAATGGTTCTATTGGTGACTATGCATCTCATTAGGGGGACTTAGATGATTTGCTGATGTGTGTGCCTGGGTACAGGGCAATTCCGATGGTCCATTGGTACCAATGGTACGATTGGTACCAATAGAAAAGCACCCTATTCCAATGGTTCTATTGGTGACTATGCATCTCATTGGGGGGACTTAGATGATTTGCTGATGTGTGTGCCTGGGTACAGGGCAATTCCGATGGTCCATTTGTACCAATGGTACGATTGGTACCAATGGAAAAGCACCCTATTCCAATGGTTCTATTGGTGACTATGCATCTCATTAGGGGGACTTAGATGATTTTCTGATGTGTGTGCCTGGGTACAGGGCAATTCCGATGGTCCATTGGTACCAATGGTACGATTGGTACCAATGGAAAAGCACCCTATTCCAATGGTTCTATTGGTGACTATGCATCTCATTAGGGGGACTTAGATGATTTGCTGATGTGTGTGCCTGGGTACAGGGCAATTCCGATGGTCCATTGGTACCAATGGTACGATTGGTACCAATGGAAAAGCACCCTATTCCAATGGTTCTATTGGTGACTATGCATCTCATTAGGGGGACTCAGATTATTTTGTCATGTGGTCTGGCTGGGTACAGGGCAATTCCGATGGTCCATTAGTACCAATGGTACGATTGGTACCAATAGAAAAGCACCCTATTCCAATGGTTCTATTGGTGACTATGCATCTCATTGGGGGGACTTAGATTATTTTCTCATGTGATCTAGCTGGGTACAGGGCAATTCCAAAAATTCCAAAAATCCGAAAATTTTAGGCTTCCTTTATCTAAGGAAAATAGTGTAACCTGTGTAGTAAAATATGAAAATCAAACTTCAGAAAATCGTAGGGAATTTATTAGAGAAGCTTCGAAAATTGTACATGAATGGAACGTTCATCTAGCAATTTTTAGCCGTGTTCTCCGATCATATATTTTACAGAAAACGGTCTTTGGGTGTCCCTGGCTAAATAATAGTCAAATTTCTAAAAAGAAGAGTACTTACTTTTCTTAGGTTCTCTGGCAACAATGTCCAATCCAGATCGTTTTCGCAACATTTTTCCAAATCGACGTCCAATCTTTGCATACGGGCAGCCATGACTTTACGGAAGTTTCGAAAATCACGCAGGTGTGTAGACTGAAGCGACAACAAGCCGGCGAAATTACAACGTGCTCAGTTTATCCCTAATAGACGTGAACACAATCACTCGAACTTCTAATGTCCCTAGAGTGCTATCACGCCTCATCCAATAAAAGGTGAGATAACAGTTAGGTGGCTTCATTTTCAGAATAACAAAGAATACCGAAAAAGTGAGAAAATTGCATAATCCTTACAAACAGTAATAAGACAATAAGACCAATAAAAAATCTCAAAGTGATGTGAAATGTTGCTCACATAACGATGCGTGTTTATAAATCTACACTCATTATCGGCGTGGTCTCAGTTCACGGTTATACGATCAGTTGGAACATGGCAATGATATCTATGTACCGAGAAGAAATACGACTGCTATCTCGGCAAGAAGTCGTGGAAGAAAGGAAACAGCTTTTCCGACTACTCAACGGCGACGCCTTTTTTCCAGAGAAATCGTGGCCTAAGGATATTCGCCTCATATTCTGGAAGAAACCAATGGGTGATAAGGAAACATTCAAACTTCTGCTGTTTTTCCACGGCAACGGGTGCAATCCTGAAATCATCAGTAGATGGATTCTTCTAGCTCAGTCCTGGGCCTCATCGCAAGCTACAGCCGAGAAAAGAGCACGGCAAATACAATTTGTCAACGACAACGTTGACAGTAAAAGACACCAATGGTTTTACCACGACCTTGATTACAGCAAACTGTTGTACCTCAATGGGTTACCACGACAAACCCCACGTCAACAGTGAAAAGTGACTTCAGTCACTTGAATATAAAACGGCTCTTTTAGGAACCACCAAATACAATACAAAGTCATAACCAACAGCATGATATAACCATCCTTTTCGGAAACTCCATTGAAAACTTGTTTTGGTTTAAACACTTCCATGTAGATAATGACATTGCGCTAAGTAATTTCAGAAGTTAATTTCACAGTGAATTGAGTACAGTTGTTAAAACCTGTTGCCTCAATACCACTTTGCCAGTTTCGTGCCTTTCCGCGTTGTTTCGGGTTCTTTTAAACAAGTAAGAATTACCAAGAAATAGTGCTTGTGTACTGGAAAGAAGACATTCATATGTCATGTTGTTTGCTCGTGAATCACAATAAACAGAACGAACACGAGAGTGACGCGTTACCTTTCAATTTTATAATGTTCGTACGATGTTTGTTATACTCGCAGCACCTTGAGATATTATTAGCGCTAGATATATACGTCGCCCTCGCTTTGTCACTATTAGCGCGTTTCCACTTTGCGTGAAAGCGAACTTGTTTTGTGTCGTTGGCCTATAGAACGAGGAATATTCATAATAATTATTAGCGCGTCTTTTCTTGGTGTAAAAGGCAACTTGTTTTGCGTGGTTGGCTTATAGAACGAGGAATATTCATAATAATTATTAGCGCGATTTTTCTTGGTGTAAAAGGCAACTTGTTTTGCCTGTTTGGCTTATAGAACGAGGAATATTCATAATAATTATTAGCGCGTTTCTACTTAGTGTAAAAGGCAACTTGTTTTGCGTGGTTGGCTTATAGAACGAGGAATATTCATAATAATTATTAGCGCGTCTTTTCTTGGTGTAAAAGGCAACTTGTTTTGCGTGGTTGGCTTATAGAACGAGGAATATTCATAATAATTATTAGCGCGTTTTTTCTTGGTGTAAAAGGCAACTTGTTTTGACTGGTTGGCTTGTAGAACGAGGAATATTCATAATAATTATTAGCGCGTTTCTACTTAGTGTAAAAGGCAACTTGTTTTGCGTGGTTGGCTTATAGAACGAGGAATATTCATAATAATTATTAACGCGTTTTTACTCGCTGTAAAAGACAACTTGTTTTGCGTGGTTGGCTTGTAGAACGAGGAATATTCATAATAATTATTAGCGCGTTTCTACTTGGTGTAAAAGGCAACTTGTTTTGCGTGGTTGGCTTATAGAACGAGGAATATTCATAATAATTATAGTGCGCTTTTACTTGGTGTAAAAGCGAACTTGTCATTGCGTGGTTGGCTTATAGAACGAGGAATATTCATAATAATTATTAGCGCGTTTCTACTTGGTGTAAAAGCGAACTTGTTTTGCACCAATAGAACCATTGGAATGGCATCATTTTCCATTGGTACCAATCGTACCATTGGTACCAATGGACCATTGGAATTGCCCTGTACCCAGCCAGGTCACATGGGAAAATAATCAAAGTCCCCTTAATGAGATTTATATTCACCAACAGAACCATTGGAATGACACCCTTTTCTATTGGTACCATTGGTACCAATGGACCATCAAATTGACGAATCGTATCCGTTTGTGTATACTGGACATGTGTGAAATTCAAAAGCTGTCTTCACGATTGCGTTTTTCGCTGCCGTCAACCATGATTACGATCACAAGCAACGAACCTTGTAACACAGAAACACACAAAACGGATCGGAATCCACCAATCACAGATCACAAAACATGACCTTTTGAACCCGTTTGAGTAAAGTTTTGTTTCCTAAGAGGTTCGTTAAGATGATTGACGGGAGCAAAAAACACAAACTTCAGTTGGCTTTTGAACTTCACAGTTCGCGTGCTTTTGAAAAGTTCAGTAATTCATAAATGATGAACCAGTAGTAGATAGTCAGCTACAGTCGAAGAAAAACACCACAGAGCGATTTTTAAATTGCTGAGCAATGTTTGTTGCAACCAATTAGAGTGGCCTGGAACACGTACGGTAATTAGCATGGTCATCAATAGGGACATGCCAAATTGTCCGTATAATACCATTCTCCCGCATTAGTGGGATAATGGACTCATTTTATCTGTACAAAGACCAGGACATAAAACGTAACTTAGAAACAAGAAACATCGGTCTCAGCAACGAAATAACTTTGCTAACTCTTTAAACAGCACTGATTATATGCAAACGTTTTACGTTTTAATTTCTTTATCAGAGCCAGATGGTGCACCACAAAATGTGAAAGGACAAAACACCAGTTCAACCAGCATTTCAGTATCGTGGGAGGCAGTGCAAGCTGATCGACAGAATGGCATCATCACTGGTTACAATATAACGTACCAGTCACAGACAGAAAATCACAATGGAGTTGTAAAAGCTGGTCCCAACGATCTTGAGGCCAACCTAACAGGACTGATGGAGTTTGTTAAATACAATATTTCAGTGGTGGCATTCACAGCAAAAGGAGATGGACCGCCTTCTACTATTATTGTTGTTAGAACTGACGAAGATAGTAAGTGACGAATGTTAGGTCTTAGTGTACAATTTGGTGTACAATTTGACGTGAGTAGCAGGTAGAGAAAGTGGCAACGGTTTTTTGGGGGCTTGTACAGCTGCAAAGACCAGGGAATAAAACGTAACTTAGAAACAAGAAACATCGGTCTCAGCAACGAAATAACTTTGCTAACTCTTTGAACAGCATTGATTATAAGCAAACGTTTCACGTTTTAATTTCTTTATCAGAGCCAGATGGTGCACCACAAAATGTGAAAGGACAAAACACCAGTTCAACCAGCATTTCAGTATCGTGGGAGGCAGTGCAAGCTGATCGACAGAATGGCATCATCACTGGTTACAATATAACGTACCAGTCACAGACAGAAAATCATAATGGAGTTGTAGAAGCTGGTCCCAACGATCTTGAGGCCAACCTAACAGGACTAAAGGAGTTTGTTAAATACAATATTTCAGTAGTTGCATTCACAGCGAAAGGAGATGGACCGCCTTCTACTATTATTGTTGTTAGAACTGACGAAGATAGTAAGTGACGAATGTTAGGTCTTAGTGTACAATTTGGTGTACAATTTGACGTGAGTAGCAGGTAGAGAAAGTGGCAACGGTTTTTTGGGGGCTTGTACAGCTGTCGTATTCAACCTTTCTGTGCTTTTCATAAACACGCGAACTGTAAAGTTTAAAAGCCGCCTTCACGATTGCGTTTTTCGCTGCCGTCAATCATGATTACGATCACAAGCAACGAACCTTGAAACACAGAAACACACAAAACGGATCGAAAACCACCAATCATAGATAACAAACCATGATCTTTTGAACCCTTTTAATTAATGTTTTTATTTCCTAAGAGGTTCGTTAAGATGATTGATGGCAGGAAAAACCCAAACGTCAGTTGGCTTTTGAACTTCAGAGTTCGCTTGTTTTTGAAAAGCTCAGTAATTCATAAATGATGAACCAGTAGTAGATAGTCAGCTACTTTCGAAAAAAAATACCACAGAGCGATTCTTAAATTGTTGAACAATGTTGGTTGCAACCAGTTAGAGTGGTCTGGAACACGTACGGTAATAAGTACGGTCATCAATAGGGACATGCCAAATTGTCCGTTTAATACCATTCTCCCGTATTAGTGGGATGCCAGCGTATACGTTATGGACTTATATTTTATCGCTACAAAGACCAGGGAATAAAACGTAACTTAGAAACAAGAAACACCGGTCTCAGCAACGAAATAACTTTGCTAACTCTTTGAACAGCATTGATTATAAGCAAACGTTTTACGTTTTAATTTCTTTATCAGAGCCAGATGGTGCACCACAAAATGTGAAAGGACAAAACACCAGTTCAACCAGCATTTCAGTATCGTGGGAGGCAGTGCAAGCTGATCGACAGAATGGCATCATCACTGGTTACAATATAACGTACCAGTCACAGACAGAAAATCACAATGGAGTTGTAGAAGCTGGTCCCAACGATCTTCAGGCCAACCTAACAGGACTAAAGGAGTTTGTTAAATACAATATTTCAGTAGTTTCATTCACAGCGAAAGGAGATGGACCGCCTTCTACTATTATTGTTGTTAGAACTGACGAAGATAGTAAGTGACGAATGTTAGGTCTTAGTGTACAATTTGGTGTACAATTTGACGTGAGTAGCAGGTAGAGAAAGTGGCAACGGTTTTTTGGGGGCTTGTACAGCTTTCATATTTAACCTTTCTGCTCGTTTCATTATCACGCGAACTGTAAAGTTTAAAAGTCGCCTTCACGATTGCGTTTTTCGCTGCTGCAGCCATCATTACGATCACAAGCAACGAATTTTGAAACACAGAAACACACAAAACTGATCGAAATCCACCAATCACAGATCACAAACCATGACCTTTTGAACCCGTTTAAGCAAAGTTTTTGTTTCCTAAGAGGTTCGTTAAGATGATTGACGGGAGCAAAAAACCCAAACGTCAGTTGGCTTTTCGACTTCAGAGTTTGCGTGGTTTTGAAAAGCTCAGTAATTATAAATGATGAACCAGTAGTAGATAGTCAGCTACAGTCGAAGAAAAACACCACAGAGCGATTTTTAAATTGTTGAGCAATGTTGATTGCAACCAATAAGAGTTGTTTGGAACATGTACGGTAATTAGTACGGTCATCAATAGGGACATGCCAAATTGTCCGTATAATACCATTCTCCCGCATTAGTGGGATAATGGACTCATTTTATCGGTACAAAGACCAGGACATAAAACGTAACTTAGAAACAAGAAACATCGGTCGTAGCAACGAAATAACTTTGGTAACTCTTTGAACAGCGCTGATTATAAGCAAACGTTTTACGTTTTAATTCTTTATCAGAGCCTGATGGTGCACCACAAAATGTAAAAGGACAGAACACCAGTTCAACCAGCATTTCAGTATCATGGGAAGCAGTGCGGGCTGATCGACAGAATGGCATCATCACTGGTTACAATATAACGTACCAGTCACAGACAGAGAATGACAATGGATTTGTAAAAGCTGGTCCTAAAGATCTTCAGGCCAACCTAACAGGACTGAAGGAGTTTGTTAAATACAATATTTCAGTAGTTGCATTCACAGCGAAAGGAGATGGACCGCCTTCTACTATTATTGTTGTTAGAACTGACGAAGATAGTAAGTGACGAATGTTAGGTCTTAGTGTACAATTTGGTGTACAATTTGAAGAGAGTAGCAGGTAGAGAAAGTGGCAATGGTTTTGGGGGGGGGGGGGCTTGTATAGCTTTCATATTCAACCTTTCTGCGCTTTTTATAAATACGCGAACTGTAAAGTTCAAAAGCCGTCTTCACGATTGCGTTTTTCGCTGCCGTCAACCATGATTACGATCACAAGCAACGAACCTTGAAACACAGAAACACCAAAAACCGAACGAAATCCACCAATCAGAGATCACAAACCATGACCTTTTGAACCTGTTTAAGTAAAGTTTTGTTTCCTAAGAGGTTCTTTAACATGATTGACGGGAGCAAAAACCCCAAACGTCAGTTGGCTTGTCAACTTCAGAGTTCGCGTGTTTTTGAAAAGCTCAGTAATTCATAAACTAGGTATACCTATCGATAGAGTGCCAACGAGCAAATCATGCGTATTTTGCTTAGGAATAAAATTCCTTTTTTTTCCCATTTGACCGTTTCTTGGTCCCTTCCTGTTGCAAGGATTATTTTCTTGAAAAGTTCTCAGATTCAGTGTGGTGGCTTTACAAACCTGCTATGTAAAAGTGTGAAGTGCCTTCAAAGAATGAAGTCAGCTTTCCAGAGGAAGCGATCGGCAATATTATTAAGTCCATCTACAAATCTACTGTCGGTTCGGTTTCACATTGTTGATAAATATTTGCACAGTTTAATCATTTAAACCTCCTTTCAAATTTCCCGAGGCTTTTTGTTACCGGATTGAAACTTAGAATGATTCGCTGGGCCATCTGAAATGTTTCCAAGGACATGCGATGTACGGCACGTCGGTATTTAATTTTAGTTCATTATTTTTATAAATCCTGAACTCGGCCAGGTTTCGAAAAAACTGGCGTTGTTTTCTTTTCCTTTGTTGTTCGCTTAGGCTTGTTATTCGTTTTTGTTCTCATTGTTTTTGTTCGCTGGTAAGATTTTTTCCCCAACACCAGATTTTCCAACAGAAGCGACTGCATTCTTCGTGCCAAGCTTTCCTTATCTCCTCGTGTAATCTGATCCTTTTTAGTGGTGAGAATATTGCTTGCTGCACATAGAACACTTTGGCTGTTTTACAAACTTCTCTTCGTTAAAACTTAACGTTATGGCCCCTAAAAGTAATAGAATATATCAAGTGCTCATGTCTCTTGACTGCAGTGGCCGGGTTTGACGAAAAAATTTAGGTAAATAAACACAGGAAGTCATGACGGCGAAAAGTGTGTGAAATTTTGTTTGTTATTCAACTTGAGCCCGTGCGCCGGGTACTGCCTTTTGATTGGTTCACAACTGACCACTTGGTCTCAGGGGAATCTACATTACATTGGGTTACACTTTTTTCAGCTCGATCGAGAATTTTTCTGCCTATTGCCCAGTCTTACGCGGCTCTATTCTGCTGCCGCCTCGCCATCCGAGCGTCTTCGCTCGGATGGCTCGTTGGCAATGATGAACCAGTAGTAGATAGTCAGCTACATTCGAAGAAAGACACCGCAGAGCGATTTTTAAATTGTTGAGCAATGTTGCTTGTAACCAATTAGAGTGGTCTGGAACACGTACGGTAATTAGTACGGTCATCAATAGGGACAAGCCAAATTGTCCGTTTAATACCATTCTCCCGCATTAGTGGGATGCCAGTGTATACGTCATGGACTCATATTTTATCGCTACAAAGACCACTGAATAAAACGTAACTTAGAAACAAGAAACATCGGTCGTTGCAACGAAATAACTTTGCTAACTCTTTGAACAGTACTGATTATATGCAAACGTGTTACGTCTTAATTTTTTTATCAGAGCCAGATGGTGCACCACAAAATGTGAAAGGGCAAAACACCAGTTCAACCAGCATTTCAGTATCGTGGGAGGCAGTGCAAGCTGATCGACAGAATGGCATCATCACTGGTTACAATATAACGTACCAGTCACAGACAGAAAATCACACTGGAGTTGTAGAAGCTGGTCCCAACGATCTTCAGGCCAACCTAACAGGACTGATGGAGTTTGTTGAATACAATATTTCAGTAGTTGCATTCACAGCGAAAGGAGATGGACCGCCTTCTACTATTATTGTTGTTAGAACTGACGAAGATAGTAAGTGACGAATGTTAGGTCTTAGTGTACAATTTGGTGTACAATTTGACGTGAGTAGCAGGTAGAGAAAGTGGCAACGGTTTTTTGGGGGCTTGTACAGCTGTCATATTCAACCTTTCTGTGCTTTTCATAAACACGCGAACTGTAAAGTTCAAAAGCCGCCTTCACGATTGCGTTTTTCGCTGCCGTCAACCATGATTACGATCACAAGCAACGAACCTTGATTGACAGAAACACAAAAAACTGAACGAAATCCACCAATCACAGATCACAAACTGTGACCTTTTGAACCTGTTTAAGTAAAGTTCTGTTTCCTAAGAGGTTCGTTAAGATGATTGACGGTAGGAAAAAACCCAAACGTCTGTTGGCTTTTGAACTTAAACAGTTCGCGTGTTTTTGAAAAGCTCAGTAATTCATAAATGATGAACCAGTAGTAGATTGTCAGCTACAGTCGAAGAAAAACACCACAGAGCGATTTTTAATTTGTTGAGCAATGTTGGTTGCAACCAATTAGAGTGATCTGGAACATGTACGGTAATTAGTACGGTCATTAAGAGGGACATGCCAAATTGTCCGTTTAATACCATTCTCCCGCATTAGTGGGATGCTAGTGTATACGTCATGGACTTATATTTTATCGGTACAAATACCAGGGCATAAAACGTAACTTCTTGGTCGCTTTGCATTTAGGACAAAAAACCAGGAATTTCGGTGGGATCAAAAGTAAAATTTCCGAGTGGTAAAAAGTTGTTCCATTTGGTCCTAAACCCCGGTATGTCGCGGTGCCCGACGGCCCAACAGGGCCGGTTTGTTGAAACCTGGGTTAATATAACCCAGGGTTAGCGCGAAATTTGCATTCAGATATGAAAGCTTTAAAAGTAAATTCAGTTTAATTCTTTCTGTCAATAAGTTGATGATTGGATGCCCTTAATAATAACAGAGAAATTTATCCCAGAAAATGCTTTCGAACAAAAGAAAAAGAAACTTGGGTTAAATTTAACCGTGGTTTAAGCGCTAATCGGCCTTCGAACAACTGGGCCCAGATAATTAAGTTCCTGACATCACGATCTTTCCAGTTTGTTGGTTTGTTACCAACCGACTGGTTGACTGACTGGAATCTAAAGAAGAAGCGTCTGAAGAGAGCAAATGGCGGGAAAAGTGTGTCATAAGCACATTTTTGAACATGATCTTCCCGATTGAAACAGTAGGCCATTTCCGCGTTATCGTAGGCCTCTGTTTCAAAGCGAGGTTGATTAAGGAGCTGTGCCACAAAATATAAAGGAACTCAAACAAGGGGAACTGTCACCAAACTGAGTGAAACATAAGAAGTAACTACTTTGATTACTCTGAACAAACATTTTTTTAGATCGTTAACTGCAATTATCGCCCCAAATGTTTTCTGGATTTTGAAGCAAAGATGGTCATTACCAATTATTTAATGAGACTGTGTATGATATGAAAAATTATGCAGATCGAGGAGAGTGATATCTTCCGCGGTGGAAAACAGCCTCTTATACTACTTCATGAGAAATTTCTTCAGTTTGATTGGCTTAGAGCAGTGGTATTTCAGGTTGATTTGAAATACTTAAATGATTGTGCAATTAAAAACCTTTTGCGGGTAGTGGTATAAACAAATAATAGCATGATTTGTTCGTGATATCTATCAATATCTGTTCCTTAATTTGTTAGCGCGGCTTGCCAATGAAATTTTCGCATAAATTAAGCAAGCGATTCTCTTCTTTTTATTAATATATGATCAACTTTTATCTTGCTCATCAGAGCCTGATGGTGCACCACAAATTGTAAAAGGACAGAACACCAGTTCAACCAGCATTTCAGTATCATGGGAAGCAGTGCGGGCTGATCTACGGAATGGTATTATTACTGGTTACAATATAACGTACCAGTCACTGACAGAGAATGACAATGGATCTGTAGAAGCTGGTCCTAATGATCGTCAGGCCAACCTAACAGGACTGAAGGAGTTTGTTGAGTACAACATTTCAGTGGTTGCATTTACAGTGAAAGGAGATGGACCGCCTTATTTTATTGTTGTTAGAACCGACCAAGATAGTAAGTAAAATAATTTACTTGTATTTTTCCGCTGTTATGTTAGCGTACAATTATTATTCCAGCAGATTTCTATCGCATTATAAAATCGAGCTGAAATAATGACGTGATTTTATGAACATCTCCACCCAATCCTCTGCTTTGCTTCATTTCAGAATTTGAGAAAGGTCTATATTGTTAACGTATTCCATTGATGTGTTTGAACACATTCTGATAGGTTGTTGATCGTTACCATATTTCCCCTGAAGCTGAATTCAAATCCTTCCCCTCAGTTTTCAGTTAAGAGAGTTTTATCGGGTATAAAGGTGGTTACACGTGATTGAATATTTACGACGTTTTGAAAAACAGATGAACTAAACTGAAACAAACAGTTTTTGAAATTTTTAAGAAAAAAGCTTTCTTGAAAAACTTGATTGTGTCACAAAACTCCTTTGTTGAAAATTTATTTTGACGCTTTCATTGATTAAAATGCGTTATGAAGAGGATTTCTACCAAGTTTGGTCAAATTGAACGAGTATTTTTAAATATATTGCCGTTTGTCTACATTGCTTATGATAGTGGAAAAAAAACAAAATAAAATAAAATATATAATAGAATAAAACAAACATAAGACAAGCGCTCTTACATTGCTCGTAAAGTAAGCATACTCAACACTTGTGCGCGCTGAGATCACGCCGAGGAATAAGTTAAAGGCGATGAAAAAAATGCTGCGACTGCCAGGCTACTTACATTGGTAAAACCGGCAGGAACCTTAGCACGCGACTGACTGAACACAAACGAGCGACGAGAAATGGTAATGTCAACAATCCCATTGCTGAGCACCATTTACAGACGAAACTTCAAATCGACTGGGACTCTGCGACATGTATTACGTATTCTACAGACTACTATACAACGACTCAGTTTAGAAAGCTGGTTTACTGACTTGCAACAAACGCCACTGAATAGTAGTCAACGGTAACCGGCGCCGTACAAACGACTTATTGACGGAATCAAGCAAAACTAACCACGAGAGAACAACTGGACAACTGACAATTTGACTAACAATAAACGACTGTTTAACTGTGACGGTAGACGGATCGAAATGCACCAATGACATTACGATTCTTCATAGCCAATAACATCGCGACTTAATTGACCAATCAGGTCAATAACCAGATTTGAATACCATCAACTGACGTTATACAACTCACTTTGACTCTGAAGATGAGTAGTAGTGGATGCTTCAGTAACTCAAGCAAATCTGACAGGACTCAATGAATACACGAACTACAGTATCACAGTGTTTGCCTCTGCTGTCAAAGGAGGTGGAAATAATAGCGAGCGAATGAAGATAGTAAGCTAAGTTATTGCGCTTGTAATGGAGCTGTCACAAGAAGTGAACTCGACAAGGACCCTTCTTGACTAGCGGTTTGAAAACTGTAATGATAATTAGATACCAACCATCATGTGAGCCTTGTCACCTCACCTCACCTATTCTTCTTCGTGCCTCATGGCACATAAGGCTTTCCAATTTCTGTAATACAGTCAAATCTCCTGTAAGCAGCGACTTAAAATGCGAACGGATTTGGTCTTTGTTCACGGGAATGGAAACACAAGGGGTCTCTTCCGAAATCCGAAAAAATGCAAGACTATCCTTTCCGCGGAGCAGTAGGCCATATCTCTGTACAATGGTTGTGACATTTTCCCTAATGCTGCAAGTTTTCATTTACAGCATTAGGAAATAAGCTTCGCTTTATGCAATTCTCACGGAATTTATCAAAATTTAAACATTGGCTTCGGAACTGCCACCAAATTGAGTGAAATAATAACCGCTTAAAAAGCAAGTGACAAGAAGGTATGAATGACACAGCGAATATAAAACGAAGGACGGATGGACAAACTGGAAGAAGACTGAAGGAGATTGCAATTGTGGTTTTTGAAAACTTATGCTCCTAACAGTTTTTCAAAGTTCATTTGTTGTCGTTTGTAACGATTGATATGATGCTTAGGAGATATATTTTGTTTGACACAAAGCTGTGATTTAGTCATTCACAGGTAATTTCTCAAGTTTCATAGCGAATATGGACGCGTAACTGACATTTTTAACGAAATGAACGAGACAGACGTGACACAGCTCCTTTAAGAAAGCATTTGATCAATTTGTCCCTTTTTTTCTCAACAGCACCAAATGCTCCTCCATCTGATGTCCAGGGCTACATCACAAGTCCTACCAGTATTTTGGTTGAGTGGGGTAATGTTCCCGTAGCTGATCAAAATGGCATTATACTGCGTTACACGGTTAAGTACACAGCGCTTCCTGAAGGCAGTGAACAAACCAAGGTAGTCAATGTCCCAACAACTGAAGCAACACTAATGGATCTTAATGAGCACACCAACTACACGATCAAAGTGTTTGCCTCTACTGTCAAAGGAGATGGAAATGTCAGTGAACCTATAACTCGTCGTACTGGTGAAGACAGTGAGTTTTCCAACTGTTTTAAATGTTGTAAATTTTATGTAAATTGTAACTTGTTTACCCACGGAGCACTTGGGAGTTCTTATGAACTCTTTGATACGTGTCCGTGCGTTCCAGATCGAATTGGAATTTGAAGTGATGGTTTTTAAGGAGAGGGGAAAACCGGAGTACCCGGAAAAAAAAAACCTCTTGGAGCAAGGGAGAATTTTGTACACATATCTATTTGTAGCAGAAATACAACTTATGATAAGAGGTGCTCCTTGCTCTTTAGAAAGTAATGTTTTTCACAGAGGGTAGCAAAATAGTAATCTATTGGTTTCGTTTTTCGACCATTATATTTTCTGAAGTAGTTAAAAGACACGTCCTTCCGTATGATCTGAAGAATTATGCAGATCTCTTATTATCCTCCTCGATCTGCATTACCGTAAATGATCTAGCTGACACCTGAGACGTTTATTAAACTTTACCGGCCCAAGCGGGGACGTTTAATACTGAGATAGGAGTTGTCAATTTTCATAACTGTAACAAGTTCAACAAAGCCAATATGCTTTCGACGAAAATATCAAGAGAGTTTAACAACAGCGGAATGTCCAGTCCATCAATTGATACAACTCGGCCGTCTTGGGATATCTATCGCTCTTTCAAATCTCAACTGAACAAATGCAACGATGTCGGAATCCTCGCTGAGTGAGAGTCATTGTGTTGTCATCGTTAGTGCATCCTTACTTTGAACTTGATAGTGAATAAGATATAATGCGCAAGAAACTGAACAAATTGAACGATTTTGATCCTTTTTTCCAGTTCCTAGTGTTTTGGAGTAAATGTCACAGGGGGCGTCTACTAGACAGGGAGCGTTTATTACCGAGGGGCTTCTAATACAAACTAAACATTGTAGAGCTGGCGTTTTTCAAATAAGAGGCGTTTATTTGAGAGTTGACGTCTATTAGATCATTTAGTAATTACGGTATTCTTCAGACTATATAGCTCTTTCATAATGGCGGCCCTTTTAATATATTCTTTTATATGTATGATAATGAGCCTTTCTGACTACTTTAGCATGTGCAAATTACAAAAAATAATTCTTACTTTCAAACGAGATCAGAAGGGCTCACTTATATTTAACCGATTTTTTGAAAACCAACCTGAGGAAATTTGCAGTCATTTGAGCGAAAAGGCGTCAAAAGGCAGGTTTCTTAAGCCAGAGAAGCTCCAAAATCATAGTAACGAAGGAAAAGGAAAGGAGAAAAAGAAGGAGCGAGGAGAAGGAAACGATGAGAAGAGAAAAAAGGCAATGGTTGCATTCTTAGTTTTTCAGTAATAGCGACTTTGGAGTTTTTGGCCGGAAAAAACTGTTGGACGCAAAAGGTGCATTTGGCGATAACTTTTTCAAAATCCGCCTCATGATACATACGAAAGAATAAATAAATGGGCCACCATTACGAAAGAGGTCTATACTCAACTTTATCCAAAAATTTCTACTATTGTTTATTCAAAATATTCCGCCGTTTCTGATTGCTTCAAATTCCCCGCCTAATTCTTCATAACCAGGTGGCGTTGACCAAATACTATCGAATACCATCGATTGGGCAGCCTCGTTTCCAGTCACATATCGCATCGATCAACCTCGTTTCAAGACGCGCCGAGAAGCCTAGCTTTCTATTCCCGAGTGAACTTTAGAAAATATATATATATGGTGTTTACGGCTTTGTGAAGACGAAATAGCTGAATTTCTGGTTAAAACTGAACGGAAGAATGCAAGAATTTGCCAAACATAATGCTCGATGGATGTTGTCCACCATTGAGGAGAATTTGTAAGGAAAGAAAAGGTCTGTTTATATCCTGAAACCGTGCTAAAGTTTTGAAGAAAGTCTACGAGGAAGTGGCTTTGTTAAGAACTTAGAAATGCTGTGAATGAATATTGAATTTAACTTTCGTATGATGTGTAGAATTTTGCAGATCGAGGAGAGCGTTGTAAAACTAAGCCGAACACATCCTACTCCGCCTCATTCAATAATTGTTAAATAATCAAGGGGCAACTAATTCCAAACGTGTTTTTTTTTTTTTACAGAGCCTTCTGAGTCTCCGGAAATAACCAGTGTGACAGTATTAGACACTACCAGTGTTTTATTGAAATGGAAACCTGTTCCTCGAGCGTCCCAGAATGGCATTATCAGAAATTACACCATACGCTTCAGAGACGTGGAAAATAAAGGAAATGGCGCAGTGACCGTCAAAGCACCCGCTGTAAATGCAACTGTTAATGGATTGAGGCAGAAGGCAGAATATCGGTTTTGGATTGCGGCCGCAACTTCGATAGGTTATGGACCATTTAGTGACCCTATAACGGCTACGACAAAAGGTAAAGGACACTACACAGCTACCCCTCGAAGCCGGGGGTGAGGGGGGTGTGGGGGGTTGAGGTTTGGAAATGAAGAATGGTCTAGTTCCTTGCATCGACCCTGAGGTAGATAGTTGTTTTTGTATTAATCAAATCTGTTGGATATAAAACAAATAGATGAAAATAATATAAATAAATGAAATAAATTGAAAGTTCGTCATTTTGTAAGAGCATTGTTTACAAATATATTTCAGGGATCTCGTGAAATGCATTTGCATGATTCGCTAAACTGGTGTACCCGGAACCGTGGAAGAACCTCTCGGAGCAAGGCAGAGCTAGCCACAAGATCAAACCAAATGTGTCATCAGCGCCGTATTGCTATTATCACTGTTGCACCTTTTTGCTTCTCGCGTGAGCGACAAGAGTTCATTTAGCATACCGTGTGGCAGGAAATTTTTGCGGGTTTTAATTTTTGCGATTTTTGTGATTTTTTCAGCGATCCACAAAATAAGTTCCCGCAAATAAAAATTACCGCAAGCATTTTATCCGCAAAAACTAACTCCAGAGTAATTATTCTTTAAATTCATTACACAAAAATACAGTACTAAGAAATCGTGTTTGTTCATTCAATTGCAACTTGCCTCTTTCATTCAGAAACAAGACGGTATACAATGAAATACTAGTTAAACATAGGGTACGCATACCGTAGTATTGTTTGAAAATATGTATTTCTTTCTGCACGTACTTAACAAAAACGAAAATTTTATCCAGGCTGGGTACTGGGTACTTCCTGAAAATCGCGAAAATTAATTCCCAGCAAGAAAACCACCTTGTTGTGAACGCAAAAATTAGTTCCCGCAAAACACAAAAAATCGCCAATCCGCAAAAATGCACTCTTGCAAAAATTTTCTGTAGCTGAGACTCCCTGGAGGTGATACTTTTAGGCACTTTGAAAAAAGTCCCCTTCTTCTACAAAGAGCCTCGACAAAAATTACCCGAAGCTAACATAAAAGGAGGAACCAACACCATTATTTCAGATACATGTATATCAACAAAAAACGATCGTTAAGGAGAAAAACTGATTCGCGATTCAGTTTCGCGTATAAAAGACAATTTTCAAGTTTCGAAAACCCACATTCATAAAATGAGGCTCTTCAACTTAAAGAAGAAAGAATTCATGAACTCTGCACTTCTAAGTACTAAATTGTTGTTGTTTGTTTGTTGTAGCCGTGCCGACAAAATCGCCGCCTCAAGAAGATGCCATTGGAACAAATGAAGTTAAAGTGCCGTTTGTTAACAAGGCAACTTTAAGCACTGGCAAGCCAGTTACGTAAGTCCGCCATGTACTTTGCTTTACTCCAGAACTGATCCATCCATCTTGTGGTCTATATTCTTCATGAAGTTTGTTTGTTGTTGTTGTTCTTTTTAAAGTAATTGGAAAGCCCACAAAGGAAATTAAACCCCTATTCGTTGAAATTTATGAGCCGTTGGAAAGAATTTCTGCAGCCTTTTCATTCGACTTCATTGTCGCGGAGAAACCATAGTATCTGCGGCGCCGCGGCGAAATGTCGGCCAAGGGTAAGATTTCGCAGGTCAAAGTGCACTATGACTCTTTGACCTCATAGACTTACAGTGTTGCCTGCTTAGAAACTTTGGCGTGAAACAGGTTCAAAGTTAACTTTCATGTAACCTCGAAGTAACCGCTTTCGGGAGAATAATTCTATCATAGTTATCTAAATATACATTGTATTATCTCTCTGTAGCCATTTTCGGATAATCGTCACGCCATTAAAGGGAAAAGAAGATGACCCTGGAAACAGTGCGGATTCTAAATACGAAAAAGTCTACCTGACTTACGAAAATCAAGAGGAAGGCAAGCCTTACATTACTGCCGAGTTTCGAAAGGGTCTGTTTACAACAGAATTCCCAGTTGGAGACGGGAAATACTACTCACTAAACGATGCAACCAACTCTAAAAGGAAACGCAGAGCTGTCGGTAAGTTGGCTCTAAACCCTGGGCTCACTCTCCCATTTGGCCCAGAGGTAGATGTGACTGACTGAGCCAGTCACACCACACAGGGTAAGGGTATTTGATCTTGTGTCTTACACAGCGTACAGAATTTCACCAGTTAGTGTCTTGAACAGGGTATCGTCCAGCAACGAATCTGCCTTGAACAGGGTTGAATAGACAGAGCGTGATCCATATGTATGATCTGTTTTCATAAGTTCAGTACGTTTACCCCGATATAACGATATTTTACACACGTCAAATCAAATAAACCAAGGAGATGTTACATAAATAAAGTATATTTTGGTTATGTTAAAAAGTTTCCAGTCCTTACTAGTAAGCGAGATTATCTTTCGAATTAAATTTTTCTTTCTTTTCATTGGCCGAGAGGCCACCACGTGACCTGCAAATAACTGCCTACAAATAATGGTCTGCTCATGTGCAATGCCGTCCAACAGTGTTTGGCTGCAAATAATATTCTGCTCATGCGTAAAGGAAACCATGTTTTTGTTTTCTTGCGGTCGCTCTTACGTGAAAATGGCAGATCGCTTCGCTTCCCAAGGCTATTCATTAACAAGCAACCTCGGTGATCGAATGATCAAACAATTATTGAACCCGGTTAACGCAAAACATCGTGATCGCAGATCAATTATTTGATCTGCTCGCTACAGGCAAATCACGATATTTTGCTCAACCTCGTCCAATAATTGTTAATTAGCGTCCCCACCCTTCCCACTCCTCCCCCAGTCTCAAAACAAAGGGCTTGATGGCTAATAATACTAACAATACCAGCATTTTGCTGTCAGAGGTTTTTTCTGCATTGATCTACCGTTACGTTATTTCCACGGTGAAACTGTCAAATGAACTCTGCCACTGAAAAGTTATGCTGCTTCTCACTAAAGGATGGTTTTCACTAGCGACGGAGTCCAAGTCGGAATCGTAAGCTTGAGTCACTAGCACGACGGAATCGGAGACAGAAGAATCAGAGCGTTTCTATTTTCTTCCGATTGCGCTTACGACTTCATCGCTTACGTTCCGCTTATGATCTAGTGAAAACCAGCTTGTCAGGGACGGAAACAGAAGCGAAAGGATAATTCAATATAATCACAATGCACGTTCCCACGCTTTGTGATTGGTTTAGTTCTTCCTTGTCTGCTTGCAACTCCAACGACCCAGTTTTCACATGATCGTAAACGAAGGGAGTCGTAAGCGGACTCAAAAGAATCACAACGCTGTTTTCACTAAATCGTAAAGTTCTTTAGTCGTTTCGGATTTCGAATCCGTCGCTGATGAAAACTAGCCTTAAATTCTGGCTAAAGGAATAGCGCTCGGTGGACACACGTAGAGCCCCTCAGGGAGATATTCGTATGGTAAGCCCGTGCAAACGGACGCTGATCAATTAAGGTTTCTGGGAAACTGACCACCCACCCCTCCCCTAAGTCAACATTATGTCTTACTTCCCACTTAGGGCAAACTGTTGGCTTAGGGGAGGGGTAGGTGGGCAGTTTCCCTGAAACCTAAATTGATCCTCGGACGCAACATTTTTGCCGAACAACTCCCAAAAGTGTTGGATGTTACATCTTGCGTTCGTTTGCTCACCCTGGGACATGTTGTTTACAACTTCCTATGGATTGGTTGTAACTTTTCCACGACGCACTGCGGGTCCCAAAATTGTGTGAGAGTTCAGTGTTGCGTCCGTTTGCACGTAGCATAAAAGTTAAGACATAGAACACTGATTTTCTAACTATGATGTTTCTTTGTTTTACTTTACTAGTCGAAGAGTATCTAAACGGAGAGCTTGACGATGATACCAAGTATGCTGTATTTCAGCGTTCTTTTGATAAGGATAATAATTACGAGAACGAAGGCTTTATCATATTCACCACCAACAAGGACAACACGGCCGCTATTGTAGCAGGGGTGGTTGTTCCGCTCATTGTGTTGGCTATTATTGTAGTAGTAGTCATCGTCTATCTTCGTCGAAGAAACAAGGATCAAGCCGTTGATGGGGAAGACGTGCCCATGAATTCCAAGCCACACCGTACCAAATCAGTCTCCGGGTTTTTCCGAAGATCAGGAATTGGTGAGTTGTATTGTAGGACTTTTAGTAACCTTTCAGAAAAATGCATTCAAATAAGCCGTTCCGAAATCCTCCGTGATGATCCAGTATCATTCAACATTTTTGGACGATGTCAGTTAAGTTTCAACTAATCTAAACCTGATTTAACATCTTCCATAACATCTACCACAGTTCAATAAGATGTTCAAAAGGACCCAACATGCTCCATCCAACAATGGCCTAACATGGACTAACCTGGTAGACCTATTGAGCAAGGCCTTTGCATTCTCAGGACTAGACTTGCTTCCATAAATAATACGGGGTAAAAGTTTGTCAGCAGTCCTAAAGCGAGCGAAGTGAGGTCAATTAGTTCGCGAAGAGACCGAGCAAGGGACGCAGTCGCGAAAGCGTAACACTTGCCCCGCTTGAAGGATTTTGATTTTAGCTTCCCGCCAAAAGTCAAAGTCAGGCGGCTGTGCTTTATCGACCACGTGACTTTTGCGCGCATTCTTTTGTGTGATTGACTGCAGCTATAATTCATAAAGCGACCTGCTTTTGGGTCGCTAAAATTGGCTTTCATCAAAGGAGAAAAATCCTGTTGTACATAACAAGATAAAACTGCGCGACTGCAGAGAACTTTGTGAAAGTCTAAGCCACGTCGTAGTTATTCCGATCTCGTTTCTTTTGGGATCAAACATTGCTTTTTGGAATACTTGTTTCTCTAACAGATCGGCCAAAGGGCTCTGAACACAGCAAACATAGGAACTAAACTGTATTCTTCGTGCAGTGAATAGGTCATTTTCGAGTTGCTCCAAGCGCTTGTTTCAAAGCGAGGCTAAATGCAAAGCCATAAAGACGTTTCGTTAGTCACGCAAATAAACCTCATCTTGACAAGAAAAGTTTTGCAGTTAGCCTCGTTTTGAAATTGAGTGTTTTTGGAACGCGAAAAGTATTTTTTTTTTCTTTCAAGCTACTGTTGAAACAACCCTAAGTTGTGAAAGACAACTTTGTTAAGATATGAAACGCTTAATAAGTCCACTAACCATACCTGCAAACTAAAAGGTATTAATCTGATGTAAATTCCTTAGAACTTTTGTAACGATACGTGCAAGAATTATAAGTAAGCTAACGTTGAAACTGTAACTTTCGGTACTCCCTTTGATAACTGATCTATCAGCTAACAATAAAACCCAATTTTATGCCAAGACCCACTTGATAAAATCACAAGAAAGTACTTTTATATTTGCAATAGAACGCTAAAAGACCATAAAAAACAACAACTGTATGAGTATAACTATATAATTCCATTGGCTTTAATCCTTAGCGAGGAGCTACCTAACTCTTTGAAAAACCTTGACCTAACAACCTTCTTTATTTCGGCTTACTTTTGCCTTAGTTTACCTTAAAGGTAAGGGTTGACATTTAAGTCCAAAGTCTAAATCTCAAAGAACTGCTAATTAATTTGTTACAGGAAGTAATTCGCTGGAAAACACAATTCAAATCTCATGTAAGTGTAGAATTGAAGACAGATTTATACGGTAACTCACGATGAATTTTATCTGTTCCTTGTCTTTTCTTACCGAGTCAATCAATTATTTTAAGCCTCAGAGATAAAAGAAGAAATAGAGATAAAAATGTGGGGCCAGTTTTTTAGCGGTTGTCTCGCAATTATAAAAAAAACAACAACAACAAACAAACAAACAATAACAACAGCAAAAATTAAATTAAAAAAAACTACAGTACCCACCTTTGTTATATAAATTAAACTAGTATGCCCTTTTATTATTCAAATAGCCCTGTTTAATCAGATCTTATATTTGTTAATCAGACTTAATGTGACTGAACACTTAGTGACTTAATGAGATTGACAGTTATGTAAAAGTTGTTGGATTATGTTAGATCTTCTTCGTGCTGTTGCCTTGAAAAAGTTTTCTCTAGAGTGTGTGGATGCACATGTGCAATTTAATTCCGCGTTTGAATAAGTAGAACAATGGGCGTAGACTGACATTTTCACATTTTTACCAGTCTGGTAAAAATAATAGGCCAATTGTACGATGACTTCACTGAAATACAACTACTACAATCCATTTCGCTTTTGCTGTCTTATGTAAAATTGTCTTTCTTCCTAAGGTTACAGTCAAGCGTGGTCAAGCGTACGCCCCAAGATTCCATAAATTAATTAATTCTTCGAACGTTGAATCCGTTGGTAGCTGTAGATTTCAGATTCACCTCTGCATTCTTGCATGCGTAATGAGCCGTGAATTAACACGCGAGGCAGTTATTAAGAAACGGTCCAGATAAGAACGATAGCACTTAACGACAACGAACATGTTGGAATGCAAAAAAGGTGCTAACTTTTCTATTGTCTGTACTTACCTCTGATTGGCTTAAACAGCAAAAGTTAACAAAACTTCATAAAGCAGTACATATATTCATCCTTACTTTCCAACCATCATCCATATAACAAAATCTGGTCTCAGTTTGAATAACAAAGAAATCTTATGTGGGTAACATGTAAAATTGTAAGTTGTTTTCAACTCTTGTGATTGGTCAAAATCTTTTAACACAAAAAAAACACCCTTTCAAAGTGGAGTGTAAATGCATTTTATTGCGTAAACGGCCTTCATGTAGGTTTATGCATTCTCTGTGTAAAAATCAGAACATTCCTATGTGGGGAAAGCACCGTTGCCGCATAACAAAAGAAATTGCTATCCACCTTACCCGGATCATTACTTAAATTTCTAAGTGCTCGTTTTTGCCAGAATTTGATGTAAATGTCCTCAAAGTAATTTTAACCATTCCAAGATTTTCAATCTGACCAGATACAGGGAAGTTCTCATAAAATAGTCACTGCTTATTACAAGTGCAGCAATGTCGATTTGAATTTGACACTAGTTACGGGAACGAGTACTGGATTTATTTTTCAAATAATCAATTCATTAATAGAATCTTTAAGGGGTATGCTTGACCTGCCTTGACTGTAAAGAAACAGTAGCCTTAATTTGCACAAGAAAACAAGAGACTGAAGGATTCTGGTAGTTACTGTAAAATGACGTAATTGTACAATTGTCCCGGGCCTTGTCCAGCTGTTCAGTGGCCCATAATTCGTTTACTTCTCATGCAACATGGTGGACTTATGGTTAGTTGGGAGGTGGGCGGGTTCGTTCGAGCACTCCTCATGATTCACCTTTTTATTTTATTTCATTTTATTTACTTTTTTAACGGTATTTTTAATAAATGGAAGAGCAAGTCATTATTGGATCTTAGTGATCACAGTAATGACCTGTTTGTTCTAAGAGAGTGGAAAGATGCGTTCAATCAGATAATCGCCTTTGCTCGGATAATATCTTGTGCTACGCGCTCGGTCATCATTTATACGAAGCCCTCGGAGCTTAGGCATTATCTCATGTATCATGCAACTTTCTTTTATTGGTTGACGTTAGATCTGCTCAAATGGGTCTTCATAAGAGTGAGGCTCTCATGAAAAGTACCCGCGGTTTCTAACAGGTAATTAGCGAATAAGGACAATTTGTAAGTCCCTTTCCGGTTAATCCTGTTAAAGTCCTTACGGTTTAACCGGCTAAAGTTAACATCAAAGGTCATCTTGATTCACAGACAACCCTAACTATGTCCCTGGAGAATCCATACCCGTGGAGGAGTTCGAAGGTCACGTGCGTCGCCTCCACGCAAATGGCGATCTGTTGTTCTCTCAAGAATACAGTGCTCTTCGTCCCTCTATGGACTTTACTTGGAATGCCACGCTAGCGCAAGAGAACAGATTCAAGAACCGTTACAATAATATTGTTGCCTATGACCATAGCCGAGTTTGTCTGACGCCGTTACAGGGGGTACCTGGGTCAGACTACATCAACGCGAACTATCTTGATGGTTATAGAAAAAAGAGGGCTTATATCGCTACTCAGGGACCCCTCCCAGAGACTGTTGACGACTTCTGGAGAATGGTGTGGGAGCAAAACACAAAGACCATTGTTATGGTTTGTATTCATTAATAGGGCGTTGGCTTTTTTATGGTGCAAAAATTTCCATGACTTTTCTGGCCCATGGTTAGGTGTCAAATTCATCTCGCCTTTCCTAGAAATAACAAATCCCTTTCAGATTTGCTTAGTATTTACGAGCGATTTTTCCAGAATCGACGTGGTTGGATGTGTCCAAGTGGCTTCACGGCCACAGACAATGCACACCGGGACAATTTTTACTTATGGCAGCAAACTCGTTGGTCTCGAAAAGCGACCGTAGGCCAATCAAAGATTGGGACCGTGGACGACTCTCTTTGTAGAAACGAATCTCTCGGATCCCACGTCCATGCCTGCTAACAAAAAGGGATAGGGATACTGTCGCTAAATTTGGTATATGCACATCTCCCGTAAGACCACTTCTTGTCCCCCCCCCCCCCCCCCCCCAAAAAAAAAAAGTCTTCAATTTCTCTTTGATCTACGGAAATACCAGTTTTTTTCAGTGTTTTTTTTTTTGGAGGGGGCGGGGGAATAAGGTGTATTAAGGGAGATTTGCAAATAGCGAATAGACATAACTTGTCGGCTGTTCCACTTGTTTATATATGCATCTGTAGTTTAAAACAAATTTCACCTTATGAGTTATAACTCTGTATACATTCCCTCCCAGGTAACAAACTTGGAAGAGCGAGGTCGTGTGAAGTGTTATCAGTATTGGCCTTCGGAGGAGGGATCCACTTACGGTGATATTCAAATAAATCTGACACAGACAGTAGAGTTAAGTGACTTTACTATCCGCACGTTTTGTCTAAAGAAAGCCAATAGCAGAGCTGAGCGAACTGTGAATCAGTACCATTACACTGTATGGCCAGATCATGGTGTTCCGTCCTGCCCAACTTCTTTGCTAACGTTTGTTAGGAAAGCATCTGGTGCTAACCCGTCTGATGCGGGGCCTATGGTAAGTTGGAATTTGCGTGAATCTTAATCGGTTTAATCGGTTAATTGCCAATTATAGCAAAGGCTAATCCTGGCAATGGGTGGCATAATTAGGCAGTAGGTGATGGCAGATAGGTTTTGGCTGTGGACTTAAACATGGGCAAAGACGCAGGGAAAACAGCAGTAGATGGAAGACTGTTCCACACAGGTAAATATCGAGCAAAAAAGAGTTCTTGTAGGCATTAACAAAAGGAAAAATACAAATGCGTGTTGTAACAGTAGTTCGTAATAGAGACCTTTGATTTTTGAAACTGGTATTGAAAGTGTTTCTTCCAAAAACGAAAAAAAAATTCACAACTCAGAAGTGAACTCAAACCTTTCTTATGCAAGCCTCCCTCCCTTACCACTTCACTTTCACACCGAACCGCCAAAATTCCGAAACATTTACGAGCACATATTGATTATTCATCTTTCGTAAGTCATGCATCTTCAAAAAGTGAAGCTTAACCTTTCCTGGACGTTTACCATGAATTTACCTTTGGCTTAAACTTTGTTCTTTCTGAAACAAAAAATGTATCTTTTGCCTTAATGTACCTTTATCCAGAGCATATATTAGATCTACCATAACAAAAGGCTTGGTGAAATATGATGGCACTCCCTTATTTAGGAAACGGAAATTGGCGACGTTGGCTCTGGGATAAGGGAGTTTAAACACGTCAACCGGAAGTGGACTTGTTGCCCTCTTGAGTAGTGATTTTGAGCAATCTTTTTTTAGCAAATCGTCTCTTTAAGAGCATAGAATCTTAGCCATACAAATTTGGTAGCGTTAAGGTATTTTAAAAGCGGAAAAGGCTCTCTTCTGGTTGACGTGGGTCGCTCAAAAACGTCCCTGCTTAGACTCCCTAATACCCCCGCGCACAATAGTGAGAGGCCTGTGCTTTCTCCACCCCTTGCTTTCCTCACTCTAGCTGTTTATGTTGCAGGTTGTTCACTGCAGCGCCGGTGTGGGGAGAACTGGTACATTCATTGTTGTAGACTCCATGCTGCAGCGTATAGCGGCAGAGAAAACAGTCGACGTGTTTGGATATGTGATGTCTTTGCGCTGTGACAGAAACATCATGGTGCAAGTAGAAGAACAGTACGTTTTTATCCATGAAGTTCTCGTGGAAGCTATTCACGCTGGGTATACTGAAATACGCGCAAATGAACTCAGAGCACACGTCAAGAGGCTAATGGAAGTCAACGCAAATACAGGTACATCCCCAGTGGATTTCCACCAATTTTGCCGATTATATGGGTAATGGATAGTAATATGGGATCGTTACAAGATTTTGGGAAGCTGCCCACCTCAAGGACTCTTCCCACAACCCAACGCTAACACCACTTATTAACTAAGGGAAACTGTTGGGTCAAGGAGGGGGTGGTGGAGAGCAGTGTTTGCTCGACGGCCGCCCTTGAATTCAATCCCATTTTCACAACACGTTCAATGCGCTATAGCGTATTTAAAGTAATTTTTAATTATGGCTTCCGGGTCTTTTTGTGATTTGTGAATGGTGATGCAGTTATCATCTTACAAATCATCCCAGTGTTTTTTGTAAATTGGAGATTAAATTGTTAAGATTTAACGTGCATAATAATTTGCTACAGGGCAAACGGAAATGGACGAGGAGTTTACCCGTCTGGGTCGGGGCGGCGCTG
>OZ038003.1:15608717-15651217 GCA_964035705.1 Porites rus | reverse complement strand
CTAGCTAAAAAGAACGGCTTAAAATTAAAATCTTGGTCCCTGAATTTCCCTTTTTAGGAAGGGTTCATCTAACTAATTTCGCCGACTGGTTGTAAGAACATGTCGTACAATCTAATATAACAATCCGTTTTTCTACCTTCCTAAAAACTGTATTTCAACGCAAAGAAATATGTTCAAAACTAAGCTGTTTAAAGGTTGTTTTGTGAATCAAAAGCTGTAGCGCCGATCTGAGAAGACCTGGGCCAAGTTGTTCTGAAAGTTAGATAAACGCAAAATTAGGGTAGTTACTATGACAACCCGTTCCGTTCGGTCCTTTAAACAACTTGACCATGTTTTGTGCTCATTTGAGAGTTCGTCGCGAAATTTGTTCCCTCTACGACCATTTTTATTCAAAATCGCGAAATTTAAGTCTCGCTACAGCTCCGTTTTGCACTTTCGTAAAACTAAGTGCGCCCGTGAAAATAGTAACGTTAAGGAACATGAACTGTAGAAAGGTCTACAAGGTTTGTTTACATTACCAAATATTTTTCTAAGCCCAGCATGAAATATTTTGTACTTTTATAATACGCAATTATACAAAAATCACTCCGAGGAGTCTTTATGTAGCCTGTAAATTTACTTTGTGTGGCTGAAAATATGATATTATTATATTAAATGAACATATAATCTCGCAGAGCAGTATGTAATCGAAAGGCTTTGTAATCAAAATAACTTACAATAAGGTATTGTATTAGATAGGTTTTATTAAAATAAAAATGACCAATTCCTTTTTCGATACAGTGAGAGTTTTTGTATTGAGTTTTATTAATACAAAAAAATTAGATCTGACAACTGAGGTGAAAAAGGAAACAGTCTGCCACAGATTAGCGATTTGAGACCACGTGAAAAGGCGGCCACGTTGGTGATCAAACAATTAATTTTTTATTAAAGAATTTACTTGAAAATCGAGTTTACTTTGCAAAGAAGAGAACGCCATTTACGATTTTCAAAAATTATATCTTTCAAAACGAGCCCTGACGCTAGCCTCTCGTCAGAGATTAGATACACTCTGCAGAAAAGCTAGTCGTAAATAGCGAAACGTCAGCTTTTCCCTAATCTTTTCACGGTAATAGACTTTTGCAACGCAGCTGATAAAACCAATTCTTTAGAAACTAAACTCAGAATTCCCAACCCCATCAGTTAAAGACGACAGAAAATTTGCATATGAATAATCCGCAGTTCATTTCCTTCGTATCAATATGACAAATTATGAAGTTATCAAAGGTCTTGCGTAATAAATATTCGAACATAATCGTTAAATAACTTGCGGGAGAGTTTTGAAAAGTATTTTGTCCTTCAGGGGCCTGGGCAGAGGCAGATCGTCTGCATTTTTGAGATTTGTTCCCAGTCCCTTGCGTATCGCCAACAGACAAAAGTGTTCGAGTCTTGGAGGGGCCTTGAAGAGTTGCTTAAGATATTCCCTTATTTCCAAACTGCGTGCAACTTGCACAGCGGTTACATTGCCATGGTTGCGGCTTCCGACGCTGGCTCCTGCTGCGCATAAAAGAGCCGCGCACTCTTTTTTGTCGCAGTGCATGGCTACGTAGTGAAGCGGTGTTTTCCCTTCGTTGTCCTGCACTTTAGCGTTGGAACCAAACTTGAGTAACAATGCTAACGTGATGTAGTGTACCTTGAAAACAAGTTTTTTTAAAAGGAAAATTACCATGATTTAGTTACGAAGTAGAATTTAGTGATCCCCCCACCACCACCATTAACAATAAAATTTATGCCAGCTACAAGTCCCAAAGGGGCCACCTCCTCTATCGATGCCCCCTGGCTCAGTGTAAGCGAACAATGTTTGTTGTTGCTCCTCTCCTTTGCTCCGAGAGGTTTTTCTCCAGGTACTCCGGTCTTCCCCTCTCCTCAAAAACCAACATTTCCAAATTCCAATTCGACCAGGAATCAGGTAGACAAAGAAACACTTTGTGCATGTGCCACCTCCAAATCATTATTTAATTATTTATTATGACAAGGATGGTAATGGCGCGAATACGAGGAAATTAGAACTACTTTGAAAATATATTTCAATCCCGTTACATTCATAAAACCATTGAAACTAAATGGTGTTCTACTTACTGGTGCTCTAACAAAATTTTGTCAAAGAAGCGAGCAGGTGCTGAAATCTATGGCTGCTAAAATAATCACCAAGGGAAAAGTCTGCTTTTGAAACTTCACAAAAAACAAAAAGATCGAGAATGTGGAAAGGGAAAAAGAAATCTACTAAGACTTCGCTGATCAAAGATAGCAAGCGGGAAACAACTCTCTCTGCGTGCTGCGGCTCATCAAATATGTGTGCAAGAAACATTTGGTACACGAACCCCAATAAAGTTAATGGTGTTATCCGCCTGCATTGTGGATCTCCTGAAAGGGTCCTTCTTCGACAAGCTTACCAGATTTAGAAACTCAGCATATCATGTGTATTCTTTTCTTTTTTCTTTACCTGTCTCCAGCTAAATTGAAGGCTCCCTGGGAATTTCTTGGGTTTTGATATCAAGTAGAAACATTTTACTGATCTTTGTGAAACTTGACGAGCAGTTTCCTATTCACGCTTGATTCCATTTAATGGGCTTTTTCATTGTCAAAGTCACGTGACTCACATTCGACTTAATTGTAAGGGTCAAAACTGTATTCGCCTTATTTAATCGTTTTTCTATGGCTTAAGAATACCGCCTTTAAATCAATCGTCAATTAAGTAAGGCAGGTCACGTGACTTAACAAATATACTAATAACTGATAAAGCATAGAATAAAGACTGCCGTAAATGGCAAAATCATGTTAACAACAATGTTAAGACCATTCAGTGACATCGAAAAGTTTCAAACTTTTAATGTGCAAAGGTACCCGATTTGAAGCGCGCGTTTTGTGACGTCATCAGAAGCGGGAGATTACGTGAAGGTGTATAACACTTTTGTTTCACCGTAATTTATAGGGAGTTATTATAACTCCAAAATGGAGTAAAGATTTTCGGTACAGGATAACCCCTTTTTGGGGGTTACTTTAACTCCTGATTTAACTCCAAATTTGGGGTCATTTTTACTCCTGAAAAAGAGTTCTCTTTACTCCCAGTCTGGAGTTCAAATAACACTGAAATGGGGTAACTTTTACTCCTTACATGGGTTGTTTTTACTCTTTTTGGAGTTAATTTAACTCTGAAAGTGGAGTAAAAATTTTAGGTACAGGAGAACTCCTTTTTGGGGTTATTTTAACTCCTCAATATCTGGGGTCACTTTTACTCTTGAAAAAGAGTTCTTTTTGTGTTAAATAACCCCCAAAAAAATAACTGCACTGTAAGGAGTTAAATTAGCCCCACTAGAGGAGTTATTATAACTCCTTGAAAATTACTGTGTTGATCGATCAAACACGCCAAATGTTAATTCTTTTAAACAAATTTGTTATTACGAGCTGCGAGCGTGATGTCTGATCTTAAAATCTTTGTTAGGGGTCCTTTATATTGAAAAACCCAAGCCTTAATACACTTGAGAAGGGAAAATCCTTTTTACTCGAGCACCGTCATACATTAATACCATAGCTAATCAAAAGTAGCCTTCCCTCTCAGTATTTACCTTAAGTCTTTCCCGTATTCGGATGCCAGATCGTGACGCCATTTGTAGCGCTGTTTCCAATGAAGCATTCCGCGCATGAACATTAGCACCGTGCTTGCAAAGAAGAGCAACAAGCTCGGGATATCCATATAAGGCGGCTAGATGAAGAGGAGTGTACAAAGTGTACTGGGTAGGATTTACATCACAACCTGACTCCAAAAGAAGCTTAGCGCAGTATGTATTGGCTCCCTGAACGGCGTAGTGCAAAGCTGTGAATCGATAGCAATCGGGGCGATCTAATGTCTGCTTAGAACAATGTTTGCAAAGTTCTTTGAGACTGTTATACACTCCATGGGAAGCTGCAACGTGAAGCGCTGTTCTTCCGTACATATCAACACTAGAAGCCACTGCGTTATCTTGTAATATTAAATCACGGAGTTCGTCTGTTTTGCCTAAAAGCGCTGCGTGGTGGAATTCTGGTAAACCTCGCATTTTCCTCGGCAGATACTCGAAGGAGAGTTCGTTAACGCGATTCGTTATCATTTCTAAGGTTAACAATAATTGTGAAATCTCCGTTTTCTACAACTTAAATGTTCCTTCACAAAGAAATGCTTGTGAACGTTGAAGTTTTGTAGTTCTCGCGTTTGAAACTTCGAATTGTATGTTACGCAATATTGACAGCGCCATCTCTACAGCTCGCGCTATGCTTGAACGTTGATACTTCACTGAACGAGCTACATTTTTATTTGTATAGGCATGGATAATAGAAAGACAGGTTATAGCCGAACTCGTGCGCGTAATGGAACATCACGCGAAAAACAAAACATTTTACAGTTGCGGGCTTAGTACCCTAGCCTTCGAGTGAATGTGAGGTTAAGGTTGATCTTGTTTTGATACAAACCTCCCATGTTTTCATATGGAAATCAAGCTTGAAATATATATGGGTTCAAATGGGTTTTTCTTTTTACTTATTTATTTCTTATTTATTCATGTGTTCATTTGCCTCAAAAAAGTAATGATTTAAATAGTAAAGCAGGAAGAGTTAAATCAAAACAAGGTCAACTCTAGTCTCGTTTCCATCTCTAACTGTAAAACGGCCTATTGGTTGTCTATGCATAAAAGAAAATAATTTGGCTGCGACAATCGCCCTTCTGTGCATCCTTCTACGTCCGCCGCCGCATCCAAGAAAGAATATGATGTGAAATGTCACACTTGCTAGCTTGGAGTTCAAGGAATACAATCTCTGGAGGAGAGCGGGAGGGAGCCGGTCTGCTGAGCAGGAGGTCGCGGTTTCAAACCTCGGCCGGGCCAACACTCAGGGTCTTTAAATAACTGAGAAGAAATTGCTGCCTTTGTAATGACATCTGCAAACAACAGGACTTTCTAGTTTTTCTGGGATAAGGACGAAGAACCGTAGGTCCCGTCTCACAGAACTTTAACTTGTCTTGTTACTGTACGGACGTAAAAGAACCCTGACACCACTGTTGGAAAAGAGTACGTAGGGGACGTAGATCGCGGTGGTGTGGCCAACATTTCCTTGGTTGGGTGAGTTTTCTGGGAGGAAAGATCTTTGTATAGGGATGACCCCATGATTCTAAACTCAGGTGTCGTAATGGCTACCTGTAAACAGTGTATGTATGCATGTAATTCGACATTGAAATGCATGTTGAGGTTAACGTACCACTGACTTGTATTAAATGGCTGAATCGGGGGCTCAGCTGTTCATCTTATTATTCATTGACGTGGGGCAAAGTAGTACAAGGTCCGGCTTGAGTAGCAGTCATTTCCTTTTAGCTAAGTGGTCGAAGTGCAGGAGAGGCGCTAGGGTGGGCAAAAATAAACTAGGAGCCGGAAGGAGGCTCCCCGCTCCTTTCCAAACTCTCTCCACTACAATTCTTCGTCACGGTTTTGGGAGCCATCTTGACGAGTAGGCAACCGCGTGAGAATTTACAGAGTCTGTATGATCATTTAATGTCAAATAATTTCCGTAAAACGGCTGTTCTTAAAAAGTATGAATTGTAAACTTTGGACATTTCATCCAGCTACATGCATTACAACCACTTTTTAAAATTTCTATACCTTTGTCTGTAAATATTTTTCTTCCTGCTGACTAAAATTTCCTTGAAAAATTGCAGTCGGGCAAATAGTTGGAAAATGTAAAGCAAGCGCCCAAAGAAATTTTTAAAGTACAGGTACGACCCCAAAAATTTGTTAGTAAAATCCTTTGCTGAGTAGCTTTAGTTTATAATTCCCATTTTTTTTTTCAGAACATGCGTTTTGCGGAAATTATTTGAGATTACATTCTCATACAAAAACTGTAATTTCTCACGCGTTTGCCTACTCGTCATAATGGCTTCTTCTTGCGTGAAACTAATTATTGTATGTGTAGAAATAATGAACAGTAAACGACAAGTAAAGGGGAAACTTGGTCACGAGGTACAGATTCGCGTTTGCCGTTTGACGTAAACGTGATGCTTAACCTCTCTAATCTCTTTTATTTCTTTTAAAAATGTCATATATTCATAGTATAAGTATAACTCAGATAAATGTATCATTATGTATGCTCTGCATACCCACACTGCCTGCCTCGAATAGCTCTTGCTATAAAATGGAGGTGTAGTGCCGTGTAGTGTGCATGTATCATATTTCTTTTGCGATCAATATAGTTGCTGTTGCTTGCATTGTTTATACTTGCTTGCTTGCTTTGTACATGGACCTTTTTTCCGGATTTCCGGCGGGAAAAGAAATCGAAGGACAGATTTTTCCCAGATGAAATCCCTTATTGGATTTCACAATATAACAAATCTGAAATCTGGGAAAGTTCAAGTGTCACTCGTAAATTAAGAGGTATTTGTATGTTAAAAAGATACACTCTAATCTACCTTCAGAATCCTCTGTTTTCAAAACAGGCTCTGATTGGAATATCGATAACAAGATAAACATTTTTCAAGTGTCTCGCTTCGAATAGCAAAATCAGAATAAGGATCGGCGTGTGCGTGTTCTTAAAGCCTGACTCGACAGATTTCGACTTCGAAACGGCTTTGTTTCAGTTCCCTAACTTTTCATAAATCAAACTGTAATATTTCATGTATTTGTATTGTGGTTCAGTTTTATCCTTGGTTTAAATTTTCTTCTCTTTTGTTTTTGGGTATGGTAATGCAAGATAATGAGTTTGAAACAAAAGATAATAAAATTAAAAGCGATGACAAAATTGAACAACAACATTTACAACGAACATGCAATTTTACAATTTATATCTTTTTGTTTGGCTAAATCTGTTATGCGCAAATCGGCAGGTGTCTGTGTTCGAAATACATTTGGGTCATAGATAGTTTGGTCTAAGGGCCTATGGAGTGAAACATTCAGCAACGGGTTCTTGGGCGAAAATTCGGTGAGGCTGGCCAGTCAAAATGCTTTTGCTGCCTCTAATCGTTTTTTCCGTAACCACTGCGCACAGCACAAGCCGTATTTTAGCGCCTGATTTTAAAGCTGTTAACTTTGCTCAGGCAAAAGAAAAACGAAAATTAACCGGCAGCGTGATGAAACAAGTTGATGTAATGTCAGAGGATGAATGTAGCTTTCAATGCGTCATGGATGAAGGATGCTTCTCTTACAACTTTGGGATCACAAAAAGCCAAACAGGAAAGTTCGTTTGTGAACTATGCGATTCCGACAGATTTGTTGGTTTTGATAATTTCACAGAAGATGACAATTTCAGGTATAGAGGGACACAGGTAATGTTTTATTGATTTTAGCTTTGATTCTTCAAAAAGTTGTACCTTTTTTTCTGATTCGGCCGTTCTAGTTTGCTCAACAAAATGAAATCCGCCTAAGAAAGATACAAAAACTTATTGTTATGCTTAATATGGCTTATGTCAACATTTGATTTCAACTTCAGTCGAATCTCCACTTGCGACCGCGACTACCTCTCAAAAGAGACTATAAGCATAAGTTAATCGATCCAAAACACCAGAATTCAGAATTAACGTTTCCCAGTTAAAGCCCTATAGTTAAATTCTCTCGAAAACGGCTAACTCTCGTAAGAGACCACGAACCCTTCTTAAAGGTTTCAAAATTTTTCACTGTTTTTGTTTTTTAAACCCGTTGTAAGCGAACACTTAAAACTTTGTCGATCTCTATGTTCACTTTAGTACTACGCTGCGCAGAGTATTGGAAGAACTTTTAGCGATATCATGGAACTTTCCATATCGTAGCCTAGAATCTCTATGGACATCATTTTTCTTTCAAAAATTAGATGTGTCCGGACCTGTACTCGGAAAAGAACCCCGTGGTTTGATCCTCGAAAACGACCACCTCCTGTAAGCGACAACTAAATCTCATTTCTGCCAGTGTTCGCGTAAGAGAGTTTCGATATGAATTATTTCTTAAGATATCCTGTGAAAAAAATATTTGTTGCAATTTCCAAGCTAATTGCTTTTCGTTTTGTTATGCGATTGTAATGCGGTGGTTAACTAGAGTAAGTTCCGTGAATAAAACGCAGAAACTGTTTTAATAGAATGTTGCTTTTGTTTTTCCTCTATGAATAGCATAATAAGGAAAACAATCTTATTATGATTCCGGCATCTTGGTTAATATCGTTTCCTTAGATTGGCCGTTTTTGCTAAGCGTTATCATCTCAGTCGTGTCGTCCGCCATACCGTCAAGAAAGATGATTATACAGATGAACAGATGGATCATTCCACGTCCATTAAGAGCGGCTTTCCGTAAATATCGACCCACGGTCGGCACAAGTTGAAAATTTGATTTCGTTCACATTTGGCTCATCGATAACCCTTAATGAGTAATGAAACATGCTGTAGTTAGTTTTCCCAAATAACGTGGTTTTTTTGTTAAAATTCGAGAAAACTCATTTTGCCCGTTCAGAGCTCAAATCCACTTCCGATAAAGCGAAATTTTACACAAATTCCATTGACTCGTACGTCAAACTACAAAGATTTGGCAGCCTTTGAAAAACACGAATAGTTTTTATGACCCTTTCTTTCTTATAAGTCGATAAATTTGTGAAAGCTGTAATAATTTTGTGGCCAAGAAGGTTTGTTAAAAATAGGCCCTATTGACCATTTCTACTGTTAAAAATTATAGGGATAAAAAAATGCAAATTTTTACAATGCGCTATAACTTAAAATTCCGAAAATTGACTTTCTACTGCTTAACTAGGCCCCAATCTATCAGAAAATCGAAACAAATCTCTGGGCAAACGATTTAAAGCAGCCCGCAAGACGTTGAGTTCAACCCTAATTTTGCAAAAAAACGCGACATTGCAGTGGTTAAAAATAGCGTGACACGGCCCGTCACGCCAGTGTTGCCTATAGATATGCTTTAAACAATTTACTTAAAGGCAGATTAAAAGCCAATTCGAAATTAAATCGTTCAGTAAACCTATGATTCTCATTGATTGCAGCATTTTCTTCAGATACAACATATAGGGTCCCTGGGATAGCGTCACACACTTTCATGTTCAGTTTCAGACTGGCGATTTCCCTCAAAAAATGGTATATAAACAGAACAAAATCTAAAAACTAAAACTGATTACTGAATGAATTTTTGCATTGAGAGATATTTACGAATTAAATCATCGCCAATCAATGCCATTTGGTTTATAAAAACTAATTTCCTTGAAGCAATTTTAAAGAATAAAAATATTTTAGACTAAGTATTGGTGCAATAGTTCTTTTCGAAGTTTTTACCCTTGCGGGCTCTCAAAACTGAAAAAAAAAAGCTAGGTGGATGCCAAAGAGGAGCCTATATACTTGTATGACAACGTGTATGAATCATGAAGCTACTGCATGACTATATACATGACCCATTAAAACAAACTAAGAAGACACTTTGGTGCTTTGCCAGGCTTACCATTAACTCAGTTTCGGGTTGCTTTCGACGTTTCAGTGGAAAATTCCTGAAACAAACGGAACGTCTGAAAAGGCATTCGCCTATTTTCCTGGTCTTCCTGGTTGGAAACTTTCAGGCGGAAGTTCGGATTTCATGTCTTCAAACTTTTTTTGAACATCAGTTTCAGGCTTTCGCGGCCGTTTTTCATTAAACGAAACTGACTTAGGCAAATGGTAAACGCGATTACCGAACGGAATCAAAATTAATCAGTCCTGAATTCTCCTCACCATTTGCTCAAACCGTGGAGCGACCGGTTTACCCATGTAAATAGTAGAAAAGCCTTGTGTCCAAAAGCCTGCGATATCGCTTCCTCTCATCGCTATCTGCCGCTAGGAACATTTCGTCAAAGAGCGGTGAGAGGCGAGTGTATCCCAGAATATGCGTCATATATCTTAAGTACCTTGACGGCCTTGTTAAGTGCATAGTAGATCGTAGCAAGGGCAGAACGTTGCAATATCTCTAATTACTTATTAAGAGACACAGAAAACTCGCTATTCCTCTACCCCAGAAAAATGTTAAGAAAAATAGTTTTTCTGGAGCAGTTCTTTGGAATAGCCTTACTATATATTGACCAGCAGCAGGCGAAGTCTCTTGGGGTTAATTGAGTGCCGGCTGCAAACAATTCCTCTGGAGATCTACACGGTACTTACGTAAAGCAGACTAAGGCTTTCAGTCTTATTTGGTTTGTGACAAAGACAAAGGTAAGGTTTTGGAGGCCCGCTTGGGCGTGTACGTTTCATGGACTAAGGCTACGGAGGATGAGGAAAGTTTCCTTTTTAGGTGTTCCCATTCGTTCGTTACAAGATTCTTCTTAGCTTTAGTATTATACTCTATTTCGTTTCCCTATTTTTATTGGTTTTTTTTTCGGAAAAAAAGGGGAGGCGGGGGGGGGGGGGGGGCAGAGTGAGTGAGACTGGGAAGAGGATCGAAAAATACGTCTAAAAAATACGGTAGAAACTGACAAAGAAAAAATAAAAGAAAGAAAACAAGAAAGAAAGAAAAAAAATTCGCAGTCTAAAAGCAGTTGAAAAGTTAGTACTACCAAATCCGTTCCTGCTGATCAATAACAAAGCGCCAAAAGTGCTCGACGCTCAAGTTGAATACCGTATTTATTCGAATAAGCGCCCAACCTCAAATTAGCGCCCACCTCGAATAAGCGCCCCTTCTAAAGGCAGAACAGTTAATAAGCGCCCAGCCTCGAAGAAGCGCCCACCACCACCCCACTCCCTCCTACAAAAACTTAAATAAGAGATAATAAGAGACCCTCCCGAAGACGGAGTTTCTTCAGAGCATTTTACAGAAACCTTGCTTTGTTACATCTCCGCTTTTTGTTATTACCATTTATTGTTTTGTTGCAAAATAAACATACTACACTTGCTGAGAATGGCGAAATTTAATAAGCGCCCAGCCTCGAATAAGCACCCACCTCGAATAAGCGCCCACTCTCAAGGTCCAAACATTTAATAAGCGCCCAAGGCGGTTAATCGAATAAATACGTTAAATACCATGAAAATTTGTAAATGAAGGACGTAGGTAACCTGTAACAGGCCTTCAGATAGTTGGGAAAACGCAAAGAAAAGTGGGCTAGAAAAAATGGCGAAGGGGCGGGGTTAGGGATTGAGGGCGAAAGATTCTCCTACTCTCTCAATCTTACTCTTTTCCACGTTTGTTTTCCTCCGCTATTTTTAACCACTGGAATGTCGCGATTTTCCGCAAAATTAGGGTTGAACTGGGCGTCTTGCGGGCTACTTGAAATCGTTTGCCCAGAGATTTGTTTCGATTTACTGATATATTAGGGCCTAGTTAAACCGTAGAAAGTCAATTTGCGAAATTCTAAGTTATAGCGCATTGTAAAAATTTACATTATTTTAACCCTATAATTTTGAACCGGTGAAATTGTCAATAGGGCCTATTTTTAACAATACCTTTTTGGCCACAAACTTATTACAGCTTTCACAAATTTATCGTCTTAATGGATGGATGGCTGTGGCCCTTTGCTGTGGAATATCTACCAAAATGACTTGAATTACTACTTTACAGACAGGAATATCTCAATGTATGCTGATGACCACCAGGCATATGTATCTGGCATTACACTTCAAAATGTGCAAAACCAACTTCAAGAAGTAGGAGACGAGATCACTGTATGGTACGATCAAAATCTACTGCAAGGCAATTTTAAGAAGTATCAAACCATCACTTTTGGATCAGACATAAAGTACCCTGACAAAGCTATAAATATTAAGATTGGACTTGAGGACATTGAGCAAAAAGATGAAATGAAATTACTTGGAGTATTGATAGACAGTGATTTAAATTTTAGTAAACATATTGCTCAAGTATGTAGGAAGGCTAGTCAACAAATAGGAGTACTATCTCGTCTGAAAAATTTAGTACCTGTCCCAGCAAAACTCACACTATTCAAATCGGCCATCCTCCCACACCTCACGTATTGTCAAAAAGTCTGGCACTTTGCCAGAGCTTCGGATAAACGTAAATTAGAAAGGATACAGGAAAGGGCTTTACGCGTAATCTATCTGGACAAAACCTCATCTTATGAAGACCTTTTAAAAAGGGCTAATCTAGATACATTAAATGAAAGAAGGTTGAAGGACATACTATTTCTGATGTACAAGGTTAAGCACCAAATGGCGCCAGGTTACTTTGAAAACATTGTCAAAAGAAATGATTTAAAGCCATACAGCCTCCGAAACTCAGACTTTATCCTTCCAAGATACAATACTGTAAAGTATGGAAGGCATTCCATCAGATACTTGGGCCCATTGTTATGGTCCAAGTTGTCCAGCTCTGAGAGAAATGCACCAACTCTGAAAGACTTCAAACGAATGATAAACTGTAGAGATATCTCCGCATTGGACAACAGTAGCTGTGCCTCTTGCTATTTATGTAATACCTAATATGATATGTAAATTTTCGTGATAAATGTTTTTAAATTTTATATGATTAATTTGATATAAATTGTACATATTTTTTAGGAATTTTAGATTCTTAAGTCTTAATTAGAATAATTTTACTTTGTTTTAATTAGCTTTGTTTTAGTGTCCCCAATTAGTACTGTAATGTACTAGAATTTTATGACACTTAAATAAAGGTTTCATCATCATCATCAAAGGGTCATAAAAACAACTCGTGTTCTTCAAAGGCTGCCAAATCTTTGTAGTTTGACGTACGAGTCAATGAAATTTGTGTAAAATTTCGTTTTACCGGAAGTGGATTTTGAGCTCCGAACGGGCAAAATCAGTTTTCTCGAATTTTAACAATAGAATACGTTATTTGGGAAAACTAACTACAGCATGTTTCATTACTCATTAAAGGTTATCGATGAGCCAAAATTGAGCGAAATTCGAATTTTGAACTTGTGCCACAAAAAGACGATTTTGGTCGATATTTACAGACAGTCGCTCTTAATAGCGGAGCTCCCGCGCGCGCGAAGCGCGCGCGCAGCGGAGCACCATGGGTAAGAAAATTTGGTAAACTATCCATCCCAGAAAATTTGGTTATGACGTAGCGTACGCCCGTCCGTACACACACTTCATGTAAGCCGATGTCAAATGTCACAATAGATCTTGCACAACTTGACTAGCCTCCTAGTTATGTAAGCCATCCGTATGAGTACGATTAGATTGACAGCTGTCAAAATCAGACATCCGCTGACAATTATCACATGACCGTCTCGCGGGCTCAGATAAAAGACCAGTCGTTTTGCCCCTATATATAAGCTGATATAATATGTCACACTTACCAATTCAACATAAAAAGGAAACTACACCGGGCAAGGCTGTCAGTTGGCTGACAGTAGTTTAAAGTTACATTGGCAGGCCAAATTAAGGTCAATTGACAGCTGTCCAAATAGGACATGTGCAGACCTCTATCAGAAAACTAATAACGAGGGCTCAGGTTCGGTCAGGTACACGATCTGGCATTTTCCACTACATGCCGGACGGAAATGTCCTACTGACACTAGTAGTCTGTTAATTCGAATATTCGCCATTCTAATGAAGGTTAATTGACAGCTGTCAAACTAAAGTACACGCTGACCATCATCACCTGAGTGGATCGCGGGCTCATTTTTCTATCTATTGAGGTCACGTAGTGTTTAAAGTTTTGCGCTGATATTTTATTTGATCACGGGCTCAATTCGAAGTCCCATAGCTAAGGAAATCTACCCATCCCAGAAAATTTGGTAATCACATGACCGAGCGACCGAGCGACCGAGCGACCGACCGTCCGTCCGCACCACAGGCATACCAATGTTTACTCTCACACTTTCTAGGTACTTTGGGAGCCCAGGAGAAAGCTGATTGCACATCAATGTTGTCATCAATTGACAGCTGTCAAAACAGGGTATCCGCTGACCACTATCACCTGACCGAATCGCGGGCTCAGGTGTCGACCCATCGAGGTTGAGTATTTTTTTGAACTTATCCGCTGACAATTTACTGGTTTTCAAATGATCGCAGGTTCACGTTTACTTTTGTTTTAAATTCATATCAAATATGTTGTGTTTATGTCAGTATCGCCCCGCACTATTATGATTTTGATTTCAAACTGACTTCAGACGCAAAAATTCAGCCAGTTTTTTTAAAATACAGGCGGGGAAGACCTTTTCTTACCATGGTCACGTGTTGGTCACGCTCCACGTCCAATTTTTATGCTCTGATTGGTTAAAATTTGACAGGTGAGTTCATGCGTAAAATTTATGCAGCATCTTGAAAGTTGTTTACTTTGACAGCTGAAGCTGACAAAGTTTTGAGTCAACTTGTGATGTTTTTAGCTGTCTTTTTCCACTGGATGTACGAAATGAAATACAGCTGCTATCAAGAGTGTTCTCTTATTCATGGCTGGTTTGTTTATTGGGTTTTTGGTTGAAAAATGCGTCGCTTGTCAAAGCCGATAATCCGATTTCGGATGGCATCGTTTTTGTTTTTCACCTTGCTGGATGCGTACGAGAATTATAAAGGCTCAAGCGATCCTTGCCTTATTTGATAGCTTTCAGGAGCTGCATCTCGAAATATGGTAAGCCTGAGTAATTATTGTATTTAATCTAATTTCATGGAGTCCAGCTGCTCCGTTTATGAAGCTAGTTTATGCACGTTTGTAGTAAGATTTGACTGAGACACTGATCTGACCTCGTATGAAGTTTGATATAGGCTTAAGCTTACAGAACTTTAAAAAGCCTTTAGTCGATATTAATTCACCTTAAATAGAAAGAAAAAACTTTCCGAAGAATATTTAGTTATAATTTTGGCTGTAGAAAGAAAGCTTTGAACGATTTTCTTTTCGTGAGTTCATCTTTGAAAACAGCCAACACCGGAAAACCGGCGGCTTAAAACACAAACATTAAGCTTACTAGTAAAGACTTGAGGATTCTTAGACACACTTAAATACTCATTTGTTTTCGTGAATGAAAATTGTTGTCTCTAAAAATGTTCTATCGAATTATTTTTCTTTATTGATTTTTGGTAGTCTCAAAAGTGTAATTTTCATCGCTTTGCCGTTTGTTTTCAGGCGTTCATAAACATCGCTCGCAGGAGTACTCAAAATGCCAAGCGTATCAAACGCTTTTTAAGATTACACATCGTTATAAAACCGTTAATAAAAAATAGACTCAATAAATTCTTTATCACGTCGAAGCGTAACTCTTTTAAAATTTCTTCGCAAATTTGGCGCTTGTCAAAAGTTAGAACCGGCTGGCCGTATAGGTGATTTTGGAAATTCTTTGAACGGTTTCGCTAATTAAAAGTCCACGCGTGCCTCTGTGGTCCTGAATATTGAATGAATGCAATTTGTCTTGAAGTATTGTGAAATACTGCATTTTGTACGAGGTCTGTATGATAAAAACAGCGCCTCATAGTACTTTTTCTCCTCAGATGTGGTGTATAAAAAAAATAAAAGATTGGTTTGCACGCACCCAGATTTATTTGCAAGAATTTGTAAACTTGTCGAACGCAAAAAATTCGGTCTGATTTGTTTTCCAAGAATTTGTTTTGCACGCCTTATCTACTGTGATCAAGAGCCATCATTGCTGTTAAATGTGACCGAAGACTATTTTTTGGGTGTACATATAAGGCTATATCAACTCGATACAAAATTTGTTTCACTCCAAAATCACTTAGCTTTTCCCTCAAAAGTCACATGAATGTGCCCTTACGTTAACTGATTTGTGGAATACAAAATTATTGTTTGATTTAAGTTATAAATTTATCAATGGGAGCTTCGCTTTTAGCTGTGGCTAAATATATATATTACCATTTGAATTATAATACAGTATGTAGACTCATTTTCAACTAGGAATGTGGGCTACAGTTCGAACAGATAAACAAAAAGTCCAATCGAATTTCCACTGGTCTTAGCGGGTGACTTGTACCGCGAGATATTTGTGAATAAACCAAATGGTAAAAAACGTTCCTCGATGAAAAGAACCAAGAAAGAAAATTTCTCATGGAAGTCTGAGAAAATGAATGTCAAATTTCACAAGAATTGTGAAAACACAGGTAAAATTCTGAAAATTTTCATGTGTAAGGTGTAATTTTGTGAAATTTGACATGCATTTTCTCTGGCTCCCATGAGAGATTTTCTTTGGTGTTTTTACAGGTGACTAATTACAACTTTAGCCCTTGAAAAATGTATAAAAGAATTCAATATGCTTTAAACTATTCTGGTACACTTAGGTTTTTGTCCACTGAAAATTAAAATTACTCAACCTCCTGATGGATTCTGTGTGAAATGAAATGAGCTACATTCGAACCTTCACTAGCGGCCACCTCTCCACAATGGTCACCTCTCTTCAACGGTCACCTCTCTATAACGGCCGGTTTATTTTGTCTCGGCGGACAGTCCACACATTCACTCTTATTAAAACCTCTCCACGACGGCCACCTCTCCACAACGGTCACCTCTCCACAACCGTCACCTCTCTATAAGTCACTATAACGGTCACCTTTCTACAACGGTCACCTCTCTATACCGGTCACCTCTCTACAACGGTCGCCTCTCTATAACGGTCACCTCTCCACAACGGTCACCTCTCTACAATGGTCACCTTTCTACAACGGTCACCTCTCTATAACGGCCACTTTGTTTTGTCTCAGCGGACAGTCCACACATTCACTCTTATTTAAACCTCTCCACGACGGCCACCTCTCCACAACGGTCACCTCTCTATAACGGTCACTTTTCCACAACGGTCACCTCTCTATACCGGTCACCTCTCCACAACGGTCACCTCTCCACAATGGTCACCTCTCCACAGCGGTCACCTCTCCACAACGGTCACCTCTCTATAACGGTCACCTCTCTACAACGATCACCTCTCTATAACGGTCACCTCTCCGCAACGGTCACCTCTCTATAACAGCCACTTTGTTTTGTCTCGGCGGACAGTCCACACATTCACTCTTATTTAAACCTCTCCACAACGGCCACCTCTCCACAACGGTCACCTCTCTACAACGGTCACCTCTTTTTGTTAGTTCAATAACGACACATCAGTTCAATAAGTACACAACAGATCAATAACCACACCAGTAGTTCAATGACTACACATCAGTTCATTGAGCGTAAACTACATGCAGCTGCGGGAAGAATAGCCACAAATACGTTAGTTATTTTTTAATAAGAACGCAGAGCATTAAGTAAGTGGTAAATACTCATTTAGCTATGGTACGAGAACTAAATAGATAAATAGCTTTGTTATATTCCTAGACTTTCACTCAACTAAACAGGGACTGCCATTGGTTGATTCTTGGTCACATGGCCTTGACTAAAATCAAATGTATCCCGATCGTGATACATTAAGCAATGTACCCCGCTCGGGATACATTGCAGCACGTGATCAAAGCATGGTGGAAAGTGGCGTGACAAAAGGCGGGAAAAATACTGCCAGGTCCTGCCAGTTTTCTTTTTCGTGAATGAACACAACAACACAAACACGAAGCCTCAAGCTAAAAAGCAACGATTTAAAAAGTTATCCAAGAAGTTCCCAGAAGAAAAACAGCAGCTAGTGGAGGAAAATGATGCAGATAATGTAGGGAAGGTACTTTGTAAATCATTCATTCAGCGGTTTTGAGAATTAAATTTGTGTTGCTATAAGTACCGAGTCGACTGTTTTGGTTCGCTCCGGTTATTCTCTTGTTGCTGTTGAAGTGAAAGTCTAGAAATATAACAAAACACTTAATGTCAGGTCCCTCGGGAAACCAGTTAGTTTTGTCTTCCCTCGAGTCCCGATGTTTCCCTCGACTTCGTCTCGGGAAACATCAGGACTCTTGGGAAAACAAAACTAACTGTTTCCCTCGGGATCTGACATTAAGTGTATAATGTTACACTGTTATTAAGTTCTAGTGAGCTCACTAATATAGACGGGAACATAGACTGATGTTATTTAAAAAAATTTTAGTCCGCTCAGAAGGTCTGTCATTCTCATCAGGGGCACAGTGAACAGACCTGGAAAGAGAGTCAGCGCCAAAAGGGTAAAGCCAACTTGGTCCGGAGAAAACTTCAACTAAATAACCCGAACACGCGCGTTAATAAAGCAGAAAAAAACTGACAGTTAACCGTGGATGAAATCTTGTTTTGGACTCTCTTTCCGCACATTTCAAACCGTGGTACCACAGCTGGCCACCTCTCTATAACGGTCACCTCTCCACAACGATCACCTCTCCACAATGGTCACCTCTCCACAGCGGTCACCTCTCTATAACGGTCACCTCTCTCCAACGGTCACCTCTCTATAACGGTCTCCTCTCTGCAACGGTCACCTCTCTATAACGGCCACTTTGTTTTGTCTCGGCGGACACTCCACACATTCACTCTTATTTAAACCTCTCCACGACGGCCACCTCTCTATACCGGTCACCTCTCCACAACGGTCACCTCTCTATAACGGCCACTTTATTTTGTCTCGGCGGACAGTTCCCACGTTCACTCTCATTTAAACCTCTCCGCAACAGCCACTAACGTCCCTAACTACCAAAATATCCTCTCGACAACGGCCAGTTTTTTTCAGCGTGTGATGAAAAAGTCAAGAATGGTTCCGAATTGATCCGTATGGCACCTTTATGATCTAATGATCGTGGCAGTCGAATTTCGATTTTGTGTCATTTATACTGCTGCAGTACGCAAAAATTGTCTACGATACTCACAGCGAATGCTGCGAACCTTACTCGTTTTTTCACGTTAACATTTTGCTTCAAAACGCTATTCAAGATTTTTGTGTTTTTTATCTCTATGCATTACACAGTAAGCATAAACTTAGCACAAAAAAACATGTTGTACTCTCCAAAAAAAGTTGTCATATAAACACCCCTACCTCCACATAACGGCCACCTCTCTACAACAGCTACTTTCTTGTCCCCAAGGTGGTAGCCTGCGAACAGCAGACGTATTTCCGGTCGCAAGGTAGCCTGCGAACAGCAGACGTATTTTTACGTCTTCTGTTCGCAGGCTACCCAGGTGGCCGTTGTGGCCGTGAGAGGTTCCACGTGGTAGTTTGTCTTTTTTTAGTGGGTTTTTTGCTTTCGAGCATGCCTGGAGGCCTTGTGGTTTTCGCACCACGTGTACGACTAGCTGCAAAGTGGTTCAAATGGGTTTTCCTTTTTACGTATTTATTTTTTATTCATTCATTTGACTGAAAAAAGTTATTATTTAGCGTGAAAGTGCATCTTTTTATTTGGAAAATGTATTCGTATCACTCGATTTATTTTTGAGATGACGTTAGAGCTAATAAAATTGCGAAAGAAATGTACGTTAATGAGGCCTGCTCCTTGAAAATGTCTTCCTGGTCGTATGAATGGCGAAGCTTGGCAGTTTTTTTAGATTTTGTTGGTTTGTGTGTTTATGTTTGCGTTTGCTGTTCTTCTTGTTTATTTTTCAAATTCTCGAGGCAAAATAGTGTAAACAAAAGCTTAATTGTGTGAAAATCGTTGATAAGCTTGACTGTGTATCCTTGACATATTTTTCATACACTACAGAGTGTCTGCGAGTCCAGTAACGTGAACCCTTGCGGCGAAAACGGTATCTGCATCCCAAACTACTTCATGAAGACCTTTACGTGTAAATGTGACACTGATTACAGAGGAATACCATGCGGTAAGTGTCGAAAAACACGTTCCAATCGGTAGACGTTGGACGCAGACGCAGGCTAGAAATCACAAAACTACGATGCGATGTAAATACCCTCAACGCAACCTCTTACTTGCGTCATCTTTTGTCTTTTATGTCACTTTAGCGCAGTACCTAGACCGTGCCGGGAGGCTTGCTGAATATACAAATTACGTTCAAACTTTGAAATAGTTTGCCATCTTGAGCAATAGACCTTTTTACCGATACGGCGGCCATATTGAATTATTCGATTTTAAGAGTATTATATGATGCCCAGGGGGAATAAGCACATTTCGTTTGTATTTTCGAGGGGTTTTCGGCACATTTTTTCTTAAAGCTTTCTAAGAATAAGATTGAAATGGGAAACAAGATCCTTGTGCCGTGAAAATATATAGTGAAAGACCGTATTTCTAATACTAAACTAGAAAAAGGCGATCATTTTTACATCCAAACACGGCACAAAGATCTTTTTTCCATTACAATCTTATTCTAAGAAAACTTTAAGAGAAAATGTCCCGAAAAGGCCTCGAAAATACAAACGAAATGTGCTTATGCCCCCTGGGCATCCTATAATACTCCTTAAATAGAATTAATTCAATATGGCTGCCGTATCGGTAAAAAGGTCTATTTGTGCAATTTTCAGACTTTAACATAAGCACTTTCTAATAAAATTATTGTAACTATCAAAAACTGCGAAATTGCCGGGTGACCGAAAGCGTTAATGAGGCACGTAATTTTGTTTTCTTTGACGAGAGAGAACAAGAATCATTAGTCCAGATGTTTGGGCTGCAGTGACCCCAACGTTTCGACGTGATTCACGCAGAACCTCCTTTTCGCCTCGTGCCCTCTCAAGAAGACAAGTGCAGATGGAGGCTCTGGACGGAAGGTGGTTAACCTTGAGTTATTTCGAAATGTCAGCTTTTGTAGATCAGTACGTCTCGGTGATTGGTTAGCTTGTTTATAGAGACGTCCCCTATTTCCTTTGTTGTTCAAAGATTAGTGTTTTTACGGGAGACATCTGCATGCTAGCTATGCAATGGCGGCCAACTTCAGCTTTTTTTTCCTGCACTTTTTTTTTCAGTTCTAGTTATGAAGAGCTGTTCTCAGGTTGCTCAAAATGGCTTCACATCAAATGGAGTGCATTACATTTTTCCAGATGGTGGCGACCCAATGGAAGTTCTTTGCGATATGACTACCGACGGTGGAGGTTGGACCGTCATTCAGAGACGTTCAGACGGTTCGGTTGATTTTTATCTTGGATGGGAGTCATACAAAAATGGGTTTGGAGATGTAAACGGTGAGTTCTGGCTTGGAAACGACAATATACACCGTTTAACAGCCGCTCATGATGTCATACTTAGAATTGACATGGAGGACTTTGACGGCAACATAACATACGCTGAGTATACAACTTTTCAAGTGACTGACGAGGCGGACAAATACCGCATTACGATTGGTGGATACAGCGGTACGGCTGGAGACTCGATGAAAGTAAAGTAAGTAAATAACAGCCCGCTAGAAGATGATCTGATCTAGACTTACATGGAACCCTTAACACATGAGGAGCAGCCTCCGTGTACTTGTATGCAACAATTCCAAAATTCACCAGGTAAACTCCTTTTAAGGTGGCTAACAAAGCAATAAAGAAATACCGAATTATGAATAAGGAAAGATGAAGTTATTAATTACCACGGATTTGTCAAACATTTCTTTAAAACACGAAAAAACGCGGATTATATGCCAGTAAATGAGAAATATAAAACTGTTTACGAAACCGCCACCCGGTTAGAACAGTTGGATTAACGCCAGTCTGCAGAGCAGGGGTTCGTGGGTTCAAACGCTGGCCAGACCATCAATCAGGGACTTAAAACAGCTAGTAAGGTTATGCTAGCTGTGATCAAAGATCCTGTCTTAGTTCAGATAATCGCGTCACTGGTTGGTCACTTTAAGCCGTTGGCATTGCGTCCTTTATCCTTCTTTATCAGTTGAAAGGGAACGCAAAAGAGCCCACAATTCTTAAAATAGTGACAAACGTAGACCCCGATGATGTAGTCAAGTCCGTCGGGGCTCACAGTAAAAAAACAAAACAAACAACTGATTGATCCCCAATTTTGTTTTAAGGCTACAAGAAGTTTTTGATTCTTTTTTCCTCTTGTCTCTACAGTGGCAAGCAGTTTTCGACCAAAGATGCAGACAATGATGCCTTGCAATCAACCCACTGCGCTCAAAGCAAGAAGGGGGCATGGTGGTACTCTGGCTGTAGCTCGTCAAACCTTAATGGGTTGTATCATAATGGTGGATATATACAGGGAGATATTGGAATGAAATGGAAGACATTTAGAGGACATTTTTATTCACTAAAACGTACTGAGATGAAAGTAAAACCCAAATCGTAACATCTGTGGACAGTAACGAAGATGGGAGGCCTACCGAATGGATACCAAGACGACACAACTTTGAATTAATCATTTTACGTTACAAAGAAAACAAACCTCTTTCGGCGCCCGGTGATTTGAGGATTATTCCTAAAGATGATAGATCGTTCATAGAAACAGATAACGAACAAATGGCTATGCTGCGCAATACTACGCGCCTCCGACAAAAGTTATCAATGCATGGGTTTATTTAATGCTTGGAATAAAAACGAATGGTGGTGTCATCCCTCGCGTCGCGGCTGGTTTTTAAAACAAACAGTTTTAGATAGGCCTGGACGAAGAGTTCCCACAACCTCGTTCCTAGAGTTAAGCGAAAGAATCTGGGAACAAGGTGAAAGCTCCCAGTGTCGAGAAGCAGAAGTGAATTTTTCAGGGCAACCGTGGAGTTTTAACCGAGGGTATTCAACCTTCGACATACATGCTGACGGAAAGTCGTTCGTTCTATAGCCCCTTTCCCCCTCTTCCTTTCAACTATACACTACAAGCTTTTTTGACCAAAAGATCGGGTTAAGATAAAAAAATAAAAAAAAAACTGTCATTTTGTGCTTATAGATGACGTGAGCTATAAATTAAACACGCATGAACTGGTTTACTTCTACCTTACTAGTTACTGAACACATGAAAATGATTGTTACCTCCTACCCTTAAGGCACACATCAGATCTGACCAGTTCACCACCTATGAGGCTTTCAACACTACTATAGCAATCATAATATATCAACACCTAGTATTAAACTGGTTGGACAAGGAAGCTGACTTAGCAAGGTTAAATAACAAAAGTAATATAAATAGAAGCTCGGCTTTTAGGCTTAGCTTTATCTATATATGTATTAGCAAAATATTTCCCTTACCGGCGCCGAATCCCGATAATAGGATATCTTTCTTTTTCTTTTGTCTTCTTAAAGGACCTTAAAACCATAGGTTGTTATCTTCTGTTCAAGGCGGAGTCAAATTACCTTTTTGTTAACACTAGACGTACTTATGCTGGTCAACGTCATATCAAAGAACCTTTATCCTTATATCTAGTATTAAGAAGGAAAAACAACTACGAAGGAATTTTTGAAAACGAAATTCTTTCGCGATGACAGCCAGTTTCCTTAAACGGGAATTTTGGAACTCGAATCAGTTCATGAAGAATTAGATATGAGCATTGTGGTGGTTTCAGTTTACAGTTTAATCAAAAATACAGATTTAATTGAGTGAAAATGCTTCACCAAATAAATGCTCTAAAAACCCATTTTAACTGAGTCATGTGTCCTGTTTGTTTTGCTCTCCCGAGCAAAGTTATTGTTTCTTCCATCGCACAGAATAAGTTGCACGCAAATAAATTCTTTGTTCCGCTGAGCCAGCCTAATTAGAGTGCAATTACTTACTTTACGCGCCCATCAAACCGTTTCATTGACAGTTACCGATTCTTTTACGAGAGTAGTCGGCATCCGAAAGCTTATTAATTCAGTAATTATTCCTGAGAAACTAAGCACTGTAAGTACATGTCGGGCGATGTCTATACAATACTGCATGTCGATTTCTGAGTGACAACGACGGCCCACGAACAAATTGTGGTCTGCCTGTGGTGCAATTTTTCACTTCCCCTCATCAATCAAAAAAATCAATCAATCAATCAATTTTTATTGAAACAAGAGCCATTAGTGAACGTGTAGTAATGATACAGTCTAATCTAAAAATGAATACATGAACTATCTAATCTAATTTTTTAACAACTAGGAAAACTAACTATAGCAGAGACTGCAGGGACACTCGTCTTGGTCCAGCAGGTTACGTTCTTTTAGGTTGTCAAGGAAATTTTTGCAATCAAAGGCCTTCCAAACATGAGGTGGTAGATTGTTCAAGAGCCGGCATGCAGTATATGTTGGGAGAAAATAGGCTCCTGGAAAGTGAAATACATAATTAAATGTATGCAGGAGGTATGTAATTTATCATTTGATCTGCTTTCTTATCGGAATCAGATAGAAGAGAGGACCGGAAATACCTCTGCCGTCGCAATAAGGCAACCGCATTTTACAAATTAAGTAGTCTGCAGATTAGGGGCCTTAGTTTTTAGCATTTTTCAGGCACGCTCGAAGCGGACGTGATTTCGAGTCAATAGCGCCTGTTTCACAGGCTACAAATTAGGTGTCTCACAGCTTGAGCCTTCAGATCACCTGCCCGGCGTTTTTAATTTTCTGCTACAACTAAACAGTGTGCGGTTATCCGCGCTTAAACACTTAGGTCAGGCAAAGTTAAAGCGCTAACAAACATAAATAAAATGATGATTCCTTTCAAGTGTCTGGCTAGTCTAGTTATCAACAACGTTTTGGCAGCGAAAAAAACCTTTATTTTCTCGATCCATAATTGTAGGATTTAGAAAGCTAAGCATTTTTCATTGTTTGTTGAGTAAAACAAGGTGAGTGGCTTCTGAGTTAATTTTTTGAAGATCTTGACCTTTAACTGTTGCTCTGGTAACAGCAACACCCACCGATAGACACTTAACCTTTTGTGAGCCGAAGCTAATAACTTGGAGTACATAGAAATTCCGGCTTTTGACTTACAAATCAAGGGCTATTTTTATTTAAAAGGGCAAGCCTGTCTTTCGGCCTCTCACGGCTGGAATTTTGACTACGAAACGACTTTGACCGAGATGCCTAACTTGTCAAAAGTCATAATTAAAATTAAATGTATTGGGTGATACCGCTAACTTCCGCTTAGAAGTTTTTCCCTCTCCTCCCGCTTATAGACCCTCTCAGTTATAAGCCCATCTACTTGTAAACCAAAAAAACACATCACCTTATAGGCGCCCCTCCCCCCGCCCCTTCCAGATATCAGCCACTTTCTAGAGTAGCAGTATTGAAATGCAATCGACTTTTCTGACGTTTTGAATCTTTTTAAAAAAGCGAGTACATTAGAAAGGTATTTCTGATCAGCACCGCTATTTAGCTTCTTTTGAAAAGCGTTTGTTAATCCGGTTAAAAGCCTCCTCGGATATATATAAGCCTTATCACAAACTCCCTCCTTTATAAACCACCATAAAATCCCTTACGAAGTTGTTTTAGCCCAGGGAACACGGAAGTTAACGGTAATTTTTTTGGCTCCAAAGACTATTACAAATCGGCGGGTGCCTGTCAGCGTTGATTGGGTGGACGTTAATCCAAATTACACCTGGATCATAAATACTTTGGTCTAAGGTGCTACAACTAGAAGTGAACTATCCAGAAACCGGCCCTTTGACATTTTTTTTTAACATCTGAAATGCTGTGAAGCCGGCCGATCAAAAATGCTTTTGCTACTGCCAATCGTTTTTTCCGTGACCACTGTATACAGCACAAGCCGTATTTCAGAGCCCGGTTTTCAAGCTGTTAACTTTGCCCAAGCAAAAGAAAGACGAAAATTGAACGGAAGCGTGATAAAGCAAGTTGATGTGAGGTCAGAAGATGAGTGTAGTCTTCAATGCGTCAGGAATGAACGTTGTCTTTCTTACAACTTTGAGAACACAAAGAACGAATCAGGGACTTTCGCGTGTGAGCTGAGCAATTCTGACAGATTTTCTGGCTTTGGGAATTTCACACAATATGACAATTTTACCTACAGGGGAATACAGGTAAAAATCCCTATTTTTGTTAATTTTTTTCTTTTTTAATCAAGCATGTTAGTTTCTCTCAACTCGGAAAATTTGTATGACTCCTATGTCAACAACAATCACGCCAAAGAAAGAAAGGCCACTACATGTATTCAAACCATCATCATCATCTATGTCTTAAACCATCATTCAGGGTTAGAGTGGAAACCCGATACAACGATCGATGTGCCAAGGGAGCAGTAAAATTATATCATTATTTCGAGGAATCGTTATATCGAAACTCCCGATATAACGATATGCTTAAAAAATAAACGAAATATCGATATTTCGGGGTAAACCTTAGAGAATTGAATGACAAGGAGGCTTAGAACACATTATCATTTTCCTGAACGAAACGTTAGAGATTTCTCAATTACTGTAATGTTATGATATTAAATTCAATGTTTTGCTTAAATCGGGACTGTGTACTGATAATATCGTTATATCGGGAAAGATTTTACGTTTGGTCCTCTAAAGTCTCATCGTATATCGGGAATATCGGTATATCGAAGATTGTTATATCGGGGTTCTGTCCCATATATTTTACTGTGACTTTTGCAAGGACATACAATAACCATCGTTCTACCGTGAACATCGTTATATCGAGGATCGTTATAGCACTCGAAGTTAAATTTTCTGTCCTTGTTTCAGCGAGTGCATGCAGTGGAAGCTCTTTGCGGAAAAACAAACTGCTCGAATGGAATACTTTCTTTGTCTTTTTAGTATCAATAGTGTGATTAAGATGGCAATGATTCCGCTTTTTGATTTAAAGAGTTTTCTTTAACTTTTTGGATTTTACACTAAAGATAATATAGTATAATCCGGCTAATCCAGAGGGATGGAAGAAAGATTGTTCGTCCAAACTGAAGACCGTTGTTTTCACATTGAGACCTGAATTTCAGTCAAAATATTTTGGAATAGGGCGTTCACCGTTCGAATTGGAGCTTTTTTTTCTCTTCACAATGAAGAAATAACCATCCTTTAAATGCCTTGATCACCTAAAGATGTTTCCAAGATCAAAGCCAAAATAAAAGCAAACACCGTTTTTTTTAATCAACATACATGTAGTAACCGTTGGTTGTCATAATATTAAGCATTGCATCCAAGAGCACGTTTTTTTTAGACAAATTAGCATGAGAAGGCGATACAAGCTGGAATTAAGTGAAATAATTAAGTAATTCGTAGAATCATCTGCCTAGGGGTATTCATCCCCTGAAGGCCTACGTCTCCAGACTGTTAACAAAACATTAAATGACATCAATTAAACAAACGTAAAAGCAGAGCTCCCAAAGGAGAACAAGTAAGATTATGAAAACACAGTCATGGCAATTCTTAAGCCGAAACTGGAGGGAAGAGCCACATTAACTATTAAACAAATCATTAGCCATTTAAATAACAAAGCACTCTATGTCAACGCGTCAGACATTGCCAGAAAATCGAACTGTGAGTCAATGCAAACCGATGAATTTTATCACATTTTCGACACCCACTGACAAATCTTAATCTAGCATAATTATCTTTTACGAGTTATTTCAATTATACCTGCGTATCTAAAGGTGCCTTAGACAGCCCAGCACGAGACTAAAATTTGAAAACAATATTGCGTCGAGAACATTTGTCCCTACTTTCAAAATGATGTTGTTCACTAGAGGAAAAGTTGAAAGCAATTTACAATATCAGATTCCTTGCTGTTTCAAAAATCCATACAAGAAGAATAGGAAGAATGGCGCCTTGTCATTCTCTGGGCAGGCAACTAGTTTTGAAGGGAACAGCAATGTTCCGGTCAAGGCTTGAAGGAACAGTTTTTCATTGTTTTGAGCATTTTCGATCTAAAATTAAAATTTAAAAATGCCCATCCCCTTAAAAGTCAAAATTTGTTTAAATGTAAAATTCCCATCAATTTGTCACCAATTAAACTTAACAGGGATTTCCTATGAGATATTAGGCCTTAATTTTTTGGCTTCATCGACATTGACATTTTTAGTCAAATTAATTCACCTAAGACATTTTCATCCTCAAAACAGAGTATCTGCGAGTCAAGCATTAATAATCCTTGTGGAAACAAAGGAATTTGTATCCCAGACTACTTCAGGAGCAGTTTTGAATGCAAATGTTACACTGGATATGGAGGAACACCTTGCAGTGAGTAATGGGCCATTTTCTATATTATAAAACTCAGCATGATAACCAGCTTAGAGGACACAAACAATGAAGCTGAATAAACATCAATAGACACGATTCATTCATTTTGTTTGTTCGTGTCCTCTAACATGCTCTAAGACTCACTATTAATACTGCTGAATTTTCATATATCGTATATATATATAAGTGGCCTTCTAAAACTGAAGGGAGAAGACAGCAATTGGTGTGGATAACACTTTCCTGCATCTAGCTGTAAGTCGCGTAACTGTTTATCAGTAGGATGCCTACAATGTTTCATTTCCACAATATTGGTTTGATTACATTAAATTTGATAAGAATTGCAAACATTTTAGGAGGAGTCAGACGCGTGGAAAGTTACTAACAAGGAAAAGGAGTAAGGAAAAAATTTCCAAAGAAAAGGCAGTGCGTTGAATACTGAACATATTAAAATAATAACAAAAAAAAACAAGTAAAACGCTCGCCGTATTTACTCTGGCACTATCCCGCAATGCCATTTATCATTCTTTAGCCTTCTCGCAAATGTCGGACTAAATCTAGATGCAGTTAAAACTCAGGCAATCGTCTACAATCAAGATCTAGCAATAATTAAAACCAAAAAGCAATGATTCAATAAGAACAGAGGCTGATTTTTAAAAAATACCTACTCCTTGGATTGATGATTCTGTCAAAGACATAAAGACGAGAAAAGCTCAAGACTTGGTGGCGTGGCCTATTACCCTTTCGTAATCGTACTTTGCCATTTTTGACGGTCGATGTCACCATTAGTAACCAAGATTTTAGTCATGATAGATGTAATACATTCCCTGGTTTAAGTTACAAAAAGGCAAATAATACGTCTTCGTCGAATAGTGTAATAAAGAACGTTGTTGGAGCCCAAGTTGAATTTTCGTTAAAATATATGGAAGGGGCTAGGGTCACCTGTTATTGATGTAACAGTTAAGGAAGGCAGTTTGTCAGTGTATGTACTTAAAATATTTCGGAATTTTGAAGGGTTGGTGAGTAGTAAGGGAGAGACATTAGCATACGAAAGGTCCGGGTTCGAGGTCCGGGTTTGATCCTGGGTTGCGATTTTCTTTCTTTTTAATAGAAACTCTCAACAACAGATCAAAAATTTTCCAAGTGTCTTAAAAATGACAGCGACCGTTTACGAAAGGGACAACAGCGGTGGCGTGTAATAAGCTGGGCAAAATTCGGAAATCTAGCCTGTGTAGGTTAGATTAAAGGTTAGGCTATTCCTCACACAGTTAAAAGTGTTGTCCTTTACGACAGCGAAACATGCATGGACAGTCTAGCCAAAAGTAATTAAGAAAAGTAAATTGATGGCCTCTATACTAGAATGCTTCGCACAGCACTAAACGTTTCTTAGAGCGAACACATCACAATTAAAGATCTGTACGGTTACCTCCCAAAAGTTTCTAGCAAGATCAGGGAAAGAAGAATGAGAGTGGCTGGGCGTTGTGTTAGACACAAAGAGGAGAGGAGGCATTGAAGCTTGTGTTATGGCAGCCACAATTCAACACAGACAAACTAGGAAAGGCTTGCCTAAGATCACGTTCACACTTAGCTTGAGAACTCTGGGTTCGCCCGTATTGAAGAACTCAGAACGGCAATCATAGACCAAAGCGACTGGCGAGGGAGAATCCATGTTGTCCGAGCTAGCGCTCGACCAAACTAACTAACAAACTAACTGACTTGCCTTTTTCCAAATGGAGGCTAACACTCGAAATATTAGGAAGCTCGTGAAACGTCGTTTTTTAGTGGCGCAGGTCAACGGGAAGTACCGTAAAATTCCGAAAATAAGCCCCTCCATGTATAAGCCCCTCCAAATATAAGCCCCCCAAACCGGTAACGCAAAAAACCCTCCGTTAAATTGCCCCTCCAAATATAAGCCCCCCGGGGGCTTGTACTTGGAAAATTGCCCTCAAATACAAAGTAAAACAAAGCAAAAACGGTAAATTTACTTCCGACTATAAGACTAGCCCAATCGATTTTGAAACGCAACTTTCCCTCCGTAGATAAGCCCCTCCGAATACAAGCCCCTTAAAAAGGGCCTTTGAAAAGAATAAGCCCCGGGGCTTATTTTCGGAATTTTACGGTATTCACTCTTGGGCAATGGCTTTGCTCACATTTTCGAGTAAATCGTTTCTATAAAAGTAAAAACACTTTGCCTTCAAATGTGCATGATAGCGTCCAGGCATATTAAAAGGGAAAACGTATCACTTGCGGTTGACGTCTGTCGCCCAGAAACGCCTTTGTTTGAGCTCCTTATTAACTTTTGGACGACTCTGACGCCTTTACGGTGGCCAACTTGTAACGTATCTCAATCAAACCTTGTATTCATATTAATTAGATTCTAATTACTTACAGAGGAAATGAAAAACTGCCTTGAACTTGCTCAGAATGGTTTCACTTCTAATGGCGTCTATCACATCATCCCAGATGGCTGTAAGCCAATACAAGTGCTTTGTGACATGACTACGGACGCTGGAGGCTGGACCGTTTTTCAGAGACGTTTAGACGGTTCGGTGGATTTTCAGCTCGACTGGGAATCCTACAAACATGGGTTTGGTGATCTGAGCGGTGAGTTCTGGCTTGGAAACGACAATCTTCACTGTTTGACAGCAGCCCATGATGTCATGCTTAGAATTGACCTGGAGGACTTTGATGGTAACATTTCGTATGCTGAATATTCTACTTTTAAGGTCGCTGACGAGGTGGATAAATACCGTATTGAGGTTGGAGGGTACAATGGCACAGCTGGTGACTCCATGACAGATAGCGTTAAGTTTCGACCCGCAAAGTAAGTATTGATTTTAGACTGGTGCGACTTACCACAGCACACTCTTGTTCTTGTCGTTCTTCTCCTTCTTCTCCTTAATCTCCTTCTACTCTTTCTTCTTTTTATTGTTATTATATCATAATTTTTTTTAATAAATCGTTATTTTCCTTTCCGCCACACACACATCAGTTACATATTTTACAGTAACCAGTAACTAAAATAAAAATAAAAGGCTAAACAGGAAGCTATAACTGTACAGAACAGTCCAGTACGTAAAAACTGACAACTCCACAAAAAAGAAACAAATTTAAGCGGGCGAGATCGTAACCGAAAAAGGTGCTCTTAAGTAGGTTAATTTTCTGGCATTTGTCAATTTTCCATTGAGCTAATAGTTTTGTTGCTAGATGACAGTGATTGGGGGCTTTTCCTAACATTTTGCACTGCTGATAATATTTCTAAGTTTGGAAATTGGGATCCAAAAGTTACGTTTTGACCAATACGTTTGAAGGAGGTTTGTAATCTTTGAAGACCAACTGCAAGCTGGATAGGTTGAGTTTTACCTTGTGTTTATCATTAAACCATCCGTATCATCTCTTGTGAAAGAGAGAGGCCAACCAAGCACTCCAGAAAAGCGTGTTGTATACAATCACGTGATCTGCAGTAGATGCACTCGTCGTCTACAGAACTTTTAAATCTCTGTCGCTCCATATTTTGTTAGTAATACACGATTTAGCAGTTTTAAGGAAAATTTCTCAATTTCTTTTCAATAGATAGCCGCGGTATATTTTTAAACGGTTCTTTCCATATACTCTTGATGTTAACTAGTATTATGCTTTCACCACGTTTTTACGGTTGTGGGTAATACAACGCATTTTCGAAAACAAGAATGCCTTCTTTTTCTTTATTTTCTCTTTTAACTACCTGTTAAATTTTAACGGAAACGTCTTTATCCTACACTTTGACTGAGCGCCCCTTGTATGGGTCTGTTTGCTCCATGTATGGGTCTGTTTGACCCATGTATGGGTCTGTTTGCCCCATGTATGGGTCTGTTTGCCCCATGTGTAAGTCTGTCCGCCCTTGTACGGGTCTGTTTGCCCCATTTATGAGAATCCAAGACAGTCCTGGGTTCTGGATTCCACGCTTTGCATTCCGGATTCCGGGTGCTGGATTCTAGCCTTCGTAAGTGGAACTGGGTATCAGTCGTTAGTGGGATTATGGATTTCTTTGGCTGTATTCTGGATTCCAAAGCCCAGGATTCCGGATTCAACGAGTAAAAAATCCCGGATCTCGGATCCCACCACCAAAATTTTCTTGGATTCAGGCCTTTAGATGGGGCCAGACTGTAGAACATTTGTGATGTTATTTTATTGTTGGGCGCCGGAATAATATTTTTTCAAGTACATCTGTATCGAGGACTGCAGAAACACTCGTCCGCACTACTTTGTTCCCCGAAAGGAATCACATCATCTTCCGCTGACAAGATGAGCTACAAATTCTTGGTTCGGTAACGCCCATTTGTCCAAATCAAGACCTTAATTCAAACCATTGTTCACATCTCTTCTCAAAACTACGTTCTGCAATCAGGAAGCCAATCAGTTTAGTACAAATAACAGTTTACTTAAGTTGCCCTAGCTCTCTTTTGTGGGGTATTTCATTTGATGCACACGCGACATATTTCCTTTAATGAGCCTACTAATACATTTGTTAACCTGATATATTTCGATTATCTGTCTACCTTTCATTTAATAAGTATGTTAACACACTCCAGCGGTTCCTTTTGCGATCTAAACCCGGGGAAAATCTCAGTGTACGCGCGTTCTGAACAAAAAGTCTTAAGTATGCCCTTTGGTCAGACTTTGAAAAGCACAGTTCTGTTCAGTTCAGCTCAGTTTATTGTTTTGCCATAAAGTTGTACAAAAGCAAGGAAATCTAATTACTTAAACTCTCATGGCGAGGAAGCCCAAGAGAAACCACCGGGCTTATAATGAATGGGTTCCCTCAGTTAAATAATAAGAACAAAATATTATCATAATTACACATGGAAAAATCAGCACAGGCCTATAAAGTATACAGGGAAGTGTATCCCCGGGGAGATGCACTATCGATGGATGCGCCGATAGCGACTGTTCTCTATTTCTTAACAGCAACATGCAATTTTCTACCAAAGACGCAGATAATGACGGATCCAGCGTAAACTGCGCGGAGACACAAAAAGGAGGATGGTGGTATAACGCCTGCAGTTGGGCAAATCCCAATGGCGTATATTACAGTGGAAAATACAGCAACCAAAACGCCGATGGAGTAAAATGGGTCACACTAAGAGGACATTTGTACTCATTCAAACGTATTGAGATGAAAGTAAAACCCAAAGCGTAAACTGACACCGGTGTACAGTCTTACGTGTCGATGTTGTAACAATTCAGATATTGATAGATTATCCACGTTCAGCAGAATGTCCCATAACACTGTTTTTACACTTCTCTAATGGTTTACCCCATTTTCGACACCCTCGTAACGACCTGACGTGATTTTGAGGAAAATAATATATGATTTCAATAAAAAGTACTGAAAACAGTAGCGATCTAAATAAGGTATAAGATCTTCGACACCATGCCTCACGAAATATTGGAAGAAAATATGGTCTCATAGCTGTACAGTCAGCCTTGCTTTTTTCACTGTTGAAATAGTTATAACATGTTGAAGAATCACAGCAGGTTGGTTTGGCGCAAAACACGAAAATTGTATATTCATTAAATACCCAAGTACTAAAATGCTTTGCGGTATGGTTTAATCTTTTCATTAATCTTTTTTTTTTTTTTTTTTTTTTTTTCACCTTTTGGCGGTGGTGGTGTTGCGGAGGGAGCGGGTAAGGGTCGTATAGCAGAAAAGCTGGGAACAAATTAATTAGGAATAACAGCAGGAACAAGGGAACACAGGCAAATTTTGGAAGGGAACAACGACCCGGAGACCCGAAGACCCTCACCTTCAGTGTTGTCATGAAGATACTTACTTCAACGGTCTCCAAGGCAAGTTAGCAGCATAGACTAGACGAGATTCTGAAGAAGAAAAGCCTTTTTGTCAAAAGCTGATGACGAATTCTAATAGTTCTCAAGATACCGTGCTTTAGTCACGGAAAACCTGTTACCAAAAATAATATCGCCATTTCAGGAATGCTAACGTTTCAAATGATGTATTGATATTGAAATTAATACACTCTGTTAGTTAGCAATACAACACTTTCAGCTATAAAATCACGCATTAAATTTGTCTGAAACTTCTTTGTTAAAAATACTGTGATAATTACGAAGAATTAAGTCGAGCTTACTTGCAGATTAGATAAGAAACGAAGAGGCGATTAATTCCACACGAACTAGGATTTCCTCGCTAAAACGTTTTAACGTCCTTCTTTATCGACAGTCCAGTATTCTTCAGGACATTTACTGTTTATATCGTGCACTAGACCAGAAAACTCGACTACGAAATACTTTGAATCCAATTTCCTATCTTTTCACGAGTTTAAAAATATGGATGCTCATACATGTATCATCAATTTTATTAATTTTTTTGGCCCCGAAGCGAACCCTACTCACTGCAAATCGGCAGGTGTCTTTGTTGATTGGACAGACATATGGAAATTTCATTTGGATCATAGAAGCTTAGTCTGGGGGCCTAAATCCAGCAACCGGTTCTTTGGCAAAACTTAATTTTTAAAAGAGCGAAAGAGAAACCGGCCCCACCATCGAAAATGTTTTTTCTGCTAATCGTTTTTTTCTTCACAACTGTATACAGTACAAGCCGTATTTCAGCGCCCGGGTTTCAAGCTGTTAACTTTGCTAAGGCAAAAGAAAGGCGAAAGTTGAACGGAAGCGTGCTAAAGCAAGTTGATGTGATGTCAGAGGATGAGTGTAGTCTTCGATGCGTCGGGGATGAACGATGCCTCTCTTACAACTTTGGAAATACAAGAAACGAATCAGGGACATTCGTGTGTGAGCTGAGTGACTCCGACAGATTTTTTGGCTCTGGTAATTTCATAGAAGATAACAATTTTACGTACAGAGGATTGCAGGTAACAATCGCTACGACATCAGTACAGTGTATAAACTTAAGTTTTTTTAATAATTATTAAACCGTCTTATTTTCCTTTAAACAGGAAATCCCGCTTAATTTCCACTGTGTTATTTCTAAAAATATCGCGCCAAAGAGACGTACGAATTTAAAATAATCAAAATTTGTAAAGAGCACTAATTTGTTCTGCACCGGTCTCTTCGAGTGAGTAAGTACAGGCAAAGCGCTTTGATGAAAAGCTGAGAAAACCGTTAATATTATGCAATATATAATTTGTTTTATAATTATTATTACGGTGAATGATTCCGCTATTTGATTATTGAGAGAGTTTCCTTAGAATGCTGGGCGATTTTACGCTAGAAATAATATAACTGACATGCATAATCACGATAATCCGGACTGATTACGTAAAACTGATTACGGATCTGTTTTCACATTGACACCGTAAATTCGGTCAAACTATTTTGAGAAAGGAGTATCATTGTTTGAAAAGAAGCATTTCTTTTTCGTATCTTTAGAAAGAAGAAAATGCCATCTTTTAGTTGCCTCGATCACCTACATTGTTCTCCAAGAATCAAAATTTGTAAAAAGTTGTAATTTTTTCTGCGGTGGTCTCTTTGAGTGAGTACTGGCAAAGCTCTTTGATGAAAAGCTGAGAAAACTGTTAATATTTTGCCATATGTAATTTGTTTTTTTAATTATTATGGTGGTGTGATGAGATGAAAATGATTCCGCTATTTGATTGAGAGAGTTACCTTAGAATGCTGGGCGGTTTCACGCTAGTAAATATAACATTATCCGGATAATCCGGACCGATTTAGTACAACTGATAACCGATCTGTTTTCACATTGACACTCTAAATTCGGTCAAACTATCTTGGGAAAGGATGATCAGCGTTCGAATAGAAGCTTTTTCTTCTTTGTCTTCAGAATGAAGAAAAGATAGACCATCTGTTAGTTCCCTCGATCGCCTGTAGAATTCTCCAAGATCAAACCCAAAATAAAGAGAAAATGTATATATATATAGCATGTATTGTATTAACATAGTAGCATTTAATTTGTTATTCTATTAAGACCTTGAAGCGTTGCATGCTTTTTGGACAAATTAGCATGAGTATGAGATACATGTTGAGAGTCCTGTGAAATATGTGAAAGTAATTAACACAAACACCTGGTTATCTCTCCAGGCTCCAGTTGTTCAAAAGGTGGAAAGCGCTATCCAGCGGATAAATCTCTATCCAGTGGATAGTAATTTATCTGATGGATAGCACCATCCACCTTTTGAAAAACTTGGGCCATAATGTCAAGATATGAATTAGTTTAGGCCAATGGTTCCTGCTGTACATACCGAGGCAAAGTTTACGTACAACAAAATAAATAATACAACCAAAAAATAAAGCCTCCCAGGAGAACTCTATTGTTTGGTTCCTTTGTTTCTTTTGTGACGACGGTACCTGCAGAAAGACACAGGCAAACCTAAAAGCAGAGCTACCAAAGGAAAACGTATAACATAATCGAAATACAGCCATCTCAATTCGAGAACCGGACCGGGAAGAGAGAAAGCCACTCTTTCTATGGAAAACAATTATTACATGCAAGCCAATTAAAAACGCTTATTGCGCTTCTTTTCTAGCAGAAAATCATACTGTAAATCAATGCAACCCGATATACATTAACACTTTTTTTAAAACATTCATATAAAAAAGACCCGTAAAGTTCGAAAAAAAGCCTTTCTCTTACCAGCAAAACTTTACCACTAATTTTTAAACATAGCTGTACATCTAAAAGTGTCTGTCATAACCTGAAATTAAGGGTGCGTTTCTTTACTAAAATCCGAGATCGGATCCAAAATCCAGATAATTAGGATTTCTCGTTAAGAAAGAAACGATGGATCCAAAAAAGGATAATTTATTATTCATTTCTATTACCACAATATGAACGGTATCCCGGAGATAGAACAACACGGCTGCTCATAATGTTGCAAATTTGCTGATCCTTCATTGTGTTCTGGACGGTGAGCTCAAGGATATCGCTTGAAGATGAGCCTTAAAATAATATATCTACTGGAAAGAACGTTAAATGTTGCAAGACTCGCAGGCGAAGTTGAGTAGCAGTTTTGTCTCGATTTGTCCTTGTGAACTAGAACAATGCAGGTCCTGTTTGTATTGCGATTTTAATATCCCGATAAAACGGATAAAATAGATCGTTTACCATGGCTCGAGTTGAAAGATGGCCGTAAAGATGAGCAGTGTTACCGAACAGCTGCTGTATTCACTCTTGTCAAATTCGTAGTAAAGAAACGGTTCGGATCATGTATTCAAAGTATCCGAGTTTGGATATGATCCAAGGAATTCACCTCCGTTGTGGATCGATAATAGGGAGCTTAAGCAAAGACGTTTTTGAGCGACGCACGTCAACCGGAAGTGAGCCTTTCTCCCTTTTTATATGACTTGACGCTAACAAATTTGTATTGTTAAGTTTTTTTTTCTCTTATAAAGACGATTTACCTGAGAGTTTCAACCAAACCACTGCCCAATGATGCAAAAAATTCACTTCCGGTTGACGTTCGTCGCTCAAAAACGCTGTTGCTTAAGCTCCCTAATATCATTTGGATCAATAATCCCTTTTTTGGGTTTTAGTAAAGAAATCAAAGAAACGAAATATCCGTTTTCGGATTAAAAATCTGGTTTTGGATTTTTCTAAAAAAACGCACCCTAAAATTTGAAAATAATGCAACCAGAATATTACTCACATTCGGCCTTCGAAGCGATGCTGTATCTAGAGGAAAAATATTAAACTAACAACTGATTTCAATTAATTCGCAATATAAGACTATGTGGTTTTGAAAGAGTCCATGCAAGATAATAGGAAAAATAGTCTTGCCCTTGTCAGGATACGCAACAAGTTTTCTATTAAAGGCACAGCCGATGTTCCCGTGAAGGAAAGCACTCTCTAAAACATTAAAGATGTTAAAATGTCCATCCACTCAAAAGTTAAAACATTTTCAAATTTTGAATTTTTGCCAATATCTTACCAATTGAACTTAAGCGGAATTTCCTATGAAATAAGGCCTTCATATATCAGTTTGGGGTGTTACTCTTTATTTGCCTCTTTTGCCCACATTATATAACTGAGTTTACAGAATCTCATTCTCAAAACAGAGTATCTGTGAGTCCAACAACCATCTGCCTTGTGGAAACAAAGGAATTTGCATCCCAGACTACTTCAGGAGCAGCTTTGAATGCAAGTGTCACGCTGGATATGTAGGAATACCTTGCAGTAAGTAATTCAAAAGGGACACATAGCAAATTGATGCTGCTAAAAATATCTACAAGTCGTAGCCGTCCATCAGTAAGATGCCTAAAATGTTTTTTTATTCCATACTTGGTTTCGGCTCCAAAAAATCCTATTTCAATCGTATATCATGTTAGAAGGAGCCACAATAGCTTAGCACACTGAAAAGGCATATGAATTAGGAAAACAATCCAAAGTAAATACAGTGCGTTAACTAGATCTAAATCCACCACAAAATTAAAAAAGTAAACTGGCAGTAGCCGTTAGCAAGGAAGTGCGGGCGAAACTGCTTTCATATGAATGTGAATGCTCTGTAGTTATGGTGTCAACAAAAGGGATCACTGGATTGAACAACACAGTAAACAAGACTCATCAGTTTAATTCAACGATTCTATTCGCAAATGCTTAGACACAATTAACCTGCGAATGGTAAGGAGCGAGGAGAGACGTTTGTATTCGCCGGCAAAGATACATTGTACCCGGCACTGAAACAGCAATGCGTGACACAAGTAATGCGTGTATACAGCTGTCATGCACGAAGTCTTTTTTCAATCGAATATTTAATCCGTGTTCACTGACTAAAGGCCGTTGATATGAAATAGAAAACTTTCCACTGTAGTTTAAAGCTTATTGAAGCTATCGGATGATAAGTACCGTAACATAGTTGGAAAAGTATAAAAGTACCAAAAACATGCGCTGCAATGAACCTGAATCGATTTCTAGACTTTGCTACCACTAGTACCTTACCGAAACCTTGTCCCACACTAAGCTGAGATCAGGTTTTACTTTTATTTTCCTGGCTAAATAGATTCCAGGCCGGCAAGGCGAATCGAAAAGTGTCCCATTTAGTACAGTACTTTTGTACGGTAATTACGTGTGCTTGCAAATCGAATGTAATAATAATTGTTGCATCACTTGCATGTGCATTCAAGTAACCGCCGTGACATCAAGACGGACCTTAAACTCAACACCACGCCTCAACACTTAAACGCAGTGTTAAGTAAAATCGATATCACTATGACAGCAATAAAAAAACTTTCAAATCAATAAAAGCCGAATTCTAAGAAGTCTAGTCCTGCTACTAAAAATGCGACACCAGGAACTCAAAGTGTGGTGTTTAATTAGCAAATAACCTTTTTCAGCTCTTTTGGAACAAAAGATATGATCTTTATGAAGAAGGTTTCACTGGTATCTAAAAACGACTGGCTGACTCTTTGTATATACTTTCAGAGGAAATGAAAAGCTGCTTTGAACTTTCTATGAATGGATTCACATCAGATGGCGTCTATCACGTCATCCCAGATGGTGGCAAGGCAATAAAAGTGCTATGTGACATGACTACAGAAGGTGGAGGCTGGACCGTTTTTCAGAGACGTCTAGACGGCTCGGTGGATTTTCAGCTCGACTGGGAATTCTACAAAAATGGGTTCGGTGATCTTAGCGGTGAGTTCTGGCTTGGGAACGACAATCTTCATCGACTGACAGCCAACGCTGATGTTTTACTTAGAATTGACCTGGAGGACTTTGATGGTAACATTACGTACGCTGAATATTCCACTTTCAAGGTCGCTGACGAGGGAGATAAATACCGCATTTTGCTTGGAGGATACAATGGCACGGCTGGTGACTCGATGGCAGGTACCTCTTCACAGTCCAAAACCGCAAAGTAAGTATGACTGCAACTGGAGTTATTCAGCATGTCTCCTTCTCCTCCTCCTCCTCCTCCTCCTTCTCCTCCTCTTCCTCTTCTTCTTCCTCTTCCTCTTCCTTTACTACTATTAGTAGTAGTAGTAATGGTAGTGGAAGTGATAGTGGTAGTGGTAGTGGTAGTGGTAGAGGTAGTGGTAGTGGTAGTAGTAGTAGTAGCAGCAGTAGTAGTAGTAGTAGTAGTAGTAATAATTGTTAAAATTTACCTTGAATTATATAATTTTTGCAAGGTATTTGCTTGTTTCTCTTCCTCTATCATTCAGTGAAGTCGAAAAGAAAAATACATAGTTACACTTTTATACACACTAGAGGTTCAATAAAAAATCAAGCCCGATTTCAGTCCTTATTGCCGGGCAAATTCTATACCTGCGTCGCACCGTAAATTATGCAGCGAAGTTTTCCACGGGGGATGCACTATCTTCTCCCGGGCGAGAGATGAACATTATCAGGACTGTTTCTTTTATTTCTCGACAGTAACAAGCAATTTTCAACTAAAGAGAGAGATAACGATTTATCCGGCGTCAACTGCGCGGTGAGACACAAAGGAGGATGGTGGTATAACCAGTGCTCTTGGGCAAATCTCAATGGCGTATATTACGGTGGAGAATATAGCAGTCAATACGGCGATGGAGTAAAATGGGTGACTTTAAGAGGACAATTTTACTCATTCAAACGTACTGAAATGAAAGTAAAACCCAAAGTGTAAAATAACATCTACAGCATAACACCTCCATGTTGTAGTAATTCAGATATGGATAGATTAGTTACTATGTCTCTCCCTGGGGCAGGAGCGGGGGCATTACTCAAAAATCATCAAATTTATTCAAGACTCTCCACTGTTATTCTAAACGTGCGTTGACTTCTCAGTCTTTGTGGATTTCTGCTAGAAAGTGTCTTCTAAAAAAAAAAAAAAAAAAGGTCCGATCAATATAATTATATTTTTCGGAAGAGGAGGCTTGATTTCACTGTAGTTGTTACCCGCTTGGTACTGTTTATACTGGATTCTTGCCCGAGAATTAGAAGGTCTTCAGTCGTGTGACCGTCGGGTTTCCTTCAGGCCTCCGATTAGCAACCAAAGACAGAACATACAACTCGGATTGGAATTATTTTAATCCCGACTTGAAACCATTTTTTCTCCTGGCTTCAATTTGCTCTTGAATGTTTCTGTGCTGTTCCAAGTATTCCCGAGCTCATTATAGTGTCATGGAATAGTTTGTTTTCTTTTGTAGGGACATATAAGGTGAATTTCGTGGACTGAACATTCTGCGCGAATATTTTAAAATCACATTATCCCGATTGTCAGAGTCGTCCCGATGCATGACGGAACGATCGAGATGATCATATAGAACCGCCATCAGCGAAACGGGTATCGATCGTTGATTTTGAAGAATTAGGAAATTCGAGAACCATTTTAGGCTGAGAAAATTTCACGTTCACGTTCGTGTTATTTCATCAATAACATATTATATTTCTCATGGGTCATGAAAAATCTCACGGCCCATTAGATTCCCATGAAAGCAATCTTTTAGCATCATGTATGGTCAGTTCCCTTACTTAAAAACGCATGGAAATGTCACAATAACCCTAAAGAGTAAAATACTGTGACACATAAAAAATATTACTTTATCTTCTTAAATTATAGCTCCAGCCGCATCCTTGCACCAAAGTCTTGTCCAGGCCAGGTGAGCCAAGTAAACCCTAGTTGACCCAGACTTACCAGGCTTCAACAGGAACTGAAACCCTGGCTAAGCCTAGTTTTGCCAAGTTTTTGGGTAAGCCTGGTTAAAATTTGAAGGTCTGGCAACCCAGTTATCCACTCGAAAACATAAAACCAAAAATTTTTGGTTAGTTTGGTTTTTCCGGGATTTCGTAGTTAGCCTGCTTAAAGGTACACATCTAAAAAGCTGGGTAGACCTGGTTGTATCAAAGCATACAGAGCTTATATCAGTAACCTTAGCCCAGTCGTTCAAAAGGTAGATAGTGGTATCCGCCTGGCCCCGGTTGTTCAAACGTTGGATAGCGCTATCAACCGGATAAAAATCTATCCACTTGATAGCGCAGTTGGTTTTCCCTAGGACTTATCTGCTGGATAGTGATTTTTCCGGTGGATAGCGCTGTCCAACGTTTGAACAACCGGGGCCTGATGTATCTCTGTCCAGTGGACAACGTAAATGGTTTTCCTAATGCTTATCCAGTGGATAGGGATTTATCCAGTGGATAGCTCTACCCACCTTTTGAACAACTGGCCCCTGCTTGGTAAGTAATGCAAGACATATAAGCAGACGGCAGACCTGGTTTTTCGTGGGCTAAATTAGCTTGTGAGCTTAGTTAGAGTGATGGCGCGTACTGTCCAGTTACTTAGGCATGACGCGTACTGTCCTATTAAGGCTGAAATCTGGGAAGTTGATAGCCGATCAGATTTGAGAATTTTGTCATAGTTATGATTAAGGGGGAAATCTGTAGTGGGATTTCGGAGTTACTTACATTTTTTGTAAAAACGAGGTTTTCAATAGAGGCAGATATCTCAAACGCTTTTGTACCTACGAGAAAATCAATAAGATTTTCTTAAAGTTCAATTATTTTTTATTAAAGATACCAAAAATCGTAGAAATCGGTTAAATCTTTTCTGCCGAAAAACTTGATACAAAAACATGACCAACACGCATATAAATAGGGGTTCGGGCCACCTTAACAACTAGGAAAACAAACTAGAGCAGAGATTGCAGCGACACTCGTCTTGGTCCAGCAGGGTACGCTCTTTCAGGTTGGTAACGAAATTTTTAAGGCCTTCCAAACAAGAGGTGGTAGATTGTTCAAGAGCCGGAATGTAGGTA
>OZ038003.1:15601217-15603717 GCA_964035705.1 Porites rus | reverse complement strand
GTCATAATATTTTGGAAAAGGACGATAAACTCCTTTTGAACAGCAGCTTTTTTTTTTCCCTTCCTAATGAAGAAAAGACCATCTTTTAGTTGCCTCGATCACCTAAAGAGTTTTCCAAGATCGAACCCAAAATAAAGAGCAAATACATAGCAAAATTACATTCTTCTATTAACATAGTAGCACTTACGTTTTTCTACTATTAAGACTTAACAAAGCGTTGCATGCTTTTCGGACAAATAAGCATGAGAAGGAGATACATGTCGAGAGTCCTATGAAATAAATGAAAGCAATTCATACAACCACCTGCTAATCTCTCCAGCATGTTAAGATATAAAATCAATTTAGGCCAACGGTTCATTCTGTAGGTACCGAGGCACAGATTACATACAACAAAAGAAATACCGTATTTCCTCGAATAATAGCCGGGGGCGATTATTCGAGGGAGGCGATTATTTCAAATACATGTATTGCTCACTGGAAGTCGTGCACTAAATATTTTGCTTTATTATCCCATTATTCATCAAAAAAAATCACATCAAATAGACTGAACATTGGCTTTTTAAGTGTTCCAGTTGTTTCCTTGATTAATTTTCAATTTCAATATCAGAAATTGTGTCAGAGATTGAGAAATTGTGTCAGAGATTGAGATTAGTTTTGTAACTATTCAGTTGTAAACAATCAGTAAATGAAAACTTGTTCATAACTCTAGGTGTCAATCTTACCTTGACGGGGAGGGAATAAAAAAGGAGAAGATAGTGAAAGGGGTGGGGGGGAGGCGATTATTCGAGGGAGGCGATTAATCGAGGGACAGGTATTATTCGAGGAATACAGTAATACAACCAAAAAATAAAGCCCTCAGGAGAACTCTATTGTTTGGTTCCTTTGTTTCTTTTGTGATGACGGTACCTGCAGAAAGACCCAGGCAAACCTAAAAGCAGAGCTGCCAAAGGAAACGCGCAAGGTAATTAAATCAATTTCTGAACCGGAACTGAAAGAGACAGAGCCACACATTCTATGAAAATTATTAGAAACCAATTAAAAACGCTCGTTAACGCTTCTTTTCCAGCAGAAAATGATACTGTGAAACAATGCATCCCGATATACTTTAACACATTTTAACATTCATAGCAGATGACCTGTAAGTTTAGAAAACCAGCTTTTCTCTTAATCTAGAATAACTTTACCACTAATTTTAAAACATAGCTGTTCATCTATAAGTGCCTGACATAGCCTAATTTGATTGGAGATAATGCGGTCAGAATGTTACTCACATTCGGCAGTCGAAGAGAGGCTGTGCCTGGATGAAAACTAGTAAGATTTAAAGCACCTTTTTTATTTTCATTTATTTATCTAGTTATTTTTTTATCCTCTTAAAAGGTAATTTGCAGTATAAGACTAAGCGCTTTTGAAAGAGTCCATGCAATATAATAGGAAAAATAGTCTTGCCGTTTTCAGGGTACGCAACTACTCTTCTAAAGCACAGCCGATGTTCCTATGAAGGCCCGAAGTAATATTTTCCATTGTTGAAAGGACTCTCTAAAACATACAGTAAAAATGTTAAAATGTCCATCCACTCAAAAGTTAAAGTGTTTTTAAATTTTAAATTCTCGCCAATTTGTTACTAATTGAACTTAAGCGGGATTTCCTATGAAAAAAGACCTTCATATATCAGTATGGGGTGTTCCCCTTCTTACTCTTTATTTGCCTTTTTTTGCCTACATTAACTGAGCTTAGAGAACCTCATTCTTAAAACAGAGTATTTGTGAGTCCAGCAACCATCTTCCCTGTGGAAACAAAGGAATTTGCATCCCAGACTACTTCAGGAGCAGCTTTGAATGCAAATGTCACGCTGGATATGTAGGAATACCTTGCAGTAAGTAATTCAAAAGGGACAGATGGCAAATTGTTACTGCTTAAAATATCTACAAGTCGTAGCCGTCCATCAGAAAGATGCCTATTTTTTTTTTAATTCCACAATTAGTTTCGGCTCCAAAAAACCTATTCCAATAGTAGATCAGTGAGGAGCCACCCACAATGGTTTAGCACGGTTAGGTTGAAAATGCATATATATGAGTAATGAAACCAAACCAAAGTAAATGTAACGCGTTAAAAACGATCTAAATGCACACATGAAATAAAAAAAGCAAATAAAGCAGTTGCCGGCACTTGCACGTATTAAGGTGTTTCGATACAGTTTTTCAAAGGCCATACCGATATTTTTCAATCGCCTTAAAAGTAGTTTTTTCCTTGTCCGATCGCTCCGATTTTCACCAGTTATTGGCTATGGATTGAAATTTGTGAAAATGTAGTTTTAAGTAAAATCGATATTACTATGACAACAATAAACAAAAAACTTTGAAATTGATAAAAGCCGAATTTTGTGTGATCTAGACCTGCTACTGAAAATCCAACACTAGGAACTTAAAGTTTGGTGTTTGGCAAACAATCTCCGTAAGAAGTAAAAAATTCTGTATGTTTGAATTCGAATAAAACGAAAATA
>OZ038003.1:15571217-15596217 GCA_964035705.1 Porites rus | reverse complement strand
ATAGTTACACTTTTATAAACTCTAGAGGTTCAATAAAAAATCAAGCCCGATTTCAGACCTTATTGGGCAAATTCTATACCCATTTTCAGACCAAAACATCAAAAATATCTCAAAACATATAATATTTGCGCCGCACCGTAAATTATACAGCGAAGTTTTCCCCGGGGGATGCACTATCTTCTCCCGGGCGAGAGATGAGCAGGATCAAGACCTTTTCTTTTATTTCTCGACAGTAACATGCAATTTTCAACTAAAGAGAGAGATAATGATTTATCTAGGATCAACTGCGCGGTGAGACACAAAGGAGGATGGTGGCATAACAATTGCTGTTGGGCAAATCTTAACGGCCTATATTACGATGGAGAATATAGTAGCAAATACGGCGATGGAGTAAAATGGGTGACTTCAAGAGGACAATTTTACTCATTCAAACGTACTGAAATGAAAGTAAAACCCAAAATGTAAATTAAAATGTAGAGCATAACACCTCGTTGTTTTAATAGTTTAGATATGAATAGATTAGTTACTTTTTATTCAAGACTCTCCACTGTTATTCTAAACGTGTGTTGACTGCGCATTCTCTGTGGAGTGAACACCCACAGGATTTCTGCTAGTGTCTTCAGAAAAAAAATGTCAGATCAACTGAATAAAATTATATTTTTGAGAAGAGGAGGCTTGAACTCACTGGAGCTTTTACCCGCTTGTTACTGGTAATACTGGATTCAGACGCGAGAATTAGGAGGTCTTCAGTCGTGTGACCGTCGGGTTTCCTAGACAGGAATTCAGGCCCCCGATTAGCAACCAAAGACAGAACATACAACTCGGATTTGAATTTTTTTAACCCCGACTTGACTTTTCTCGTGGCTTCACCTTGCTCCTGAATGTTTCTGAGCTGTTCCAAGTATTCCCGAGCTCATTCTAGTGTCATGGAATAGTTTTTTTTTCTTTTGTAGGTTTTTATGACATGTAAGGTGAATTTCGTGGACAGAAAAATTCTGCGCGAATATTTTAAAATCACGTTATCCCGATTGTCAAAGTAAAATTCAGGGACATATAAGAAATATTACTCTATATTCTTAAATTATAACTTTAGCGGCGTCTTGTCAAGGCCACGTAGACCCTAGTTGTAAGGAGGCAGCGTGGCCGAGCGGTTAGAGCGTTAGACTTGCAACTCGGAGGCCCCGAGGTCGAGTCCCGCCCTGATCGCTAGCTGGATTTGTTCACGGTAGTCCCGAGTTCAAATCCTCGACCGCGCTTGTAAATAGCCAACTGGTTCCACCTCCGACCAGTTGGGATTCTTAATGCTGTTATGTTTGATTTAAATTATTTGTTTCATACATTTGCTCGGCCCCACTAGCATTAGTGCTACAAATACTGCCGAGGGTAAATAATGGAATTATTATTATCATTATTATTATTATTATTATTATTATTATTATTATTATTATTATTATTATTATTATTATCATTATTATTATTATTATTATAAATAGTTGACTTACCAGGCTTCGACAAGAACTGAAACCCTGGGTAAGCCTAGTTTTGCCAAGCTTTTAGAGTAAGCCTGATTAAAATTTGAAAGTCTGAAAAACTAGATATCCACTCGAAAATATAAAACCAAAAATTTTTGGTTAGTTTGGCATTTCCAGGTTTTCGTAGTAAGCCTACTTAAAAGTACTCGTCTGAAAAGCTGGTTAGACCTGGTTGAATTAAAGCCTACGAAGTTTATGTTAGCAACCCTGGCCCCTGGTTAGTAAGTAATGCAAGACATATAAGCAGACGGCAGGCCTGGTTTTTCACGGCTCACCTGGCTTGTGAGCTCAGTTGGAGTTCACATGAAAAGCTTGGTATCTTAAAGCTATCACCTAGTCAGCTAATGCCAAAAGTATGTCAACCAGCCAGAGCTAGCCTACCATGCAGACCTTACAGTTTCGCCAGGCGTTCCTCACGAGCCTGTTCGTGGGGGAGCAACAAATGGCGAATCCCTAATGTAACGGCTGCCTTGGAGGCTAGGCCCTGAGAGCAAACCTGGAGGTAGAGCATTTTCCCCCGTTCTGCTCCAAGAGAGCTTGCTCGTAGGCTAGAAGAATATGGCTTTGTGTATTTATCATTTTCCCAATCAAATGTATACGAAGTAGATGTATTTAACCAAGGAGTTCTAAGTTGAGGAAAAACAAAACTGGTCCAAATTAGCGGGTGTCCGCATTAATAGGGTGTTCCCAAAGCGGGTTTCATTAAGCATTTTGAATTAAACAGAAGCTATTAGAAAATGCACTTGTGGGTTTTACTTGTCTTTACCCCAAATGTTATCGGAATAAGCCGTATTTCAACGCCTGGTTTAAAAGCTGTTAACTTTGCTAAGGCAAAAGAAGGAAGGAGGTTAAAAGGAAGTGTTATACAAGCAACGGAGGTGGAATCCGAAGGCGCGTGCAGGCTTCAATGTGTCAATGAAGAGCGATGCCGTTCTTACAACTTTGGAATTACCATTAACAAAGGTGGGGGCTCCTTGTGCCAACTGAGTGATTCCGATAGATTTGCTGAGGCAAGTAACTTTACAGAAGATAGCAACTTCAAGTACAGAGGGATACAGGTAGTATCTCTTCTCTCAACACCGGTAATGGTAATTGTTACACCATCTTACCTAAATTGAGCGCACATGGTTTGTTTTTAAATCTGTGGTCCTAGGTTAAGGATCACAATTATGACGCAGAATACCTTAAGTAACGGTACAAAATCATGTCCTCTCAAGAATGAGTGTTTTAATGATTATAAGTAGGATACAAATCAAGATGCTAAGAAAAACTTTGCAACACATTTAACTTTTATAACTTTTAATTAAAAAAACCTCGAAAACAATTGAAAATGAAGCGATTTAAGCTAAAATAACTAAACGATAGTTCTATAGTTTGGTCTAACGCAATTCTCTGCGAGTCTGAACTGTACACCAATTTGTGCACTGCAATTTATGTCGAAAATCAGTTAACTTCAACGGAGAAAGCTGAGAACGTTTTTAAGTGTTACACCTGCACGAAAGACGACTTGTTTGCATTATCAATAATGCAAGACGTTTTACTGAACTCAAGCAGTTAGCTTTTCTAAGAAAAGTTTCAAGAATAACGAAATTAGCTTTGCCTTTACCCAATTCAATTAAAAATTTCATTCTAAATAAATTAACACTAAAAAGTTGGTTTTAAGTTGTTGCAGTTGTTGTTTTTGTTGTTTTGACCCTTGGTTTTCGACCACGTGAAAAAAATCACTATCGTGTTGGTGGCAATGTTCCTTCTCAGTCAAATGAATGATAAGATTTGAAACGTGCGCGAACAATAGCCTCAACGGTTCCAGAATCGTTTGCAATGACCTTTGTTGTATTCTCTGCAGAGTGTGTGCGAGTCCAGCAACTTAAACCCTTGCGGCGACAAAGGTATCTGTACCCCAGATTACTTCAAGGACAGCTTTAGATGTAAATGTGACAATGGTTATGAGGGAATACCATGCGGTAAGTGTCAAAAGAAACGCTACCTCGGCTGGGTGTTTCTTTTTTATGGTATGTTATCCATTCTAAATTTGTAGCTTAAAGGATTTCGTAGTTATTTTATAGCAAATAAAAACTTTGTTTGTCGGGTAAGAACGTTCAGTAATAATTCATTGCAAAAGAATTTATTAATGAATCCAAAAAGAGCACAAGCCAGTGTCTAGATTTCTATGTGGCCTAGTGACCCTAAACAAGGATTAGAAAAGTCGGTTTGAAATGTATCTTTAACTCCCAAATTAACTTATAGACTCAGAACTTAAACCCAAAGGGGTTATTTAAATCTTAAATCTCTCATTCAGTGACAATGAAAGACTGCTCAAAACTTGGTGAGACCGGTTTTTCATCGAGTGGCGTATACTACATCATTCCAGATGGTGGCAGCCCTATGCAAGTGTTCTGTGATCTGATTACGAACGGTGGTGGTTGGACAGTCTTTCAAAAACGGTTAGATGGCTCCGTTCATTTTTTTCGCAACTGGGAATCATACAAAAATGGGTTTGGAGATCTAAATGAGGAGTTCTGGCTTGGAAACGACAAACTTCACCGTTTAACATTTTCCGAAGATGTCATGCTTAGAGTTGACATGGAGGACTTCGACGGTAACATAAAATACGCTGAATATACAACGTTTCAGGTAGCTGACGAAGCAGACAAGTATCGCATTGTGATTGGAGGATACAGTGGTACGGCTGGTGACTCGTTGACAGATGCCTCCGAGGTGAACAAAATCGCAAGGTAGGTTGGAATCCGAGGAATCTTTGCTTATGGAGTCCGGAACCCTGGAAATCTTTGCTTTTGGAGTCCAGAATCCAGGGCTTCGGAAAATATCACAAGCAATCAGGATCCCACTAGTGACTTTAATCTGGAATCCAGGTTCCATTGACAACGAAACCGGAATCCAGTAGTTGGAATCCGGAATCCTCAGCTTGGAATCCAGAATCCAAGACTATCTTGGATTCCTTTACAAGGGGCCAGGCAGGCGAATAAGCCCGAGGGAGACATTGCATCATCCAAGTCTATTGTAGATAAAAATACACCTAATCTAAATTTGTGCATTAATTTTCTCCACAGTAACATGCAGTTTACAATCAAAGACGCAGACAATGATCTTAGTCCCATTAGCTGCGCCCAAAGACACTCCGGAAGATGGTGGTTTAACAAGTGTAGCTCGGCAAATCCCACTGGATTGTATCATAGTGGTCCTTATAGCGGCCAATATTCCGATGGAGCAAAATGGGTCACGTTTAGAGGACATTTCTATTCACTGAAACGCATTGAGATGAAACTAAAACCTAAAACGTAAAAATCTGATTTCTTCAGATGTCAATGTGTTACGATAACATTTTGAAACGATGTATTCTGATATAGATGTGAAAACCTTTTTAAAGATTAAACTCTATCTAATGTTTTGAAGGGTCGGGGTCTCCTGGTTTAATTTTATACTAAATGGTAAGGCGGCCTTCGTAAAGTTTATGAATTGTTCTTGTGTTTGTTTTCCAAAGGAAACAACTATAAACGCGATCGAATTTATTCTAAGCGCAAACGATTTCTTTATTCGGCTAGTAAGTAGCCTTTGCAACAAACCTTTAAAATCCCATCGAGTAGCTTGGTAGCCCACTTCTTTAGCTGTGGTAGTCCACTTCTTTCGCAATGGTTATCTGCTTCTTCAGCTATGGTTGTCCAATTTTATTACCTTTGCTAGCCCACGTCTTTGGCAAATGATAGCAGAGTCAGACAGGGCGTGCAGACATGCTTTTTGTCTTTTTGCAATTTTCAAATCTCCCATAATACAGCTTTTTGTTTATTGTTGCCATAGTGATATCGATTTTAGTTAAAACTTCATTATGACAAACTTCAGTCCAAAATCAGTCAGTGGTGAAAATGTCATAGCGATCGAGCAAGGATAAAATTACTTTTAAGCTAAGGCGATTGAAAATTATCGGTATGGTCTCCGAAAAACTATATCGAAACACTTCACCGAACCCGGACTGACCGCCCATGAAAAACCTCTGGCACCCAGAGTAACAGGTAAAAGGTCATGTTAATTAAAAAGGGCGAAACCTTTTTTTTTGGCCTTCCTATCTTTTCACAAGTTTTAAAAGTAAATAAATTAACTTCATGTATTCGCATACATGTGTCATCAATTTTACTAATTTAATAAGGGAACCCTCAATGAAAAATCGGCAGGTGTCTTTGTTGATTGGATAGACCTTTATTCTATGGAAATTGTGTTTGGATCACAGACGCGTTAGTCTGGGGGCCTTAAAATCCAGCAACCGGTTCTTTAGCAAAACTTCATTTTTAGAAAAGCGAAATAGAAGCCGGCCCCGCCATCAAAAATGTTTTTTCTACCTCTAATCGTTTTTTTCGTGACAACTGTACACAGTACAAGCCGTATTTCAGCACCTGAATTTCGAGCTGTTAACTTTGCTCAGGCAAAAGAAAGGCGAAAGTTGAACGGAAGCGTGATAAAGCAAGTTGATGTGATGTCAGAGGATGAGTGTAGTCTTCAATGCGTCGGGGATGAACGATGCCTCTCTTACAACTTTGGGAATACAAGAAACGAATCAGGAACATTCGTGTGTGAGCTGAGTGATTCCGACAGATTTTTTGGCTTTGGTAATTTCACAGAAGATGACAATTTTACGTACAGAGGAATGCAGGTAACAATCGCTACGATATACATTGTATGAATTTAAGCTTTTTTAATTTAACCGTCTTACTTTCCCTTAAACAGGAAAATCCCACTTATAAATGATTTCATTATTTTATTGAGAAAGTTTCTCTAGACTATTGGGCGATTTCACGTTAGAGATAATATGAGATAATTCGGACCGATTACTGTACTGTTTTCACAGTGACACCGTAAATTCGGTCAAACTATTTCAGGAAAGGTTGATCACCGTTCGAATAGAAGCTTTTTTCTTTCTTCCCTTCAGAATTTAGAAAAGACCATCTTTTAGTTGCCTCGATCACCTTTCGTATTCTCCAACATAGAACCCAAAATAACGGACACATACATTATTAACACTCCTTCGATTTAATTGGGACTCGTTCAATATAATTTGGACTAATTGGTGTTAGCTGTTATCGCCTGTTACCAGCCATAAGAGCCAATCAGGATCAAAATTATCAGTTTGGATGAGAGTTCGTCTAATGTTATAAGATAACAAACTCATTACATCCAGAAGAATAGCAGGATAAATAATAATATATAATAGTACACTAAATCCAATCGCAAGTTTGTCAAAGAATAACAGGATAATATGCTACATTCCACAAGTGTGAATTTGACCAGTAAGATAAAAATCGATTTCATGACAAGTGTGCATAGTTCTTAAGTACATACTGGAATGCTGCACACATATATGCACATTTCAATTCATTCGCTCCCGTGAACTCATTTAACTTTTTGGTGTTTATTTATTAAAAACGTGAAAATTTTATTCGTTTTCAAATAACCGATAGGCTTGTTAAGCTAGCACCAATGAATCTCTGGACTGTTTAAGGATAACACGAAAATCGAAAACTACTTGATGTCTTGAACTTGGGTGAAGTGTAACTTATAACAAGCATGCAACTCTCCCAGGATCTCCCAATAATAGATCACTGATAAAATAAACTAAATGAGAACAGAAAACAGAACGAGTCAACACTGCCGAAAGTTTATCAGTTGTCACATGACCATTGCTGAAAGAACGTCAAATACAGACCTGGACGGACTCTGCGTCGCATTATCAAATGCCTTTAAGTTCCTTTTTTTGCTATTCCAAGCATTGTCTTAGGGATGGATATGATCGCCGGTCTTTTAGAAATTGTTTTCAGCAGAGGCTGATTTTCCATTAGATTCTAGTTTGCCATCAATGTATTTTTAAAATCTTGTACCCCTGGGTGATATGTTGTAACGAAAAGCAATAGTCTCACTTGACTTTTTTGCTTTTTTTTCTAATTTGTCGACCTTTTTTTTTGCCATAAAGTTTATAAAATCAGTAGTATCCAAGATGTTTAGAAAAACTTTGCAATGCATGTAACTTTTATAACTTATTATATGTTGAATAGCAGCCATGTGACTTTAGCTAAACCAACTAAAAGATTGTTGTATAATTTGGGCTAACGGCCATTCAGTGCGAGTCCTGAGCTGTACACCAATTCGACCTGCCAGGCAATTTTTATCGAAAATCAGTCAACTTCAATGGAGAAGGCTGAGAAAGTCTTCTAAAAAGTTACACCTGCACGAAAGACGACTTGTTTGATGCTTTACTGAACTCAAGCAATTAGCCTTTCTAAGAAAAATTTCAAAAATTACTAACTTAGCTTAATCTTTCAATGAAAAATTTCATTCTAATTAAATTAACACTTACAAGTTGGTTTTAAGTCGTTGAACTTGTTGTTTTTATTGTTTTGTCCCTTTTTGCGACCAACTGACAAAATCGCCATCATGTTGGTGCTAATGTTCCTTCTCGGAATGATAAAATTTGAAACGTGCGCGAACAATAGCTTATAAGTCTTATGAAAAAAACTGTTCCAGAATCGGTTGTCAGTGATCTTTGTTATATTCTGTACAGAGTGTGTGCGAGTCCAGCAGCAAAAACCCGCCTTGCGGCGACAAAGGTATCTGTATCCCAGACTACTCCAAAGAAAGCTTTAGATGTAAATGTGACGATGGTTATGAGGGAATACCGTGCGGTAAGTGTCAAAAGCCTCGCTACCTCGGCCGGGTGTTACTTTTTATGTATGGTATTCTCAATTTGTGCCTTAAAGGATATTGCAGTTATGTTTTAGTAAATACAAACTTCGTTTTTCGAACTTAAGCGTTCAATATAACAAATCGTCGAGAAAATGCTAGTGGCCTAGTGCCCATAAACCAGAATAAGAAAAACTTGGTTTGAAATGTATCCTTAACTCCCAAATTAACTTAATAAACTCAGAATTTAAATCCAAAGAGGTAACTGAAATATTAAATGCCTCTTTCAGATACAATGAAAGACTGCTCAAAACTTGGTAAGACCGGTTTTTCATCGAATGGCGTATACCACATCAATCCAGACGATGGAAGCCCAATGCAAGTGCTCTGTGATCTGATCACGAACGGCGGTGGGTGGACAGTCTTTCAAAAACGGTTAGATGCTTCCGTTGATTTTTTTCGCAACTGGGAATCATACAAAAATGGGTTTGGAGATCTAAATGGCGAGTTCTGGCTTGGAAACGACAAACTTCACCGTTTAACATTTTCCGATGATGTAATGCTTAGAGTTGACATGGAGGACTTTGATGGCAACATAACATACGCTGAGTATACAACATTTCAGGTAGCTGACGAAACAGACAAGTATCGTATTGTGATTGGAGGATACAGTGGTACAGCTGGTGACTCGTTGGCAGATGACCTCGAGAAGTGGAAAATCGCAAGGTAGGAACGGTTGTGACTAGAATGGATACCTTAAAATCAGGTTGGACAACTTATGTTTATCATACAAAGTTATCTCTATACGACGCTATACTATATTTATGCGAATTTATTGGGTACGAAAACTCTTAGAAGAGTAGGAGACAGTTGTGCAAGGAAAAGAGTTGAATACATGGTTTAGCAGCGAAGTACAGTAATTAGGGTTAAGCACTGTTTTAAAAACGGTTAGCCTTCAATAGTGTAATGACCAATGACATGGAAAGTGCGTTAAAATTAACCGGCCTCGGAAGTTAGCCCTTGATGGTGTAGTGGATATGACTGTGGATTATACATCAAATGACTGACACGGGTTCAAGTCCTCCATACTATCTACTGTTTTCTGTTTTCTGTCTTCTTTTATTTACTACTTTAAGTTATAAGACACCTATCATTTATTTTAATTGAAGATGACAACCTGACTTTGTGATATCCATTGAAGTCACAACCAAGGCAGGTACAAAGCAGTGGCAGATCCAGACCTTCATATAAAGGGGGCTGGCCGATCATTTAGACCCTGAGGTAAGGGGGGTCGGTCTCAAAAAAAATTTTTTCCGACCTTCGTGCCTAATTTTGGTCTAAAAATAAGCGTCCTATGTATGGTAACCCTGATTTCAGAATCCGGGAAATTTTTGCTTGTGGAATACGCAATCCTGGAAAATATCACAAGCAATCCGGATCCCACTAATGACTGTAATCCGAAATCCAAGTTTCGCTGACAACGAAACCGGAATCCTCGGCTTGGGATCCAGAATCCAAGACTGTCTTGGATTTCTTTACATGGGTCGAGACAGGCGAATAACCCCTAGAGAGACATTTCAACATCCATGTCTATGGTGGAAAAAAATACCTCTGATCTTAACTTTCGCATTGATTTTCTCCACAGTAACATGCAGTTTTCAACCAAAGACGCAGACAATGATCGTAGTCCCCATAGCTGCGCCCAAAGACACTCCGGAGGATGGTGGTTTAACAAGTGTAGTTTGGCAAATCCTAATGGATTGTATCATAATGGTCCTTATAGCGGCCAATATGCCAATGGAGCAAAATGGACCACGTTTAGGGGACAATTTTATTCACTGAAACGCATCGAGATGAAATTAAAACCTAAAGAGTAAAAATCTAATTTTTTTCAGATATCAGGGTGATAGGATACGATTTTAGGACAATGCAATGTTACATAGATGTCAGAACCTCTTTAAAGCTTAAAATTCAAACTAATGTTTTGAACGGTCGGTGTCTCCTGGTTTGATTTAAACTGACTAAACGGTAAGGGGGCCGACCTTCATAAACTGTATGGCCTGTTTCCACTACACGAATTTGTGTTAAATGCGAACGATTAATTTTTTTCGGCCAGTAAGCAACCTTAATTTGCAACAAACCTTTAACATCCCATCGAGTAGCTTGGTAGCCCACTTCTTTAACTATCGTAGTCCACTTCATTAGCTATGGCACTCCACTTCTTTAGCTATGGCAGCCCACTTCTTTAGCTATGGCACTTCACTTCTTTAGCTATGGCAGCCCACATCTTTAATTAATTAATTTAATTAATTTGCAACAAACCTTTAACATCCCATCGAGTAGCTTAGTAGCCCACTTCTTTAGCTATGGCAGCCCACGTCTTTAGCTATGGCAGCCCACTTCATAAGCTATGGCACTCCACTTCTTTAGCTATGGCAGCCCACTTCTTTAGCTATGGCACTCCACTTCTTTAGCTATAGCAGCCCACTTCATTAGCTATGGCACTTCACTTCTTTAGCTATGGCAACCCACTTCATTAGCTATGGCAGCCCACATCTTTAGCTATGGCAACCCACTTCATTAGCTATGGTAGCCCACTTCTTTAGCTATGGCAACCCCCTTCATTAGCTATGCTAGCCCACTTCATTAGCTATGACACTCCACTTCTTTAGCTATGGCATCCCACTTCTTTAGCTATGGCACTCCACTTCTTTAGCTATGGCAGCCCACTTCTTCAGCTACGGTAGCCCACTTCTTTAGTTATGGTTCCCCAATTTTTTTCAGGTATGCTAGCCCACTTCTTTGGTATTTTGCATAAAAAAAACTTTGCAGTTTATTGGTGTTGAAGTAAAACATGAGACGAGGTTGAAGAGTTATGTTAAAGGCCGTAAGAATGGTAGTTAATAAAAAAAAGTAGTTCGTTAGTGGATCCACCCTTGAAAGGGTACAGGTAATTATCATGCCGCTCAACACGATTAATGTGAGTTTACACTATTTTATTTAAATGGTTACTTTTTTGTTTAAGATCTTCTTTCTAAGGGAAAAGGATCTCTTATTTAGTCTGAGAGCATGCAAACAATCAATTTGGCGCAAACGTTATTAGTAGTTTCCTTAAAGCAACTCCCTTACAACAAAACCTAACTTATTTGGATTATTTAGCGCAGGTTTAATTGAAAAACAAAACAAAAGAAGCTGATAACATACTTTTTGTTTTTAAACTTTATTTTTCATCAAATTTTGATTTGACACGTGCGATATAACTACGAGAGCATTACATCTTCCCTGCATTCAGCACATCACTTCCGACTTTCTGTGCCATGCTTTTCTTCAAGAACGCGTCAAAACGCAGTACAAAGGTGAGAAAAACCGTGTGTCACCTTGAGAGGGCGCGCCCATAAAAATATATCCAATCACCCGTAGAAAAAAGTGGCGGCAGAAAAGATGAAGCTATTGATATCCGACATGGAAGAAATGAAATGTGTTAGTTATTTGTTGTACTGTTGAGACACAGTGTCACTCAATTCGCAATGTGCGTAATTAAAAGACATCACACTCACAATTCAGTGTCGTTTGGTCATTTTATTTTTTTATTGTCATTACTACATCAAGTATTTTGTAATCTCTGCAAATTAAATCATCATTAGTACCTATATAATTAACTACTTTATTATAAATTTAGCCTTAATCGAAAAGAAAAAATCACACAGGCGACACATTAGTTTAAGTGTTTTTATTGTATTGAGTTCACAATTTACAGAAATTAAGTACTTTACATAGATGGGGTGCACTCTAAGAATTTGATGACCAAGCAAGACCGAGGAGTGTGACATGTGTCCATGAAACCCTTGACACCTCGAATGAAACACACCAGGGTCCCCCAGACGGGCTCGCAGGGATATTTGGCAGCTTGCTATCGAAACATTGTCGATACTAAGCCTTCACATTTTTTTAAGCCGAATTCGGAATCAGATCGAAAATGAAATCGAAAACCGGAAAAAGCCGAATGGACCGAACCGAAAACTAAATCGCCTAAAAAAGAAAAAAATTCCACATACCTTGCGCCGCTTTGGATTATTACTTGGGCTGATTGATGTGGTGCAATATTTGCATAAGGTAAAAACCTTAGCTTTCTTACAAACACAACGTTGCCGAGGAAATTCAATCTGCTAATGATTACGCTATTCCAGACTAAGCGAGTCAGCTTTGTGCAAACTTTGTACCAGCATAAATCAGCCCTACCTTATATGGGCCGCTGTACACTGTCATGTTCCTCAACCAAAGGACCAAGGAGACTGGTACTCACAATCCAATACACCAAGGCGTAGATATTGGAAAGAAAAAGAAGTCGTAGAAGTCTAGGATGGCGGAGTTGTCCAAAGGTGAAGTCCGGCCGGCCAATTAATTTTTAATGATAAAATATTAGTAGCTGTCTCAACTAAAATTGAACTGCGCGACATCAAAAACTGCGGAACAGGGGATCTGAGATAACAAAAATTAAACTAATTTCAGAATTATCGTGAGTAATTATTTTTAAGAAAAATTGAGAGAGATGGGTAGATATAGTCCCTCACAGAGATCAACGTTAGTTAAGACAGCTCTCTTTAAATTTATTGCTATATGCTGTCTCCTCTGACTTTACCTTGCCTTCCTAATGATGAAGACGTTTTCACTACAATGTCATCGGCTTCTGTTTGCAAAATTGCCAATCTACATTCAGCGTAATTTTCTTTCAATCAATTTTGAACCAAACCGACGGCAACGAAACTAACTTTAGTAGAAGCAGAAATAAGTCGTAGTGTAAACGATCATCATCATCATCATCATGGTCGTCATCATCGAGGTCATCATCATCATCATTGTCTGGTTTGGTCCCGCAAAGACAGCTACTTCGCCTACTTAATTAACCGGGCTATCTTTCTATACATCTGGAAAATCTCTGTTCTTCTTTCTTCGGCCGGCCTCTTCCCTTGATGTAGCCATGGACCCACAATACGATACAATACAAAGCAACACCATACAATTCGATAAGATATATTTTATTCACAATTCCAAAAGCAAATACTTCTTGTTACAAGATTCAGAAATAAGTTAAATAAACGGTGTGCTGCTTTAGGATTCAGTCCCAATCATGACGTACTTCAAGAGCTGTGGGGGTAGAACACTGCAGGTGACTCTCAGCTCAGGACGAATAAGACTTCAAGCCACGAACGGTCGACGTGAAGACTACGTACGCCTACCTTTTGTAGACGGTCTGTGCCTGCGTGGTGCAATGCACGGTTTCCTAAGAAGAAAACCCTCCAGCGGAGCAAAATTAACAAGAAGACAAACCATATCGTCTTAGTGTCAACGATGCAAAGCCAGAGTATCCTCTCCTATTTTCCTGTCGTCTCTAAAAGACTATCTATAACCCGCGAGGTTTTCACCTGAATGCCATTCATTCAGAGGCACACATGTAAAGGTACGGTGGGCCTCCGCATGTGTGTCCCCGAAATATTTCACCTAAAAGCATTCTCGTGATTACTTCGCAGAATGCTAACATTGCTAAAAGCCTGTCGGCTTGTGCGGGCTCTTCCATCGATGAAACGGCGTCGTAGATTGGTCTCGAAGACTTCCTACGCTTACGATTTGTAAGCGATCTAGCCTATGGTGTGTGGATTGTCCCGTGTTACCCTGGTAACCTGCAACAAAGTGTTGACTCTTCGCCGGAAGAAACGCCCGGTCGCAGATTACCTTCTTTGTAAGACTAAACCTTTTAACTGATCTACCCTAACAAGTTCGAAGTCTGAAAATCAACGCAAATCAAACATTTCCGCTTAACATTCGTCCTCATTTTAATGTGAAAAGTCACATTGGTAAACTTAGGAGCAGCCTCGAATATGCGAGACTAAACTAACTATCTACCTGTAACCAGAGAGACCATTGACCTCGTAAGTGGTCACCAAACAAGGTCCTCTCACTGAAGCTGAATGATCTGAAGTCTCAAGTTTACTAAGTTATGTCTTTAATAATAATCAATATCTGGTTGAACCTTACGAATGAAAGCTTCACTTGCCCAGCGCAAAGACTGTCAAGTGAAGTGTAATAGATAAATTGAATTTGGCGCAACTAAGCGGGAGACTGAAAGACGATGGCGGAAGACGATGACGACGACAGCGAAGTCCACGTGAAAAAGGCGTAGAAAGTCGGAGCCGAAACGAGTCCTAAATGCCAAACCGAATCCTAAAAGCCGAACTCTCGTCGTTGACCGAACACCTGAAAAGGAACCCAACTTATGAAAAAGGGCAGGGGAGGCCCTTACCAGCCCGGGGAGCCCACTAGCTAATCTAACTACAGTTAAGTTAAGCCGAATAAGAGGTCCGGATGGTTCAGGCCGAAAGCGTGTGAATAGTATGCTTTGCAAGGTTCATCCAGAGCTCTATATACCCCCCTTTACCCAACCCACAAGGAATGCACCTGACCTGTACCATTTCAGGAGGTTGGGTGTACTGTGCTGATTTGAAGCTGAGTAGTCAAGGGCGGTAGTCTGGTAGGCTCATCTGATCTTGTAGTCTGGTGTGGCCGTAGCGGTCTGATCTAATGGTCGTCTGATTTGGTGGACGGGTCTGATTGTCTGGAGTGGTATTCGGATTTGTTAGTCTGATCTGGACTCCGATCGGATGGTCTGTTGTGGGGTGGATCTTATGCACTGTTTTCTGAAGTCATGCCTGTGAAAGATGGTCTGGTCTGACAGCTGAAAATTGAAAATATAAAAATATGAGGTTATAGTGGTGAATGTCTCTAATGAGCCTGCAAGAGAGCTACTTAAAAAGAACTGGAGGAAAAAATACAAACGTAAAGTTTTCACATTCAGTTGCATGGACTTTGAAAAGCACTCTAGGCCAAAACATTTTACAAAGACCCAGCCATAGTGATACAGGACCGGCTGTGCTGACGATCTTTTATAATCTTTTCCATTATTTGTAGTACTATCGTTAATTGCAATGCCCAACCCCCTGGCCCAACATCATTATGGTAACTATCAAGGCTCTGTCGCAACCTATTTGCGCGAGAGATCGCACGAGATGTGCGCAGTTTTCATCATAGGAGATGTGAATCAACGTTAGATTGCAAATGGCTGCCATACTGAGCATTCTTTTCTTGTTTGCTTCAAAGAAATTTAGCAGAAATTGGATCAAAACTGCGAAAAATCAGAAAATCAATATTTTCACAACCATACTGTATTGCTATTAAGTCACTCTTGGATTAAACATCGATCTAACAATTAAATTTTCAACCTCAGATAATGCATTTCTAGCATTCTGATCTCGGTTATCAGCTCATATACCTTAGTTTGACCTAATATGGAAAACAACAAAATTTCTCTCTGACAAAGCGGTAAAGTAGATTTCGCGAGCTCTCTACCGACGAAACAGTGAGGAAACAACAGCAAAAAACAGAAAATGCCATACCGGCAGCGACAAAAATGCCACAAACTTTGGTTTGAAATTATTCAATGGTACTACGAAGTTTCCTTATAAATTTAAAGAAATTATAAGCTAAGTTTACCTTAACATTTTTCAGAATACCTTTCAAGTCCTTGCAGCAGTAAGTTTTCAAAACCATTAGCAGATTTGTTGGGTATTTGAAGAGCTTTTACACCTCTTAACACTTTCGCAAGTACATAACAAACCATAAAGGGCCTCAAGTGAATCCTACAACGAGCGGCTTTCCATTGAACAACAACAACACCAACAAATTGATTAATGAAGCTGGCTCTTTGTGCAGCTCCGATTCAGTGGAGGAAGAAAACGACATTGAAGAGATATCAGGTCCACCTATTCAGCGTCAAATTCCACAGTCAAAGCGAGAAAAAAGGAAAGCGAAAAAAGTACTTGTCGAGAATAATTTCAGCAAAGCGTCCTACTCTTTCAGATTTTTCATTCAACTAAGTTTGCAAAGGGCGCACATGTCACGTGATTTTCCCTTGGTTTACCGGAAGTTACTTAAATATCCGGTCGCTTTGTAATATTTAAAATGAAATTTACTAAAATTCAGTTGTAACAACAGACGTTTGGAGTTTAAAAAATTTAATGAAATAATTATTCCATTCGCGCTTGTTGTATATGAGATAGTTATAGCCAACTCATATCCGACCTTAGCTCATGGAATAATTGTTAAATAATCATTTAAACTATAGGTTTTATGCTTGTAATTCTTTATACAGCAAAAATAACAGAATAATAGTCCTCAGCCGATATTCTTAAATTGTGCCAAAGATTTGCACTGTTTTGCTTAGTCTGGGAGCCCGGAACATTGATTTTATCCTAAACTCATTTCTCGGGGGTGGAAGTACAACATGAATTTAAAAGTTCATTGCTCGTTGTTTTATAACTAATTATGGCTTCCTCGCTGTGCAATGTAAGATAATTCGTCTCTGGGTCACCAATGTAATTTGGAGGAAGAGCAAGACATGAATTATTGGTTTTCTTCGTGGATGTTGACGTCTCCAGGTCTCTACGTCAAGCTCTTATATTTTTAATTAGTGACTGCTACGGCTACACCCACGTGTACGAACTATGCAGAGCTTTCCAAATCATTCAGCAATCTTGCTTTAGCATTTGCTTTCTAGTTAAGTCTCCTCTGAGCCGAAACAAATTGGTCTTCTTTAAAACAAGAACATTCGAAAACGAAATGACTTAATTTTAAGTTAATTTCATCTTGCTGGAATACAAATGTCAACCGAATTGATGATAACTTTCAGAACTTAAACAAGCAATTTTACCTCATGGCCGCTTTAAACATCCCAGACTGCTTTCATAGTTATTTTTCGAGTTCTTGTAGCGAAGCTGAGAAAGACGGGTAGCCAGCTTTTCTGTGAGAGGGCCTTGTTTCTCTTTCATTAGCAGTCCCTTTGCCAGCTTTCGCAACTTATATCAATTCAGTTTTGAATGTTGCGCGATTCAGTGATTAACAATTTCTGATTGAATTTTCTTACTGCACGTGTCAATGTAGCAAGAGCATGGGTTGTTTATCACACACACCTCAGGGTATTTAGGAATTGTAAGGTAAATTAACATTTCAAGCCCCGAGCAAATTCGAGTTGTAAAAGTCATGGGCGAGAAACCATTTCTAATGCAGAAAAACTGGTTCTGGCTATTATATTACAATGTGGGCTTTTGGCAAGATTTTCGTATAACCCCATACATTAATGATATACATAAACCTATTGTTTAAAGAACACAAAAGACAGGACCATACTAATCCTTTGAGATTTCAGATATTATTTTACAAATTTTTTATTGAAGTCTTTTTTAAAACGCCCTAAATTTTTGCAGCAAAATAGAAACCCAGTTTCCGAACAGATTTCGAACATTTTTTTCTGTTCCTAAACCTAATTATATAATTAAGTCCGTTTCGAAAAAGTAAAACAAAATATTTAGTAGCATAGTATAGGGCATTAAATGCGATAACAAAATGAAATAAAGACCTACCTTTTTAGCTGTGTTCGTCAGAGTTTTGTTTTTCCTGAAATATTTTCTGAGGTACCCGCCTTCCACGTCTGATATGTCTGTATTCCATACAACTGACTGATGCATTAATCTTTGGGAGGGGGGTGCATAGGCCAACGGATCGGCGGAACTTAAAAATATTTTTGCCAGGATCTCGGATTCAAAGAGAGATTTTTAAAACGGGTTTCTGGATCCTGCAATTGCAGCGGACTAGAACGACAACAACAATTTTATTGTACCAATAGTAAAAACAGAATTAGAAAAAGATTATAACAAGCTAATAATAATTAGTGGTACTGGCTGTCTGGAATAAGCAGGGGTCTAAAAAAGCCAGACATTCATTGCGTACTAATCCATTTTTGGGCCCTTATTTTGGACTTTGCGTGTGATAAAAATATTTTTGCCCGGATTTCGGATTCAGGGCGAAATTTTAACGGTGGATTTGGTCAATAAATCATAACGGATCGGCGGAGGTGCATACTCCTATTCACCTCATCCTTTGGGATAATGATAGAGCTCAACGTAACCTGGTAATGATTAAGGAAATAAAGGTGGCTGGGAAGAAAAACTTCGAATACTCCCAAAAATAGCAGAACCATTCTGGTAACTAGTCCAAATACTCTACCAATGAACTAGGAGACATCGTGGGAGCTAAGACCACTAAACTAGGTTCATGTGACAAACATCATGAATGAAAGGGACAGTAAGAAATGGTAACGAATATCACTTTGACAAGGGAAATAAAATTTCTGTTAAAAAAAGAAATCATAAAATGCTCCTTTTAGTCTTCCTTGGCTTATTAATGGCCTATTTAAAGCATCAACGATTTCGTAGTTATTTTAAAACAAAATAACTGCTTTATCATTCATTCGAGTTAAAATGGACAATAATCATGCATTTTTCGCAAAAACCAAGAGCCATAATGGAACAGAGAGTCCCGTTATGGCTCTTGCTAAAACTAAATAAACTGTTTGCTCAACCAGAGACGGCGCCAGTGGCTAGAAAGAAAATTCAATTCTTTGCGACCGAACAAACCTATCAATCTCAAACCCTTTTTTTACCAAGGCCAATGGTTGATACTGAAAGTCCTCCAGGTCAACTCTAAGCATGACATCACCAGAAGCTGACCCCAAGCTGTAATGAGGTGCGTCTAAGCTCTAAAAAATGTATAATAATAATCTAGCCGGATTTATGAAAACCGCACCAGCGGGCTCCTAGAGGCCACACACCTCAAACTGACTCAACTAAAGCAAATATTGCCAAGAAACTCAGCTCTTACCTATGGTCCTCTTCAGATGACTCTCTTCTTGGTTCCTGATTAGCAAAGGAAGCATTCAAGTCCATCAAAGAGACGCTCTGGACTTAGCCATACACTCTAACTGTTTGAAGGCTTAACCAAGTTCTAAGCAGAGAATTCAAGGTTAATCACCTTCCCTGACTTTCCTACCCCCCCCCCCCCCTCTCCCAGCCTAGCACGTACTTGAGGAGAATGCTTTCATTGGCCAATGGGCCTAAAACATTAAAATAATTTGACATGACAAACTAAAGGCAGACATGACGAGTGCACTGACTCTCCCGGAGCAAGACTAACGGGCAGTACCACGTTTTTGCAGCACCCTCTCCCCCAGGGATTGACATGGAGGCCCCTTTCCAACCCATGGCGAGTTAGCTCAGGGACTGAGCTTGACAATGAGACCAACCAGGACAGCAAGCCCTCTATGTTTATTCTCACCGCAGTGACCAGAACCCTGGCTATCGCCAGGTTCCTGTGCGAATATTCTGGTCCGTTTTGAGGTTATTTTCAAAACGTTCGGCGACAATAACAGTAAGTAAATAAATAAAATGAAAAAATATTAAAAACTTCAACGTGTATTAGGTCCACTTTATTTCGAAAGTTTAGACAGTTTTGTAGTCTGGAAAGCATCTCACTTTAGCAATAGTTGCGTTAAGGATTCAGTTTTTGTGGCTCTCAAAGCAAGCCAGTGGTCAATAAGTGTTCCTACATTTGTAAATATAAATTACACTTGGAAAAGTTTTATTAAATTGACCCCAGGTTTTTTCCTTATACTAGCTTTGCTGTATTTACTGTACTAGGCCATTCTTAGGTCTGAAAGATGAACAAAAGAGATGCGTTGTATGAAGTACACTATCTTATTCTCGAAGGCCGGGAAACCAGAGGCGCTCTTAAGAGTAGCCAAACGAGTGCTGTCTTAGTGTATTAAGCCAGTGACTCACGTTTCATAATTTTTTTTTTTATCAACATGTTGAATGCTCTTAAGCCTTGTTGAGCAAGATCAAATATGAGCTCGATTCCGCTCAGTCAACAATTTGCGACTCGTTTAACAATGAAAGCTTAAGTTATATACTTGAGTCTGCAAACACGTCAAAGGGTGGTCACCTCCAGGCCCTCATCTGGAAAGAATCAGTTCGTGTTCTTATATTCCACTTCCACATCATCATCATCTTAGTTCAGAGGAACTTCGACTGATCTAACCAAGGGCTAAGGCACTGGCAAAGTGTGTTATTTCGCTGTTATAACGAGGGATCGTTACATTGAAGCTTTTTTGCACAAGTAGTTCACTATTTCTGAAAGAATAGAACATTTTCACATGACGTCACGGCGGCCATATTGGAGTTCAAAAACAATGAAGCGGCGGCCGTGTTCGTGTTCCAAGAAAATCCTTTGGGAGTTGAATTCTTTTCTCATGTAAATGTTTTCTTTTTTTCCAATAAATTAGAATAGATGCCGGCCACGCAAGTGAAAACGCTCTATAATAGCGGTATATTAGCTTTGCTCCTGGATCCCAACTTTATTTAGAAAGACCTCCCCCAGACAGATATCTTGGGGGAGGAGAGAGAGAGTCGCTGAGCGGCAATGTAATTTTTTTCGGAAAATAATTACGGTTTCTATAGGTCGTAAATAACCGCGCCTCAATCGAAATTGAACGAACGTGTTTGGGCATTTTACCTCTGTTCACAAAAAAAACGTATTCAATGAATTTGAGTTAGTATAAAGATGGTGGGCGAAAAACGGAAGAACTATAGTTAATTAATATGCTGATGCCAGTGCAAAATTTTAATTAACTTTTTTTAATACACAGGTGCTGTTACACAAATGTTAGAGTGGATTTTACTTGTTTTTGTCACAACTGTTTGCGGGATAAGCCGTATTTCAGAGACTGATTTCAAAGCTGTTAATTTTGCTGTTGCGAAAGAAGGACGAAAGTTAAACGGAAACGTGATAAAAGAGATAGATGTGGAATCAGAAGGCGCGTGTAGGCTTCATTGCGTCAATGAAGAGCGATGCCGCTCTTACAACTTTAGAATCACAAACAACAAACCAGGCAATTTCTTATGCCAGTTGAGTGAATCTGATAGATTTGCTGGATTCAGTAATTTTACAGAAGATGGTGGTTTCAAGTACAAAGGGATACAGGTAATAATTGCTTAACTCAGAATCGGTTGGTCAAGTCCAGAAATAATCCTCACGGATAGCTTTCTCTGTTTTCAAATTTACCTGCGGCTCAAGTGTAGTTTACGATCAAGTATTCAGAAAAAAAAAAACGAAGAAAGCGGAAAAAAATCTTGTATGCTGTCGGGAATATCTTGAGACTTCAAATTTATTTAAATTTCCAATTGTTAAAACACTGATTTACGCTTGAAAAATGTTGCCTAAATGCTTTACAACGTAACTACGTCCTAAAGGAAATGTATCTACTCGTTCATGAAGTACATAGTTAGGGTGGCTGCGATTTGTTTGCAATTTGGAGAGCTACTCTTTTAAGATCAACTGAGTTCAGTAATCAGAGTTCCTCTCCGAAGGAACTCCAAAAATGTTTTTAGCTGCCATACACCTGCTGGTGGTCACTGAAATGGGCTTATGTCGGTCATTGTTAATAATGCATGATAATTATGTTACTGATGTTAGAGAAACTTTATCCAGCTTTCTGTTTAAAAGTGTTTCAAGAATAAAAATATGAACTTCCTGTTTCCATATTATTCCAGAAATTTTAAACCTCGTTCAGTAGAAAATGTGTGGTTTGATAAAATTAATTATTTGCCCTGCATATCCACCCGGCTTTGTAATCTTTGCTGTGAACTCTCCCTGACTCGGATTGTTGTTTTTAGTTTTCAATTCCGATTCTTAATTAAATTAGACGCCTTTCATTGTTTAAGGTTAAGAACTTAGAAACATCAGAAACTGATTAAGCATTTTCTCGATCATAAAGAGTTAACGTTTAAGTTAGGAAAAAATCACTTGAGAAAATTACCCTTAGGTCTGGAAATACGTTCGTTCCGTTTAGAACTAGAAAACTTAGTATTTGCTTTAAGGTTTTCTTCGGTTTTTATATTTATTTAGAAAATAATTCATAGTGTTATTTAGAGGAGCAATAAATGTGTATAAAAAGTGAAATTCTGGGACTTGTGTGGAAATAACCCTATTCACAAAACAACAGAACCCTGTTTAACACTACTCAGACCAGGGAGGCTTTTAAGACCCACTGCAGTGCTTGAAGCTCTGCCCAGAGACATGACATTGTGACGGCAGTTAAATGCGCTAAGGGGTACCATTTCATGCAAACCTAGCTACCTCCCAAAAAGTTGAAATAGAGAGGTCTTTGAAGGATATACATTTAATGGTTTGAAATTCAGACCAAATTTGTTTGAATTTCTACTGTTTAATTGAATGGATTTTTGTATATTAAAAATAAAGAACACTCAATTGATTGTACAAGCGCATTAATGTTTGTCTTATCCATCCTAAGGCTATCCAGGAATATTATTGAATTACAAACAGTGTCATAAAAAAATGTTAATGAATAGATTGCTATTGAGGGTAAACTATTGAGACTACGTGACGATATAAACATGCCCTGACCGCACAGTCTTGTCTAGGCTAAGAGTCCACATTCTAGGAGGTTATCTTCCTGCTCATCATCTCCCTCGGTCATGTACTTAGTCAGGCTTCGTGGCAGGTATTTGAAGGGAAATAGAGTATCATTAGGCCGAGAGCACATCACGTTCACGTGCCCCTTTATTCATAAAACCCTTAATTGACGTTGTTGCTGTACTTGTTTATGTTGAGAACAGAGCGTCTGCGAAGCCAGCAGCGTAGATCCTTGCGGTGACAAAGGAATCTGCATTCCCGATTATTCCAAGGACAGCTTTACATGCAAATGTGACAAAGGCTATGGAGGAAGACCATGCGGTAAGCTGCAAACGTTTCACCTCTAAGGATCTTCTCCTGGGGATGAAATGAGGCTTTAACTATACACGACTTTATGGATAGTCAGTCAAAAGTTACACTCAAGCTCATTGACCTTTTAATTACCCATTTCAGAATTAATAAAAGACTGCTTTAAACTTGGTCAAAGTGGTGCCACATCAAGTGGAGTCTACTACATCATCCCAGATGGTGGCAGTCCAATACAAGTACTCTGTGACATGACTACAGACGGTGGAGGTTGGACCGTCTTTCAGAGACGTTTAGATGGCTCGGTAGATTTTTATCGGGCTTGGGAATCATACAAAAATGGATTTGGAGATCTAAACAGTGAGTTCTGGCTTGGAAACGACAATCTACATCGTTTGACAGCCTCTGGTGACGTAATGCTAAGAGTTGACCTGGAGGACTTTGATGGCAACATAACATACGCTGAGTATACAACATTTCAGGTAGCTGACGAAGCAGATAAATACAGGATTACGTTTGGAGGATACAATGGTACGGCTGGCAACTCAATGGTAGATAACGGAGGAGAGTCCCTAAAGTAAGCAAAAAATCGTTGGAAACTGATTGTAACAATCATATCAATCTATCACTCTCTTTTTACCCTTACCGACAGGCAATCCGTCGCCATAGCCGACCACCTCTCATACCATCTAGGTCGCAATCAAATCAGGTTCATTATTTAACAATGAATGAATGAGGCTGAGTATCTTATTAAGAATTATAGAGGTCGAGGAGGGTGTTATCCGTGGAGGCCGTAGGCCGAGGCGGATAACGCCCTCCGAGATCTTCATAATTCTTCATATGATAAGAAAGCCGAATTCAATAATTGTTTTATCATTCATTCAAAATAATTCCTAGTTAAAAACATAGCGAAAATATGCTTACCTCCATCAATGTTAAGTTCATCTTCGATAGTGTACGTTTAGGGTTCTTCAGCTCCTCAAATATTCTCCAAATAGCAGATGTCGCCCTTCGCGTTGTCTTCTAGCAGTTCTTGCATTGTTTTTAGCCATTATTTCGCCTAGTTCTTACTATTGAAACGAGTAGAAATGTCCTCCATTTTTGTTTTCACAACCAAAACAACTCAACCTCGTCCCCAGGTCTTCTCGGTTAACGGTGCATTAACCTGCAAGGAAGCTGCTCTTTTGACGTCATCGGTTGATTAATCGCAAAATTCTTCCAAATTTGGTCATCAGTAGCTGGTTATAGTGAATTATTCGTATGCTTTTAACCAATCAGAATCGGGGAAATATTTTGAATGAATAATAATAATCGATAGTCTCCAGATTTAATAGCCTCTTTATGGGCATCTTAGAGGAGTCGCATCTGCATTCTTAAACTATTTAACGTTCCTATACATACTATTAAAGCTGGCAAGTGTCCGCATATCTTTGCCACCAGCAAAAGTCTCAAATTACCGGTAGCACAATAATACAGAAATTTATATCATTAGATCAAGGAGATCCTTTATGAACTCTCAGACAAATCAAGCAGAAAATATAGTTGAGCTGTTTCAAACGAGCATTTCGTTTTAGTCTTCATTTTTCTCAACACTTTTTTTTTTCACAGTGGTCTACAGTTTTCGACTAAAGATGCTGACAATGATCTGGACAACAGCATTGTATCGGGTCCTTGTGCTGTAAGGCACTATGGTGCATGGTGGTATTACTCTTGCAGCTGGGCAAATCTTAATGGTTTGTATCATGGAGGACCATACAGCACCAGTCGTATCAGTGATGGAGTAAAATGGGTCACGTTTAGAGGACAGCATTACTCACTAAAACGCACTGAGATGAAATTAAAACCTAAAACGTAAAATTAAACAACAGTGATACGGCACCGCTTCGCATCATTATTAAATGAATCGCAATTTGAAAATTGCGATCATAGGTAGGCATTTGAAAGCGTTCCCATGCAATTTGCATTAAGCTCGGGTAACCAATTCGACAGGGACTAGCCCTGGCTCGCTATACAAAAGCGAACGCTCAGTACTGGTAGGTTTTAGCTGTATATTTCTCTTTTCCTCAATCTTCACAGATTCTTTACAGTTTTAAATTAAGCTT
>OZ038003.1:15546217-15566217 GCA_964035705.1 Porites rus | reverse complement strand
AAACACATGAAGAATAAGGTTAATTATGAAATTGAGAATGCTAAAATGAACTATTACAATGCCTTCTTCAAAGATAACCGCAGAAACAAAGAATACTTGGAAAGGAATTAATAGACTAATTGGAAATGAACCTAAATTTGATAAGATAACTCAGCTGGACACTGGGGATACTGTAAATACTGACCCCATTGAAATCAGTAATATACTCAACACACATTTCTCCAAAATAGGACCTTCCTTAGCCTCTCAAATTAAAGATACATCCAGTAATTTTACTGATTATGTTACCCCCGCAGAACACATTTTTAATTTGGCAAAAGTATCATGCCAGGAGGTCTTCAATTTAATTCAGAAAATACCGAGTAATAAAGCCAGTGGTCTTGATAACATCTCAGCACGTCTCCTGAAAGAAGCGTCTCCCATAGTTACTCGCAGTCTAACTTTTATAATAAATCAGTCAATTACCACTGGAATATTTCCAAATGCTTGGAAACGAGCTAGAGTTTCGCCAATATTTAAAGAAGACCTCAGGACTGATCCTAACAACTACAGACCTATCTCAGTTCTGCCTGTAGTAAGTAAATTAATTGAAAGAGTTGTTTTTAATCAATTATATGAATATTTAAATAATAATAACTTGTTAACTGAATCACAATCTGGCTTCAGACCTATGTTTTCCACTGAAACAGCTTTACTTGAGGCTACGAATGAATGGCTATGGAATATTGACGACAGTCTCTTAAATGGTGTGATATTCCTGGACTTGAAAAAAGCTTTTGATACCATGGATCATGCTATCCTTCTGGGAAAGCTTAAACTCTATGGGGTCAGTTCTCAATCCCTTAACTGGTTCCAGTCCTATCTATCTGACCGAAAGCAACAAACGTTCATTGATGGAGTTCGATCTGATTTCTGTAATATAACATGTGGAATTCCACAGGGGTCTATTTTAGGCCCTCTCTTATTCACTATTTATATTAATGATCTCCCTTCATGTAATTTGTTTTCAAAACCCAGAATGTATGCAGATGATACTACCCTTACCACATCTGCAGAAGACCCATGTGTCCTTGAACATAAAATGAATTATGATATGAATTTAATCCAGTCATGGCTGTCAGCAAACAAATTAACTTTAAATGTTAAGAAGACTAAATACATGCTTATAGGGAGCCAATTTAAGTTATCCCAAATAAATAGTGACTTCACAGTCAAAGTCAATAATACACCCTTAGAAAGAGTAATTAAACATAAATCCCTTGGAGTTCAAATTGATGAATCTTTGAACTGGCGCCACCACATTCATACCATTTCAAAGAAAATATCCGCTGGTATTGCTATCTTAAGGCGTGTAAGTCATTTTATACCATTTGATACTAGAGTGAACATGTACAATGCACTGGTAATGCCATATTTTAATTACTGTGGTGCCGTTTGGGGTAATATCAATAAGGGACTAGCAGACAAACTTCAAAAGCTGCAGAATAGGGCTGCTAGAATTCTCACCTTTTCTAACTATGGCGTTCGCTCGAGTGTTTTATTGGATGAGCTTGGCTGGGAAAGGCTAGAATATGCAAGACTTAAACAGTTGGCTGTGACAATGTATAAAATCCATAATAATCTTTCCCCATCGTATCTGAGGCGGATCTTTACCAACACCTCAAATGTACATTCACACAATCTTAGAAATTCTGAGTTAAATTATTATGTCCCCAGACCCAAAACTGAGTCTGCAAAAAGGAGCCTACACTACAGAGGATCTGTTCTGTGGAACAAGATTCCCTCAGAGAAAACTGCCTAGTTTAAATGTTTTTAAAACTTCAATTCATGGGAAAGATTTTTCTAATACACCATGACTAATTGTAACTCTTATTATTCATAATGAAAGTTTTTGTATTTTTAACATTATAGTCAATAGTTCCTTAGTCTTTTAGTCTTAGTATTTTAGTCTAGTTTTAAACACGATTCCTAGGAAGACCATGTAAAATGATACGATTTCGTGTATAAATAAAGATTGATGATGATGATGATGATGAATCAACTTTTCAGGGGCGGATCTAGGGGGAGGGTGCAGGGGGTGTGCACACCCCTCCCCCCCCCCCCCCCCGAGATGACCTGCGGTTTTCTAATACAACTGGTATTCTGCAAAAAAAAAACTTTGTGGTTTATTTGTGTTGAAGTAGAGCAAGAGACGAGTGCACTTGCTTTACGATATGTGACTCTCCATTTAAGAGATCGGTGCGGCGCAGCCTCGCTCCGTTAGAGAAATTGCGCCGAAATCACCGTTCATATGTGTGAACAGAAAAGCTTACATTGTATGGTTTTTGTGTCAGGGCAAAAGCTACCAGGTAGACTGTCAGCATAGCCTTATTTAAACAGAGTATATTGAGTTTACTGATTACTGACATAACACATTCTTGAAGCGATTCTAATTTACGGAATGAAAATTCATTTTATCTATAATTTTCCAACTTCTTTTACGTTTAAATTTGTGTTTTTGTGATTTTATTTGTCTTTAAATTATGCAGCTCTAACAACCCTATAGAGATAGCGCTACATATTCATAAATGGGGCGATTTCTTGAAAACTTCAGCAATATGATGGTTTCAGTTAGGTCGCTTGAAACATTTCAACCCAGAGTTTTCCCATAAAACCAATATAAATTTTTGCTGGGTCCTTCCTTTTGTTCAGCTTGAACTTGTCCAAGGCAGAGCACGAACCAAACGTTTCCCGCAGTCCCTACGTTAGTTTCTGAGATCATAAACGTTTGGATAAATGGTTCATTTGTCTAAACGAATACTTACTATTTATGGCCTTGGTCACCGGTTAATAAGGTTGTTTTTACACAATATCGTTCTAGCCTGCAGCACAACGAAAAGGTGCTGAGCACCAGTAAAATTGATCACTTTCCAAGGACGAATTAATATATCTTAAAACACCTGTTATATCGTAAGTTCAATGTCCAGTTGAAAATGCTGCTGCTATGGCTTGTACTCGTTTTTTCTGAACAGTTTGTAGCTTAAGCCGAATCTCAGAACCTCGTTTTAAAGCTGTTAACTTTGCTGAGGAGAAAAAAGGAAGGCTGTTGAACGGAAGCGTGATAAAAGAAATGCAAGTTCATGCAGAGGGTGAGTGTAGGCTTCGATGTGTCGATGAAGAGCAATGCCGCTCGTATAACTTTGGACTCAAGAAGCATAAAGCCGGGAATTTCTTGTGTCAGTTAAATGGTTCTGATAAATCTGTTGGCTTTGGTAACTTCACAAAAGATGACAATTTCAAGTACAGAGGAATGGAGGTAATAAAGGTGAAAGAGGAATGGCCATCAGTAAAGGCCCGGGGGGGTACTCCCTATAATGGCCAATATGGAAAGGAAAATATAGCTACAAAAAATATGGAAACTCGTTGTTATTGTTTACAAGTGATGTATCTGTTGTTGTTGTTTTGTTTTTGTTTTTGTTGTTTTGTTTTCGTGTTTTGTTTTTTTTTTAAAACAGAGTGTCTGCGAAGCCAGCAACGTAGATCCTTGCGGTGACAAAGGAATCTGCATCCCAGACTATTCCAAAGACAGCTTTACATGCAAATGCCACAATGGCTATGGTGCAATACCTTGCGGTAAGGTTTCACCCCCCCCCCCCCCTCCCCCCCTTCAGAGCCCTTCAGAGTCTCCTCCCTCCCTCCCTGGGGATGGAAAGTGATTGACTACGGGTCAAAGTTGTTTCTTCATCTGTGAACATCTGTCAATTTCAATTTGTTTTGAACTTGTCTCTATTTAGAAAGCAACGTTTAAACTCGGAGTTAAAGGCTTTTTCGAAGTCTATGACGCGGACATTTAGTAAATATAAATGAAGCTTAGTCTGAATAATTCTTGAGATCTTATGAAATCCAAATTTCACGCTTTTATTGCTCTATCGAGTACGTTAAAAGCTCATTTTCTGTTAACTACCTTTTTCAGAGGTAGTAAAAGACTGCTCTAAACTTGGTCAAAGTGCTTTGACATCTACTGGAATCTACTACATCAACCCAGATGTTGGCAGCCCAATACAAGTACTGTGTGACATGACTACGGACGGCGGAGGTTGGACCGTCTTTCAGAGACGTTTAGACGGTTCGGTTGATTTTTTTCAGGGCTGGGAGTCATACAAAAACGGGTTTGGAGATCTAAACGGTGAGTTCTGGCTTGGAAACGATTATCTTCATCGTTTGACAGCTTCTGCTGACGTCATGCTAAGAGTTGACATGGAGGACTTTGACGGCAACATAACATACGCAGAGTATACAACATTTCAAGTAGCTGACGAAGCAGATAAATACAGGATTACGATTGGAGGATACAATGGTACGGCTGGTGACTCGATGGTAGACAACGGCAGAGGGGTCTCCCTGAGGTAAACAAAGAGCTGGTTTATTTGTAAGGAGGAAAACACCTTGGCCAATTTCATAGTCAGAGGCCAATTTTATAATCAATCATCTTTTATATATCCTTTTCTTTACAACCAAGTTATTTCAAAAGTAGGTTGAGTTTGATCGTCCAGGTGAAAGTAGTCCTGAATAGGACTGTTGCTGTTGATAGTGACTGACGTTTCGACAACCTGTGCGCTAGTCATCTTCAGAGTCAAAGTGAGTTGTATCACGTCAGTTGATGGTATTATACTCTGGTTATTGGTCTGATTGCTCAATTACGTTGCGATGTTATTGGTCGTCTGTCAGTTAAGCCGTGATGTTATTGGCTATGAATACTCGTAATCAGGTAATTGGTTCTCTCGTACAGAACGACTGGAGAACTGACAATTTGACTAACAATAGACGACTGTTTAACTGTGACAATAGACGGATCGAAACGCACCTGTTACTAATTACGAGTCTTCATAGCCAATAACATAACGGCTTAACTGACACACGACCAATAACATCTCTGGTCTTTTTCGATTCTTTCTACTCTCACAATAATCAATCCCCATCGCAGACCACCTCTTTTAATTCTAATCATATCTAATGCGAGAAGACAACAACAAGATATTCATTGTCGTAATGTTACTTAATTAACATTTCTTGGCACGCAGTTAGCCAAACCCTAGTCGCGACGTGCTAACCTTTTCAAAATATCTTATGGTGAGTTGCCACGTGTTTACATATCTATGCTACTAGTAAAATGGTGATGTAAAGTAGCAAATTGATATGGCAATGCAAAGAAACGTTTGGACAAAATATGACTTTTCAGAAAGACCTTAAATACTTTGTTTGAACGCTGCGCTTCTTTAGGGCCTGATCTCAGGCTAAAGTGCCTACAGACAAATCAACCATGAAAATACTAATACTCCTTCCAGCTTGAAACATAGTTTGTCTGTGGTACTCATTTAAGTATGCACGTCATTGCTCTTTCTTTACAGTGGTCAACAATTTTCAACAAAAGATGCTGACAATGATGTGGACCGCGCTGTGACACCCTGTGCTGTAAGACACCACGGTGCATGGTGGTATCATTCATGCAGCTGGGCAAATCTTAATGGTTTGTACCATGGAGGACCTTACAGCACCAGTGGTATCAGTGATGGAGTAAAATGGACCACGTTTAGAGGAATGCGTCGTCACTACAACGCACTGAGATGAAGTTAAAGCCAAAACCGTAAAAAGGAAAAACAGTGACATTGCAACAATTTAAATGTGGCATCATTTAAGCTTTGGTAATATAGTCACGTCATCGCTGGGCTAAAAAAGCAGGTGAAAAAAAAAGGTAAAGAGCCCAACGAGGCATGGGGCTTATGTCAACAACCCTAGATACAATTTCGTGATACAAAATGTGAAAATTTTCAGCACAAGCACAACATAGCCAGACACCAGCACTCGCCGCCACCTGCCCCGCTAATGTTTTACGTGACGTCAAGGATGATATAATTTTCAATATATAATCATTTAGGTATTAAATGTACCAAGGTCGCTCATTATGACTGTTAAGGACTTTAAGAGTCCAACGACGCCAAGGCAACGAGAACTCCGCTTTAAAAAAGAATTTGCGTTCTTTCAGTCTAATTATTCCTACCCACTTACTTTGTCAAGTGTAGGCTAATTCTCCTGGAGTTGAATTCCTAGGGACCTTATCCAAAGGTTCACAAAATGAAATAAAATTTCGACGTTGCTTGTTTAATCACTCCAAAACATGCGAAATTAGGCATTTTCAAGTCGTAGTCGTGCAAAAACGGGCAAAAAAATGTACAAACAAGCTTGATGCACGTGCAAACTTGTTGTTTTGACCTACTGTTTTTTGACGTCCTCGTCAGCCGTCCGCGTCGTTGAATCTTAAAGTCCCTATTATTTCAGAGAAACTTTATGTAATTTCATCGAATCCTGGAAAGGAGTCAACATGAGTTGAGAAAAGATGCGGAACGTGGCAAGATATTAAAACTGGGGATTAAAAGTGTACACTGCCCCGGGAGAAATTAAACAAAATGAACTGGACTGCCGTGACACAACTCCTTTAACATATCTTTTATTTGAAGAAACTTATGGAAATGATGTGTATAAACTTATTAAATCTTTAAACTCAAGCACAGGATGTGACCTTGATGGAATCTCCCGTAAACTGTTATAAGAAGCGGCACCTGAATAGTAATACCATCCGTAACGTTTATCATTGATTTGTCAATAAAGAGTGGAATATTTCCTGGTGACTGGACAATTTCAAAAGTATCCCTGATTTATAAGAAAGACATTAAGTTTGATCCAAACAATTACAGACCTATCGCTGTCTTGTTAGGTATAGGCGAATCCTTGTTTACGAAATTTCTGAATATTGAAAGAGCATATCAATTTCAGTTATCTCGGAGAAATTTTCTTTGAAAAACCCCCAAATTTACAAAGAATGTATGAGCTCATTAACGTTTTGCCACCCAGTAATTTTGCAATTTTTAATTGCTAATACTTTTCTTTGTTACTGATTGCTAAGAGCTGAATCTTACACAAACTCTATAAATTAACCAGCTCATTTAATTTTTGAATCTTCTATGGGTTAACTCGTATGCTAATGCGCAAAAATGTAAACAATGACGTCACGATGAATCGGTCTTTAACAATAGTGAAGATTGCCTTCAACCAGCTTTTTAAGGATCTACAGTAATTGAAAATTCACTCCTAGAAGATTCTCAACATGATTTTATGCCAATGCATTTAATCCTTAGAGCCCTACGTGAAGCCACTAACGACTGGTATCTAAATATTGACAATACCATACTAAATGATATACTTTTTCTAGAGCTGAAGAAAGCTTTCGACACTGTCGACCATCAAATCTTACTTCAAGAGTGTAAATTATATGGAGGAGACACTCGTACTATTTCCTGGCTTACCTCTTTTCTTTCGGATCGCAAAAAGTGTACCTATGTAGGCGGTTCTCTTTCGAAGAAACTGGCAGTTGTCTTTGGAGTGCCTTATGGGTTAGCCTCCCACGCAGACGTTCTTAGGGGTTCGTCACGCGTTTCTGCCCCACACGTGGGGCAGGAAAGCGTGATGAACCCCTAAGAACGTTTGTGTGTGAGGCTACTTAAGGGTCTGTGCTCGGACCCCTGCTTTTCTTTTTCTACATCAGCGATCTCCAAGCGGGAATTGGGTAAGTGATATATGAGACAGGACTTATTCAGAAGAGGAGCTTTTTCAAGTATAAATGGTACGTGGTGCAACTAAATGACGAGATAGCTGACTCATTTTGAATCAATCCGTGAAGCAGTTTATGCAAAGGAAAATACACCAGCTCTATGAACGGGATGAACAAAATTGTTCTAAACAAATGGGTTGCTTACTATTAGGGCCACCCTCCGCGAGATTCTGATAAAAATTTTGAATTACACAGGTTCTGTTAGAAAAATGGCCGGGTGGGTTTTACTTGTTTTTGCCACAACTGTTTATGGAATAAGTCGTATCTCAGAGCCTGATTTTAAGGCCGTTAACTTCGCTAAAGCAAGAGAAGGAAGGCGGTTAAACGGCAGCGTGATCAAAGCATTGAATGTGGATTCGGAAGGCGCGTGCAGGCTTCAATGCGTCAATGAAGAGCGATGCCGCTCTTACAACTTTGGAATCACAAAGAACAAACCCGGGAAGTTCCTGTGCCAGTTGACTGACTCTGATAGATTTTCTGGGTTCAGTAATTTTAAAGAAGATGATAATTTCAAGTACAAAGGGATACAGGTAACTGCCACTGAACGCAGAAATGAAAATAGTTACAATATAGGACGTAAGTGCTACACACGGACAGCTTTCTTCTTGTTTCAAACCTGTGTCTCTTGACTAGTTTTGGATCAAAACAGGCATTTGGTACTGGGCATTATCTCGAGACTTAAAAAGCGTTGAAAAAAAGTTCTTGTTTGCTAGTACTAAATATGATTAAGGCACAACGTAACTTAGCGCCATGAAAAGTTATTACAATATGCTGGTAGACTAACAAATCGTTTATGAAATTAATAAGAATGTTTTATAGTTTGAGCTGGTAGTTGCGATTTCTCTGTGAGCTATTGTGGTACACCGTTGCGACCAGTACGGTAATCAGAGTTCTTCTCACGAAACGCGATTTTTTTGGCACGCAAGAAAACTGACATTCTCAGTGTTCATATCAATTATGCATGACATGTCGAGAAACTAGTATTCTATTCACATACATTCATATTCATGCTCAGTTCTAATAAGGTATGGGAAAAAAGATTGATCAGCGCCCAACAGCCCTCACTGTTCCTTAAATAGTCTTAGATAATTGCACTCCGACTCTCAAATCCTCTTACAACTTCCCAATCCTCAATCCTCCAACCTCTCTCATAACTTTAATCCCCAAGTACAGTAAGACACAGCTATACGTTTACAATTATAATCAAACTAAACTGGTATGAGTTTCCATAACAACATCTCTTCATTAAAGAAACGATAGTACAAAGGTTATAATCCATTCCAAAAACACCCTAGCCAAACAAAGTATCCTCATTCTGCTGGGCGTTTCCTCTGCTCAGCAGCTGGAAAAGCACACACAAAACGTTTCAGCTGATTCACATCCTGCCATGGAGCCACCACATTCTCAGCAGAAGGCGTAGCAAGTCGTCCCGACGGGCCATCATGTTTCAGAACCTTGGCCAGCTGAAGGTAATATAAGGCGGTATGCCTCCTAGCCCAACCCACGTGTTCCATAATCTCAGACAGATCCGCTCCTGTGAGGGCCAACGTTATCGCACAACCCGAACGAAAGCCATGCAATGTCTCACCATCATCAGCTTTCATCTGCTTGAGATACAATTTAAGACGCGCATCTGCTGCTGAAGAACTAAATGGAGAATCTTGGACACCATTATTAGAAGTTGTCGGACGAAACAAATATCCCTTTGTTAAATCAACGCCTAACTCCCTTGCCACTTCGACATATTGCTCAACGCCCTTCACAGGACAGATGACCGACTGGGGATTTCTGCGAACACCAAAGACATTACTGTCACCATCCCGCAAAGTCTTACCCCAGAAATGATTAAATAAGAACCCATCATCATTTGGAAAAAGAAGGATCTCCGGAACTTTTACCTGACCAAGATCTCCTGGGCGGTCCCCACTAAAGAACGCCAACGTAAAATAAGCTTGGTCACGTGCGATAATGAAACGGTCAAGTTTCGACTTTGATCTCGCTAGCTCGCCTTCAAGATACTTCGATAACTGAGTCAATTTGTCCACAAAGAATGGCGTGGCTTGTTTTGGAGTAACACGGGCCTGTAACTGCTCCGCTGTGACAAGACGAAGGTAATCTTTAACCAATTTATCAGAGGCTGGGTTACCAAGACCTAGCCGCTTGTCCCACTCTCCGTCCCGACCAATGGAATGGAAAATCGATCTTAACTTTCCTATGTAAGAGTCCACAGTCTTGTACGACAATCTCAAGGGTCAGCCTCATGACTGTTTACCACGCTGACCCAAAAATTCACACGTATTGAGGTGTACCTGTGTTTTGCCACGCTTGTCTTTAAAGATCAGGAAGCGACACAAGTCCCTAGGCGTCACTGTCGCGAGAGTAACAAAACCCGGCAGAGCACCAAGAAAAGCCTCAAGTTCTCTCCGAAGAGAATCCTTCTGCTTTTTGTAACTGGTTGCCTGATCGTAGTGAAGTAACTGCTGCAACCGCACCTCAATTCCATCAAGGTCAACGATAACATCAGAGTGTTCCTTGCCAAGCGTTGTCATAACCTTTCGCTTGTAGCCACAACGTTGACAAGAACGGAAGTCAAAATCATTAGCGTGTCCACAGGTTGGGCATTTAACCGACTGGACAAACAGCTTTGCCATGACTGGAAGCTCCTACAAACCAGAAAAGAAGAACCCTATCATACACCACAAACCAGTAGCACAACAGATCAAAATGTATGCCAAGACACACCTAAAAACACACTGCAAAAACCCAGAGATCTCCAGGAATGCCCTTGTGAGGCAGCCACCCCTTTCTGGATGGGACCAAGAGAGCGTTGCCATCGCCACGAACAGCCAGACATCTACTCTTTACAGCTTTATTCATAAGGAGAGGCCACCAGTACTTCTTGGGAAACACGTCCAGCACCACTACTGTGCACGACTGTTTAAAACTCTGCAGAAATTTTAAGACAGGTCCCGTTAAGGCCATGGGAGGAAAAACATACCGTCTGGCCATAAGCGCTCCGAGGGAAGCAAGGTCCTGTGTGAAGAGATTTACACCAGACGATCCGGGAGAGGGAATCGGCGTAAAATGAGGGAGAGAGTACCCGTGCGCATCCGTCATACTATTCGAATCCAAGGCCATAAGGTCGCAAGTATGGCCTTCCCTACCACCAAACTCCTTCTGAACAATCTGCCACAAGCCATCCGACAATTTACTATCTGAGTGGGACAGGCGCCTTGATGGAGCATCAGCAGGATTCTGACCAGTCGGAATGTAAGACATGTGCAGAGATGAGCTAAGCTTCGACGTTGTGAAGAAAAGCCGTTTCAATGCCATATTAAGCTCCAAGCTTCTACCACCCTGGTTGTTCCAAGCCTCGACAACGGCCTTATTGTCAACAAAAGCATCAACTCTAGCATTGAACAGTTTGTCTTTAAAAGCCATTAACGCCATGTCGACCGCAATAGCTTCCTTCGCGGCGATCCCCCATTTGCACTGCTCTTCCGTCCAATAATCTGATATTTCCTCACGATGAGGGGCTAACAAAATAGCACCCCAGCCTGATGCGGAAGCATCAGTTGCAACGGACACACGAATATGACGCTCATCCCGCCATGTTACCGGATCATCCCAACCCTCCAAAAACAGCCAATGGGAGATCTCCTCACGTAGATCCCCCCTGATGGGTATTAGCCTGTGGGGAGTACGTTGGCCACCGGCAATAGCTGCATTCATCTGCTTCGTAAACAACTGGGCTGCAGGTACTGCTAGACTAAAAGAGACACATTTCCCAACCAGGCGTTGCAAGGTTTTCACCGTAACCTTAGAGGCATGGAGTATTTCACGGACAAGTTGCAAGAATTTCTCCTTCTTTTCCGGCTTTAAGCAGAACACCTCCCTAGAAGAATCCGCTAAAAAAAACCAAGGTAGGGAACCACTTTACTTGGGAACAATATTGACTTTTGCAAACCAAGGAAATAGCCCAAGCTGACAAGATGGTAAGCAACAAGAAATATAGCCGACCTAGCCGCCGCAAGATGACGATCATCAACAGTGTTAATAGTAGCGTATTCCCCCTTATCGAGTGCCACCTGCAGTTCGCCATTGTGTCGATCATCGATGTAGAGCAAACAAGGGATTCCTATAGCTCTAAGGAAATTACTAGCCAACAGGCCAGTAGTATGATATACAAACGGGGAGATCTTCCACCCAAAAGGAAGGGTATTATACGTGAAATACCACCCTCCCCATTGGATCCCAAAATACGTGCGGCTGTCTTCAGAAAGAAGAATATGGTCATAGCCAGACTTATCGTCTAGGACCGTTTGGTAGGTATCCTTGCCCACGTAACGCGGTAAATCTATCAGCCTGTCTAAAGAGAAAGGCATATCACGCATCCATAAATTAAGATAGCGCGCATCGTGACATAACCTTGGCTTTGTTGGCTCAACTGTAAGGGGAAGAACAATAAATGGAGGGTCAACCACACCCACCCTCCCCAACAGCGAAATAGCTCCAGATCTCAAGCGCACAACTAACGTTTCCTCCACAAATGACACAAAAGGCTTGCAAGAGACATTGTTCTTAAACACCTTCATCGGAGGCTCGTCTGAATCGAACAATTCTCCTTTAAAACTTCCTTTAAAATGCTTGAAAAACGGCTTAATCGAGACCTTGTCCCTTATCCACCCAAGAATCTGTGCTGTTGGGGTGACGAGCTATCTCGCGCAATGTACTGCCAATACTCGAAATGGTTATGCAATTCTCCAGCTCGAAAACAATGTGGGTCACGGAACAATAACTCCGAAATATCACCAATTAACTCTCCCCTCTGTATTCTCTGTAATCTAACACGGTCACAGGCTGTCACTTCTCCACTGACCTCGACGGGGTTACCGAAACAATCGACCCAGGACATTGGAAGCTCAATTTCTTTGCCTTGTAACTCCTGAAGTCGAAGATCAAAGAAGTCAGATTTTTCCCAACACCACATGTTTCCCTAGGAAAAAGGGGGTAGTGAAGACACCTTTAAACACTAAATCGCCGAAAAATCTAAGACCATAATAAAATCATCCCCGTCAAAGTCAGCAGAGAAATAACAGCTAAGACCAGCGAGGCTGGAGGGCCCTTGTCTCAAGGATACCCCTTTTTCAAAGTCGTTATAACTATGCTGACAAAATAGACAGAGTAAAATATGCACTAGATTGATTCAATACACGCAAAAGTTTGTTTATTATCGCAAAGAATTAAGCAATATTACAACACACAGCCTTGTCCAGGCGGCCTTCAACCTATAACACCGGTGCGAACTAACGAGATCTAAACACAAGCTACTTGTCTGATTTGGGATCCGTTTTCCTCTGCTTGGACTTCAAATCAGGACAATCAGCTTTGATATGACCTCGCCTATGACAAAAATAACATCGCAAAGAAAATAGACGAGACGGACGTGCCACACCAGCACCCCTGTTGTCGTTCGCTTGAGGCTTCTTGCGATTTGACTTCTTTTCTACTTTAGAAACGATATCCAGGACCCTCTCGTGGTCCTTGTCTCCTAATAGGCGCATAACAAGGTCCTTGAAGTGGTCCTTCGACAACTCCACCTTTTCCCTCGCCGACTGATGAACGAGCCGATAGTAGTTCTTCCTGTCATGATTACGGTCAGCGGCCTTGTTATGCAGAGTCTCCAACATCTCAAGCACCTCATACTTGTTAAACTCTGTCAACGGGCGGGAAGCATAAGCCAAGATCTGTTCCACGAGCTTCTCAGGCGACGCGTTGGTTACTGCCTCCACTGACTGCTTTAACTGTCTCACCTCCTCACGCAATCTCTGCAAAGGAACAAAGAGACTCTTAATCACCGCCCACCTCAATGTGCGAAGCACTCAGTGTTATGCATAAAAAACCTCATTACAGGCCTCGTGAAAAAAAACAAAAACATCACGTAACTTCTCGCGTTACCATGTATAACCATCCTTCGGCAGGCACAGCCAAAGGAGAAAATACAAGTAAGACGACCTAGCAACGTTCAACAATTAACGATGACCCATTATCATAACTCATAACAAACATCCAAAGGCCACATCAGCCGAAGGAAAAGACAAAACACAAATGACACCTCGCTGTCACCATTCGTAACCATCCCACGACCGCAAAAAGGCTGAAGGAAATACAAATAAGCGAATTCACGGCGTCTCTCTAGCCAAAAGCTAGATGTCACCGCCGAACAAAACGGCCACGTCGCTTGTACAATAAGCGAGTCCACAGCGTTCCTCTAGCTAAAAGCTAAACGCCTAACGCTGGTCCGTCAACCAACCACCGCCGAACAAATCGGCCACCTCGCCTGTACGGTTTGTAACCATCCAACGACCACAAAGGCCGAAGAAAATACAAACAAGCGAGTCCACGGCGTTCCTCTAGCCAAGAGCCAGGCGCCGACCGCTAATCCGTCAACTAGCCACCGCCGAACAAATCGGCCACCTCGCTCGTACGGTTTTGTAACCATCCAACGACCACAAAGGCCGAAAGAAATACAAAATAAGCGAATCCACGGCGTTCCTCCAGCCACAAGCCAGACGCCGAACGCTAGTTCGTTAACTAGCCACGCGGAATAGCCCGACAATCTTCCGAAAAGATTTCGATAACAGGCCGCGATCGGGCCAAAAGCTCTCCGTTATTCTCTCCACCATGCTGTGTGAAGAACCTGAAAGATACGACAGACAAGAGAAATATGCCACGAAAGAATTCATAACAACTAAAAGAGAACTACCTCCAGTTCCTGAGGCTGAGCGACATTAACATTCTGGTTGCCATCCGGTGGATTCACAACCGGCGGATTCACCACTAGCGGGTTCACGACCGGTGGATTCACGACTGGCTCTACAGGATCGACAAGTAACTGAACGTTCGGCTCCGGAGGTTGACCCTCAGCCATCAGGAAATCGTCAAGAAAATCGCGTGGGTCGTATCTTCCAAACGAAAAGAGACCAGCTCTTCTCGGCTCCGCTGAAAAACTGAGCAAGAATGGTTTATTTTCGCGCCAAACCAGAATTTATTATCGGTAATTACGTAATCGCACGTGAGACCGCTAGACTAGCCATGAAAGAACCCATTATTGAATTATTTTAACCTCGCATATCATTATGAGTGTTGTGAATAGCGAGCTCTCCTTTCTGTTTCACGAATAAATTTCAAGTTTCAATAATAACGAAATGAATTTCATGTACAAGCAATGTAAACATTGTTTTCCAAGAAATTCTACAACTCGTTCAGAGATGCGATAACACCACACTTACCTTCTTTTATTTTCTCATACTTAATTTTTGCTTCCTCTATTGTATCTATTCCGTTTTCTTTTATTCAATATTTCCCAATCAATTATGCAAAACTTTTCAATCACAAACCAAATGTCCGGCAGTTTGGCATTTCGCGAGTCAGCTTTGCAATTAACCTAAAAATATATATAGTAATTATTGGATTCGGCTTTCGTATGATCGGAAAATCTAGGAGGGTATTATTCATTCTGAAATTCATAACATGTTTACCTCGATCAATATTAAGTCAATTTGCTTGGTTCCCGTCTTCATTAATGTCGGATACTATGCAAATATAGGATAGAAAGGGATGTTTAGTCTAGCAGATATATTGAGATCAACTAACAAATGTTATCAAGACATTCGATGCAAATTTTTCTTCCTTTTCATTAGCCGAGAGCCCACCACGTGACCTGCAAATAACTGCCTACAAATAATGGTCTGCTCATGCAAAATGTCGTCCAACAGTGTTTACCTGAAAATATTATTCCACTCATGCGAAAATGAAACCACGCTTTTCTCCTCCTTGCGATCCCGCTTGCGTGAAAATGGCAGATCGTTTCGCTTCTCCGAAGATATTCATTAAAAAACAAACTTGTTGATCGAATGACAAGATGAAAACTATTATCCGTTAAGTTGTATTCTTGCTCATGTCTTGCTGTGTTTTTAGGCAAAAAATCGGTTTTTTCTTCTTCCAAAATCTTGTAAAATTTCCACCATTTTCCCCAGCTACAGCCAAAACAACTAAGCTAACGGAACCTCGATCCCTTGGGCTTCTCGGTTGGCGTGAAATATTCTATATTAGTATTTCCCGAATCGGTGAATAGCAATTTTCGCGCGTTTTGATTGGCTCCCGTAACTTGGAACATCCTGGCTCTACCTTTAGTTATTTTCCTTGCTTTTAAAACAGAGTATCTGCGAGTCTAGCAACGTGGACCTTTGCGGCAACAAAGGAATCTGCATCCCAGACTACTCCAAAGACAGTTTTACATGTAAATGTGACAAAGGCTACGCAGGAACACAGTGCGGTAAGTTACAAACGTCCCATCCCCTAGGTCTCTCCCACCTTGGGGGTTTGGAGAGGTAGGATTCTAATCATTTGTGCATAAAATGTGACTTGAAGTTGTTTATTTATCTGTTAGCATATGAGTTCCGAAGTAGTCTTTTTACTCGTTCTTATTTTGAGTCCAAAGTCAGGGAGAGAAAAGCTTTCTCGTAGTCCAAAGAATATTTAGTAATTATTGAATTCGGCTTTCGTAGGATATGAAGAATTATGCAGATCGAGGAGGGTGTTATCCACCGAGGCCGAAGCTGGATAACACCCTCCGAGATCTGGATAATTCTTCATAATCCTACAAAAGCCGAATTCAATAATTGCTTTGCTTTTCATTCAAAATAATTCCAAGTTTGAAAGTAAGCTAAAATATGCTTACCTCCGTGGATAGTGCATCTTTATCGGGAAGTTCAGGTCTGCAAATATACAGTCGACCCCCGATAATTGGAACCTTCAAAGGAAATCGAAAAAAAGGTACGAGTTATCGGGAGTTCAAAGAAAATAGCCGAGATTATGGTAAAAACAGTTTTTACTGCACAGTGAACATTTTAATCACATTTAGTTTTAGAAATGTCAAGTGAAAATTAAAAGATACTTTTAGATTATAAATCAGAACGTAATGTAACAAAAAATAACCTAAATAGAGCATGCGTTTTACTGTTATGAGAAGAAAAGCTGCTTCACGTTAGCCTGTGACAATCAACATTAGCCTCCGCTAGTAAACTATACTCCTACAACACGTCAATTGGAAACTAGTCCAAAATTCAATGTTTCGAAAGCCAGTCAAAACATGGCTCGAGTTATCGAGGGTAAAATTATGTAGAAAATAACTTGAGGGGAAACGAAAATTGGTTCGAGTTAGCGGGAGTTCGAGTTATCGAGGGTTCGAGTTACCGAGGATAAAATTACAGTGAATGTATGACGGAAATCCAGGGGAAATCGATTTTGGTTCAAGTTAGCAGGAGGTTCGAGTTATCGGGAGTCGACTGTACTCCAATTAGCAGATGTCGTTCGTCGAGTTGTTTTCTTGCTGTTCTTGCTATATTTTTAAACACCGTGAAACGACTAAAATGTTCCACCATTACTCACTTCGAAAACAACTCAAACTAGTTTCAATAATCTGCAACTTTGTTGCACTTTTGATGTCATCGGTTCAATATGGCAAAATTCTTCCAAATTTGGTCAACAGTAGCTGGTTATGATGAATTATACGTGTGATTTTATTTTAAAGGAATAATAACTTTATATGTGGGTATTGAGATTAAACATAAGTATGTTTGCATAGCCTAATATACAGCCAACTCTCTCTAAGATAGACAGTCAGGGCCGGTCCCGAATGTGTCCGTCTTAGAGGAGGAGGGGGGGGGGGGGGGTGTCGTGACACCAGTAATTTTAACGCTGAAACTATCCACAATAAATACACGTCTGTTTAACTTTCACAAAACAGCTACAACTGGAACTTTGCAACAAAAGTGGAATAGAGAAAAGAAGTGTGACGTCACGTTACCATGGTAGCAGAATTTCTGGATCAGAGCATTAGGGAGCTTAACCAACGAGGATGGCGAAGGGAACGAGAACTCTGCACGTGCATCATGCTCGAGTACATTTCTTAGCCGTCGTTGCACGTGACTGCGACAAGAAACTTCCTAATTTCACACAACACAAAAATTTCGGATTCAATCCCAAAAAATTTCACCAACATTCAACAAATTAAATGAAATTGAAGAAGATCGATGAAGTTTGAAACAGTGCGAATTCACTTTTTAAGTGACTTTTTCGGTTCCTTGTCATCCAGAAAACTTGCTACCATGGCAACGTGACGTAACGACTTCTTCTCTCTATTATTTTCTCAGTGAGCAATCACACGTTCTCCACAAGCAAACTTTCACGGCTTCGTGGTCTAAAAGCTTAACACTAAACACTCTGCTAACTGGGGCAAAACTACTAAATATCAAACATTTTGCAATCTACTATCATTTATAGCACCTACATTCCGTTTTGAAGTATTTTTCACTATATAAAGCACTTCCCAATTGTCCGTTGACGGTTTCAAAAGTGTCCGTTGTCCGTCTTAGAGAGATGTCCGTCTTATAAAGTTGTCCGTTAACAGAGAGTTTACTATAAACCGAGAGGGTGAAGGAAGAATTCGGGACAGTACTAGAGGGCTTAAGGCGGCTCGGATATCACAAATTTTGTACCATAATCTTTTCTGCTTAAACGCAAAGGCTACGAAAGTTTGAAAAGTCCGAATATACAATGATTTTTTAAAGGGTGTAGAACCTGTTTGACGATGTGTCATCTTGACGCGCACAGATCATATAGTTTACGACTCTTATTTCAACTCATTTTAATTAAATAGTTTCCAAAAAATGACATTTGTCACAGATTTTCTGGAAAAAAGTTCACACCCAAACTCTTTTACCTCTCTTACATTTCAGAATTAATCATAAAAGACTGCTCTAAACTTGGTCAAAGTGGTTTGGCATCTACTGGAATCTACTACATCAACCCAGATGGTGGCAGCCCAATACAAGTACTCTGTGACATGACTGCAAACGGTGGAGGTTGGACCGTCTTTCAGAGGCGTTTAAACGGTTCGGTTGATTTTTTTCAGGGCTGGGAATCATACAAAAACGGGTTTGGAGATCTAAACGGTGAGTTCTGGCTTGGAAACGACAATCTTCATCGTTTGACAGCCTTTGGTGACGTCATGCTAAGAGTTGACCTGGAGGACTTTGATGGCAACATAACATACGCTGAGTATACAACATTTCAGGTAGCTGACGAAGCAGATAAATACAGGATTACGATTGGAGGATACAATGGTGCGGCTGGTGACTCGATGGTAGATAACGGAGGGCAGACCCAAAGGTAAGCAAATATTTCGCTGGTAATTAATTTGTAGCAACAGAAAAAGAAAAGGTCAATACCGCACTTATAAGCTCCCCCACTTTATCATGAGCCACCTCCAGTCATAAACCCATCTATAGACCCGTAAACCAAAAAAATACATCCGATTACAAGCCTCGGGATATAAGGCCTGTTTCAAACGTCGTGCTACTGCCGTGCTAAGCTGACTCGACTGTAGCTCGACTGCAGCACGACACTAGCACGACTTGGTTTCAGACATCGAATTTAATTCAGTAGAATAGAACGGCTATTGCCTAAAACAAAACACAAAAATAAAGAAACAGTTTAGCAAACTTTTTAATGTATTCTAATGTATTTATAATTTATAAATTGAGTTCGGCATGGCAGTAGCACGACCTTTAAAACCAAGTGGGGCTTTTATTGCCGTGTAGCACGGCAACGCTTGCCATGCTACACGGCAGTGGCACGACTTGGTTTCAAGCGTCGCGCTACTACTGTGCTTAAGTCGATTTTAATTCGATCAATTTAGTTCGGCAAGGCAGTAGCACGACGTTTGAAACGGGCCTAAGCCCCTTACAAATCTATTGAATTCGCTTTATTATCAATGACATTTTAAAGCTTAATTAAAAACCAGTAAACGCAAAACGCAAAAGGACTGCCATATCTTGATTCAAAGCGCTGTTTCTATTTCGGTGATACAACACCTCGGATATAGCCCCTCCGTTTATAAGCCCTTCTAAATCCCTTACGAAGATGTTTAGGCCCAGGAATAAGAGGCAGTTAAAGGCCGTTCTATCAAATCAGCAGTCTTTCATATACTTTCTTTAAAGCCCACCTTACACTGCTGTTACAAGTCTTTTTACCCTTAAAATAAGTCCACCTCATAGATAGATACCTTGTCTCTGATATTCAAACTAATTTATTAATTTGTAGGGTCAAGTAGACTCGTAATCGACCACAGCCACATGATAAGTGGCATCTGTATCTGAACTGTAGGTGTAGCAGTGAGCTGTAATGCACAAAGCCTTTACCTTCGGAAGCATGATACGTATTACTCGAATCACCTCATGTTGGGCTGGGAAGTTTTGCTTGCGGAATCTGGAATTAGTAGGATTTCGCT